>JARHVA010001433.1:2045000-2225000 GCA_037957365.1 Torreya grandis
CTAACTGATAACATATACTACTATTTCTCTCCATTCTACAAGTAGACTAAGTCTTTGCACACCTCCCTTCTTTAATACCAATATTTCATCTTCTTAGTAGAATTTCTACCTAGCTTCTTGGCCATTGGGTCTTTCTTGACAATTTCCCCCATGCTTGATAGCCTAGTTGCTTAGCTCAACAAAGTCTTAGTAACTGGAAATGTGATACCACATACAGTGGCTTGGTTTCCATTAAAAGAACCTATAAATGCCTTGATAAGAGGTTCTAAAAAATGTTGCAACCATTAAAAAAGGTAGTCCAATCAGCTCTATGGAAGACACCCCAATCGGCTTGGTCTCCCCATAAGTTCTTATGGTATGAGGGCTCTCTTTGCAAAACTTGCCCTCCTATTTTAACTTCTTTATCAGTCCCTTCAATCAATAGTCAATTGCACACTCTTCAACCTTATGAAAATCTACCTATAGTAAGTTTTGGGTCTAAAATGACAAAATATGGGGTTTGTAGGTCATAGGGTTTGGTTCACAAATGGTTAGTGTGAGGTTACAGGGTTCCCAAGACATGTGATGTTTAACCTATAGCATATCCCTACACTTGATATGTCATGTGTCCTCAGGTGACATAGAAATAGTAGGAAGTATAGGATTAGATAGGTCATTATGAAGAATAATGCAGGTGTAATGGTGAGGTGATAGACTTTTTAATGAATGATTAAAGTCATAATTAAATATGCTTTATTAATAATATATGGCTAGATTAGAATAATGAATGATATTTTAAATGATGAAAAATACAGCATACCTTTTAATAATGATGTTTTAGATGTGACACCTAGAAATTTGCATGCATGTTGGCATGTAAATATTTGCATAAGAATGATTAACAGTGCAATGATTGGTTTGGCAGTTGGAACTGGAGTGAAGTGGACCCTTTCTAAAATGATTGGGATATCACTAGTGGTTAGGCATTAATGATGCCTATAGTGAACATATATGTGATTTAGGATAAGCTACATGGAATAAGGGTCTTAGACTTGGAGTATAAATGATTTTTATCATACCATAAAGTGGCAATTAAAATCTGAGTGCTCTAAGTGATGGTCGGAAGATCCTAAATAGGTAGTTGAGGGCAATACTAGCTAGTAACCTTCATCTAGATGAACCAGTTGATAAGATTCTAGATACTACATATGCCCTAAAGGTTTTGTGTCTGGGCTTGGCTATAGTAATTAGCAGGGTCTTCAACATGGAACCAAAACTATAAATGAATCATGAGTGTCCCTATTGGCAAAAATTTTAGTCTACAACATTTCCTCATGGAAAGGGAAGTTATATGATTTATTGTGGCTTTGTAGCTTGATATTTAGGGGTAAATTTAGGTAATAGATATGACATGTGGTGCCCTAATCTTCTTACATTCATCTATGAGGTTGTTTGATGACTTTCATGTAATTCCCAAAAGCTAATAGCCAAGTCATCAATGAGAGCTATAAGAAGATCTATCTTGTATGCTTTGTAGAAAGGTGAAAATAGGCATGAAAGGGTACATATAGTAGCTACAGAGGTACCCATAACAAGCTAGAAAGTAATGGCCAACTATCTAGAAGGTGCTTATAGAAAATTTAGGAATTCTCGTAACATCTTCAAGAAACCTGTGTGTATAGTTAGGGTTTGAGGGATTGTCTTCTCTCTACTTCCATCTTCACATTCCCATTTTTAGTTTTTTTTGTTTTTACCAATAAATAGATAGTAAGTTGGTTTTGTATTTAGGCCCTTTTTATAAATCTAGGTAACTAGCATGCTAGTTTTTTACCCAGAAGCTGCCAATAATGCCCAAAAATGGGTTTTCATTATTGGATTATTGTTATTATTATTATTTTACTCTAACTACTATTTATAGTAGGATGATTATTCAGTGGTCTAGGCCAAGTCACCTAGAAATACAACTTGTCAAGGACTAGTGGAAGGTCTCATTCATCATGCTAGAGGAGGGCAAGGATGTCCTTCTCTCCTTCCTCAACTAAGTGTGGACTGGTTCTCTTGTTATTTTATGGGGCAACCTACCTAACCAAGACATCATTGTATCCATCTTGTAACTACTACCATACATGACTGGTAAATTATTCTTGAGTAAGTATCTTTTTGTACAAATTGAGTCTGTGACTGTTGACCAATAGATGGAATATTACTAGATCAATGGTTTGGAATTAAACTGCTCCATTGTCAAAAACATAATCAATCTCAAAAATACCAAGCCATCTAGTTTGGATTTTATCCATGTGGTCCTTTTATTTAGAGTTAAAAAGAAGGGCCTAATCTTCAATATGAAATTGCCTAGTCTTAATGTGTCTGTCATGTCATCCAATCCATTTTTACTATATAATTTCTATGTTCTGTAATGCCTATTGTCTATATTCATCTAAGGCATTCAACTATAGAAGCCTTTCTTTTTGGGCTTCAGATATATCCATCCCAAGTTCTAGTGTTGTCTGTAAGGTTTTGTGCTCAAATTCAATGGGCAAGATAGGTTTCTTTCCATAGACCAACTCATATGGAGTGAATCATATAGTGGTTTTCTATGTGATTCTATAAGCCCACACAACTTTAGAAAGCCTAGCCTCCTAATCCTTATGAGATAGACTAATAGTCTTCATCAGAATATTTTCTAACTCCTTGTTGGTGACTTCCACCTATTCATTAGACTATGAATGATATGAAGTCAATTTTTATGCATAATCTCTTATTGATGTACTAAGGTAGTAATTAAATTAGTAGTGAATTAGGGTCTTTGATTAGTGACTATTTCACATGACACACCATATTGAGTAAATATTTCTTCATAGAGGAAAGTTGCCACCTTATCATCCCTAGCATGTGTAATAGCCTTAACTTCCATCCATTTAGTGACAGAGTCAGTATAGATAAGGATGTACTATTTATTGTTGGATTTGGGATCAAAATGTCCTACAAAGTCTAGGCCCCACTTTTCAAATGGTTCAAACACCATCTAAAGTTGCAAAGGCATTTCATCTAAATGTGTGGGTCTCCCCATACATTGACATTTATCACAATATACCATATATCTTATTGCATATTTATGGAGTGAAGGCCAATAGTATCATGTATTCAAAATATTAACTATTGTATGCTTAGTTGTAAAGTGTCCTCCATAGAGTTCATCATGGTAGAATTTAAGGATATCTAGAACTTCATCTTCTCTGAGACATCTTTTGATGATAGATTCAGGCCTAATATAGAAAAGGAATCCAAATAACCATGAATATCTAGCACTTTTATGAGTCAATACTCTCCTTTTTTTTGGGAAGAAGTGTTGTGAAAGTAACCCTATGACAAGGTAGTTAACAATATCAACATACCAATGTGTGGTAAGGGTGAGAGAGAGAAGGTGATCATCTAGAAATGAGTCATCCACTATGGTATCCTCTTTAGGGGTTTGTAAGCATGATAAAAATTTAGCCACTACATTTTCCTTGTTAGGCTTATCAACAATGGTGATATCAAATTCCTGTAATAAGAGAAACCATCTTATCACTCTGGCTAGAACAACTAGTTTGTTCATAACGTAGCAAATGGCTGCATGGTCTATATGAATAAAGACATGATACATTGTGATGTAGTGATAGAACTTATTGATATCATAAAATATCACCAAGAACTCTTTTTTAGTAGCTGTGTAATTTAATTATATCGCATGTAGGTGTTTACTTATAAAATAGATGGAAATAATTAAGTGATTCCTATTTTTGGCCAAACATAGCTCTGAGGGTAGTATCTAAAGCATATATGTGAATGTGAAAAGGAATATTTCAATTAGGACCATGTAGAATAGGGGTGGTGGTTAATAATTCCTTCAATTGTTTGAAGGCTATATCACAAGCAGGAGTCCAAAGAAATTCAACATATTTAGCTAGAAGGGTGAATAATGGTGCTACTACTTTACTAAAATTGTTGATGAATCTCCCATAGTAACCATCATGGCCTAAAAAACTCCTAACATCTTTTCTTTAAGGAATAGATAGGTTTTTTATGATGTTGATTTTTGTTAGGTCAACATTAATTCCTATAATAGATACATGGTGGCCAAAGACAATACCTTCTATCATAAGCATGTAGCATTTCTTATGGCTAAGAGACAAATGGTGCTCCTGATAGCATTGTAGCACTTTTTATAATTTATTGATGCATTCATCAAATGTCTCTTCATATATAGTGAAGTCATCCATATAAATTTCAACACATTCATTGGCCATATCTGCAAAGATACTCAGAATAACCCTTTGGAATATAGCCAGAGCATTACATAGCCCAAAGGGTAATACAACATAAGAATAAGTAACCTAGGGACAAGTAAAGGTGGTCTTTTCTTGGTCTTTAGGAGCAATTCTAATCTGGTTATAGCCACTAAAACCATCCAAAAAGGCAAAATATTTCTTCCCTGCTAGTGTGTCCAACACTAATGGTAGAGGAAAGTGATCCTAGTTGTTGTGTTGAGTTCATTTTAATCGATGCATACATGCCATTCTCTATTTTTATTTGGTATAATTACCAAAGGTGACACCCATTCACTATTAGAGATAGGATATATAAATCTAGTAGTCAAAAGTTTTTGTAATTCCCTTTTGACGATTTCTCAAAGAGATGGATTCATCCTATGTTGTGGCTATCTAAATGGTTGGCACTCTTATTTGATGTAAATATGATGTGTGCATGTTTTAGGGCTTATTCCTTTGATATAATTATAATCCCATGCAAAACCATGTTGGTTAGCATGAAACATGCTAACTAGGTGCTTTTCCTCATTTAATGCCAACTTGTTATTAATAAGCAATGTTTTACCTAGAGAGATTTCAATTTATTATGAGATTGCTTTCATTATTTCCATATTATGAATGGATTTTGTTTGGCTACAGTTGGTGGAATGTTTCCTATATAGATGCATTAGAATTATCCAATTCCCAGATGCTAGAAAAGGGGCACTCAATCTTTGTAAGTGGTTGAGCTCTTTAGGAGTTTGGTAATTATGCTAAATAATATTAAAGAGAATGGTATATTATTCCTAATCAACCAATGTAAATGCATGGTCTATGGTAAATATAGGAATCAGGGAAGTTTGATTACCTCCTCTTCTTTAGCCCATAATGTAGGCTCTAGTGCAAAAATTGGCTATGCTGGGGGAT
This sequence comes from Torreya grandis, assembly GCA_037957365.1. NCBI lineage: Eukaryota > Viridiplantae > Streptophyta > Pinopsida > Cupressales > Taxaceae > Torreya > Torreya grandis. The sequence continues at coordinate 2,050,196 of JARHVA010001433.1, forward strand.
AAAGAACTAACTATTTAGTGTAGTTATTGGATATCATCATGTTACCTATTATGTAGCTAATGAAGGCATCTACTATGGAAAACCAAGGTCATCCTATGATAAGGGGGTATCCACCCAAATTAGACTTAGGATGTAGCACAAATAAATCTATAGGATACTCTCAAGAATCTATAAAAATGACAAGATCTTCAATGATTCCTTCTAATCTGACTGTAGATCTATTAGCCATTTACAACATTATAGATGTGGGATGAATATTAGTCAGCTATAGTTTGTGTATAGTTTTGGTTGTCATTAAATTTATTGTAGCCCCTAGATTGATCAATGTGTTGGACAACTATTGGTCATGGAGCTGGACTGTTACTACCAAGCATCTAAGATCTGAATACTTCTTTGTTAGGGTATTCCCCAGCATGATGTCTCCTAGCTGGGCAATCACATGTACAATATTGAGATGTGTTTTCTTCTTTTTGGGTTTCCATAGACAAAGGTCTCTAATAGCTTTGGAATATATGGGTACATCTTAGATGGCTTGGAATAGAGGGATTTTGATGCAAAGGTTCTTAATCTATCCCATGAAATCAAAGTTAGGTTCAATTGTATGGTGTTGAAGGCCGAGACATTTTATAAATGGTGGGGATATTTCATGAATAGTTTTATGTGTTGGTTCAGAGAGTTCTTGAGGTGAGGGTAGTGAGTTACATGTTATTCTAGGGTTTCCTCATCTGACTCCATTATTATGGGTGGTGCTGGGCATGGTAAAACCTTCCTTGAATGGAGGTGAACTTCATTGATGTTCACTATGTATCTCAAGTAATAAATACGCTCAGTATTAAATATGGATTACATTAGCTTATTTTCAAGATTCTGAATGAGCTGGGTAGGTATCTAGTTAGGCTTGGGTGTATCTTGAATATTGGGCATAAGAGTAGGAGGTTGTTGTTATTTTGGAGGACATGCTCCTGGAGAGATACCCCATGGCTAATTAGGTCTCCAGGGCTATTGCCACTAGTTTGTGAAGGGTGGGCCTTGGGGAGGTTACCAAGCTTGCATCCAAGATGGAGATACATTTTACGAAGGATACCAAGATGTGGTGGGGTATCTTTCTTGAGGTGGCTACTATCTATAATTAGGAGTTGGAATGTTCATCCAAGGGTTAGTCCATTTGGGAGTAGCATTTACAAATTATGAATTAAAAGAGGTAGAATTTGAAAAAGATGGATTTTGTGTCATACCTTGATAAGGTGGTCATTGAACCTATGGAATTTTTGTGAAACATAGAAAACCTTATCACCATCTCCTCCTATAGCATATATATCTACTATTTTTGGTTCTTCAGTTGTTATGTGAACCACTTTAGCCTAAACCTCATGACATCTATAATCAACCTTTTTATTCTTATAGTCTGGACAATAAATGGTTAAGGCTTACTTTTATCTTGAGTGTAGGCTATCTATTTGGGTGGCCAAATGGCTAATAATATCCTATTTCATATCTTGTAATAGGTTACTAACCTTAGTTTTTGATAGGCCATTTACAATTGCCAATGGGAGCTTGCTGTCCTTGACTTTATTTATGATAGATCTAGAATAATTCTTGCTCAACTCTTTGATATTTGAGAATGGTAGGTGAGAAATATCCCCTCCACTCATTAGGTTTAAGGCTTCTAGAAAATATTTTTTGACTCCTTTCAAGAAGATGAGGTTCAAAGGTTCTTCTCCAAGTGCACTTTGCTTGAATTTTTATACACTAAACATGAACCATTCAACATAATCCTCCAAAGATTCATCCCCCTCCTGAGTCATTCTAAAGATGTCATTTCTTATACAATTTTTTCCTCTTCCATATTCTTGATACTTGGTTAATTTTTTTTTCATGTCCTCCCAAGTACATATCAAATTACTACACAGTACCATAAACCAATGGAGTGATGAGTCTTTAAGAGTAGCCAAAAAAAGTTTCAATTTTTGTGCATCCTACCTATAGTCATAGATTCTACAAAGGATAAAAAATTAAAACAAGAATGTGTCTACATATTTTGATAATGTACGTCTAAAATTGGGTAAGGTTTAAGGTGGGATGTTTTTCATTTTTTTTATTCCTATTGCATCTAGAATAGGAAATTCAAAATTAACTATGTCTGGAGTCCCATTATCTTCCACAAATTTTCCTTTGCTACTCATGATGGCTTTTCTTGTGATATGGACACCGAAGGTACTCAGGATCTTATCCTCAAACTCTATGTCAATTCCTTGGTTAACATGATAATAAACATTTATCTATTGATCCTCAGTCTTCTTACTAGATGATGGATCTAAAGATTCTCTTGAGCTTTCTTTGATTTGATCAAGAAAGCCTTACTGAAATGTTGTAAATATGTTACTTTCTAGAGTGTCTAGTTTGTGTAGTTCTTCTCCTTCCTTCATTCTTACCAACTCAAATAATGCTTCTTCTACTTCTATTTCCATTCTCAGAGCCAATAGTGATTCTTATGCAAGCTATCTCCTTCATTTTATAGTGTTATCTTCTTCAAGAGCCTTTCAACTTATGATATATTCTTCAACAAGGTTCATAGTTACTACAGGTATTTGTGGTTCTTTCCCAGTAGCAACTTGTGGCTTGTTTGGCAGGAATCTCCCTCAAGAATCTCTTTCTCTCTACATAAATGTTATGCCACTCCTTCAACTATCCTATCCCTTCCTATACAAAGTTAGTCTTTTTATTTTTTTATTTTTATGTGTTTCAGAAGGGGTTGTTTTAGACCAATTTTTTTTAAAATAATGAAAAAATAAAAGAATACTAAAATCAAAACAATAGGAATTGAAATTTTAATTCTATAAATTAATAAAAATTAACTACTAAAAGTAGAAAAATTTATTCTAGAAAGTAGGAAAATTTATTCTAGAAAGAAGGAAAATTATTCTAGAAAGGAAGAAAATTTATTCTAGAAAGTAGGAAAATTTACTCTAGAAAGCAAAAAAATTTAAAGCACACTTTGCTAAAAATAAATCACTTCTATAGGAAATAAGTTATAGAAACAAGAGGTAAGTAACTTATACACTATTTACTTCCAAAAACATAGACATCTGGCATAAGACACTGTAGTGCCCTCACTTGACTTGCACAAATGGAACTATATGTCTAGCAACTTAGACATCTAGCATAAGACACCATAGTGTCCTCACTCAACTTGCCCAACTGGGTAGAATAGTGTATTAACCAAAAAATAATTTTTAATGATTTATTTCAAAAACAATAAATGACACCCTCTTCAACAATAACACCAAAATGTTATGCAGACTAATTACCCAATGATTATCAAATTTGCTAGTCTGATTAAACATTAATTGTCAACTCTGGGTGCATAATCTTTTCAAGAGTAGCAACACTATATATGCATTACTAATTTAAAAATCAACTTACTTTTCTAGTTGGAATACAATAAATTTATACTAAATTTAATAGATAGATATATTATGAAATTGCTATGATAGAATTATAGAACTATTCCACACTTATGTATCACACATGCATCACACTTCTATAATCAAACTAAATAGTAAAATCAACTTACACAACACACTAATAATTAAAGAGGGTTAGAATATTCATAGTAACTAATTTTGAGAGGGCCCTTCCTCATTCAGAACTGAGATCTAATCTTTTTCTGAGATAATTCACAAACTTTTTACAAATTCAAATTTCTCATTACTCAGTTCTGATATAAAGAATATAGTAAAAACTTCTACTATTATTTCCTCAAAATTATCTAACTCCTAATCTAATCTAGGTTCTACCTTTAAATACAAAAGGTAGTTTATTAACTCTTAACCAAAAACACCAAACTAGGAAAGAATAAAAATACTTATAAACTACCCCAGTCAACCTTCAAAAAGTTAGTAACCAAAGTTACTTGTTTTAGGTTTGACTGGGTTAGAGACAAGACATATTTTTTATTTGTTTTATATCCTTTTGTATTTTCTCATTATCCTTGTCTTTACCATATTTGGTAGCACATCTAATCTCTCCTTGAATATAGGTAATTTGTAAAATAATTATGACTCTTCCCAATTATTCATTTGGTTTCCCAAGATAGTTGGATGTGTCTATAAGGTCTCCTCAATAATGACTCTACTTTGCATAGTGGTTGCAGGCACTCTTTAGTAGCTACAAGAAACCTATAGTTGAAACCTTCAGTTGCTATGGGCATTCTTTAATAGCTTTAGGCAAATTTTAGGTGGAGTATTTAGTTGTTATAAGCACTCTTTAGTGTCTATAATTAATCTATAGGTGAATCCTATAGTTATTGTGGGTATTTTGCAATTACTACAAGCAAACTATAGGTGAATCCTATAGTTGTTGTGGGTACTTTGCAATGGTTGTAGGCAACCTATAGGTGAAACTTATAGCTGTTATAGTAGCCTATAAAAACTATAGCTTTAGAAATAATCTATAGCTTTACATGACCCTTCAAATTCTTGTTAGATAAAGTCACACCAATATAATTCAATCAAGGAAAAGCATCAATAATTCATAACATATCACACACACACACACACACCCACACACACACACACACATATTAATGAATATACAAAATAATAACTTCATTCATTTGCATTAGTGATAGATAGTTATGATATTTACAAGGAAAAAGGACATAGACTAAGAATGGATGAGGCTATAACAGTAAGCAATTGTTGGCCTCATCATCTTGTGTTAATGTTATGCTTTATATAAGTTGATGTTTCCTTATTTTGTTTAATATGTTGTATATTTCATTCCATCACTTGTTTATCTTTTCCCAGCATTAGAATTACTATAGAACCCTCATCTATCAATAATTAATTGGGATAAGAATATAAAATATGTGTTGGTGAAGCTTAGTGTGAAATATACACCTAGTTTTTGGATCATACATCCTTGATAGATTTAAATTAATGGAATATGGACATGAAAATTATTTATCTTATTTACAAAGACAAATTTTAAATGAGAATATTCCTTTAGTTGATCAAAGCATTGGAAAAAATGAAATTTAGTGGTATAACATTAATTTTTTATGGATTTGGTTCAATGATTGGTTTATTTATTGGTAATGGAGAGCTACTTATGAACTCAAAAACCTGCTCCCAGGGTTGTGTAATTATGGATGGTGTGAGTGTTTCTATTAAAATACCTGAATGAGTATGGAATTCCACTAATTTTAATGGGTATGTGGGGTGTGTGTGGGATTTTAGGTTGGGTTCTTATGAATATAGAGTATCACAACATTTTTTTATTGGTTTTACTATAACCCAAATTTTTATTATGGACATAAATTTTAGGATGGTGGTTGTCTTGACTAGCCTTTATTTTTTTTAATTGATTATGTGGTTATTGGCATAGGTTTGAAAATTTTGAGATAGTGGTAGCACGTAATTTAAAAAACTAGGTGTATAAAAATTATGAGAATGGATAGCTTAATTTTCATTATAAAAATGATAGTTGAATTATAACTGAATGTTAAATGTACCAGAATGTTCTTACTTTTGTGGCCAAGGTCATATTTGATCTAAAAATTAGATTTTTTTGTTACCATATTAATTCTCTTCAAGCTTATTTTGATCTTTTATCTCCATTGTTATGTTGTCCTCTATTTACAAAACATATTAGAATCTAGACTTAGTCTTATTCTTCCAATAACCTAGGCAATAAAAATTCAAAGCTTCCTCTTCTAGTTTCCTTTTAAAAACCATCTCTTATTCTATAAGTTGGTAAATTCCTTACCTCCTTTTCTCATAAAATAAGCACAATCCATTTATTATAACCTAAATTATGATTTCATGATTGGATTTATAAAAAAAACTACAGGTGGTTGTAACACTATTGATGGAAGAATAAGATAAATTGATCTTCATCCATTATGATGAGCCCATAAAATGACTCATTAGCTAAAATAAATGACTTCATTTTCCCATAAAGGATATTCTTTTTATGTGGATTTATATGTACATTATATAACTCATTAGTAATTTAAAGTAGAAAATGTGTACTTTGGATTGATTATTCTATACAAGTTAACGCTACCTATTTACACCAATTTGTTCTAACCTTTTTCATGAAAATACACCAATTTTATGTGTATAGGTCAGATAGATGTATTAGATGAAAATAATGTGTTTTGGTAAAAAAAAAGGACTTCATAAGATCAATTTAGACCAGCTCCCATGATCTCTAGTCTATCTCTAAAGATCACCATGATGGATTTGAAGTCCATCAATATGGCTCTGGAGATCACCAGTCTAGCTCTGGAGATGCCCAAGTTGGCTCGAGAGATTCTCAAACTTGTCTTGAAGGTTTTTAAGAGTTCAAAAAAGGTGTTTTGAAGACTTTACATCATGGTGAAAACCATATCTCTTGATCAAAATCATCCTAGTCTATTTTTGGAATATTTATAGAAGTCATATATAAACTTTATAAAAGTAGTATGTCTATTTATAGCCATAAGTATTTATATTAGTTTTGATAAAATAAATTTTAAGTAATGTAATGAGGTTTGTTTCTATAATATAAATGGTTTTAAATTCAATAATAAGAAACAATTAAAGGTAGCATGTGAAAATTGAATTGAAACATGCACAAGATGTTATATTTATATTTTCAATAAACAAGATCCTAGTTAGTTATATTCTTGTTAAGAGGTTCATCTATTTTAATAAGATATTATAAAAGTGTTGTCACATATAAAAAACATCTTCCTACTGATATAGTAGCAGAGAATAGAATAAGAGTATGTAGCAAGTAGATGATTTTAGCCTAAAACTAAGATTTTATAACATTTTAATAATTTATAGAATTAATGAATAATTAATTTCATGATATTTATATAATTATAGTGTGATATAATCCTATTCTAGGGGAGATTAATGGCCCACTCAACCAAGGAAGTAGGATATTTGTGGCATTTATATGTTTATGTTATTATGTGTTTTTTTTTTCCTTTTGTTAATTTATGCAAAGGGTTGTGTGAAAAATTATAACCTATAAGTCTCTGTGTGTTTTTAATGCATGTGTTATTTAATTTATTTCTTTGAATTTTTTTTACAAAATTCCCTTTCAAAGTAATTCTAATTTTTGCAACCTAAACTAGTTGTTTGTTTCTTTCAAAATAATTTTTTTTATAGCAAGTGTGTTTCATTTTAAAAGCATTTTCCATTATATTAAAGTGTGTTTCCCTTCCAAGCATTCTAATTCAACAAGAGTGTTTAATTTTAAAATTAATAGGCTATATTTTAAATCAAGCAAGTATATTATATCTTTAAGATTAAATGGTCTAAAACTCACCCCAAACAAACAACTATTAGTCACTGTCTTGCATACCTTACTTTTGACTACCATTGGACATCGACCTTAGTTTGATATGACACAAACTTGAACCATTTGATTAAATGAAGATGAAAAAAATACCCTCATCATTTTTGGTGCCATTATCAAGTAATTTATAGGTGTTACTAGGGTATAATATCTTAAGTTGATGGTTGATTAATAAAAATTCCAATAAATCAAATAAATTTATGAATATACATAGATTTAAAGGGAAGATATATTCTTAAAAACCATCAACAAATTAAAAAAACTAGTAGGTCACAAGAAGAAAGTTTATTACAAGACCTTCTAGGAAAATAACTCCAAACTATTGAGGAGGAACTATTTGTGTCCTAGATTGTACCCTAGTCAAGCTAGGAGATTGTTTAAGTTATATTACACAAATCTAGTCCAACATGGAAATGACCCTAGGTTTTGGGTCACCTAAACTTGGGAAAAACCTATAGAGAAGGCTGGATTCCTTTTAGATCTATCATCTAAACTAGACCTAAACTAATAATTAGTTCAAAAAGGGGAGAGAGGGTAATAAAAATACATGAAAACATATAAATGAGGTGATGCAATAGTAATTGGAACACTTATACTTTACACAATACACACTATGAGACACATTAGATACCAAAGAAGATCAATCCCACATGAATATTTTATAATAAGGCATTAATCAATTATCAAACTGGCATGAGAGGGAAGATATCCACTTTCAATATAAACAAAAAACTATAAATTACACTTATAATAACCTATGAGAACTACCAAAAACTTCATGAATTTGATAAAACTCAAACCTAGATAAGGAATGTACATTCACTTAACTAAAGTATATGAATTCATAGAACACACTTCAATCTAGTTTGTAAAATGATGGAATTTAGTCTTTATTACATCAAAAGGTGTTACAATAATTTTTTTGGCATAGCCTAAGCAAGCCAAAACAAAAGAGTCTATTCTCTAAAATGTCAAATATTTCTTGTCTAAAAATTTTAGAGCCTTTTTTGTGTGGTAGGAGTTGGGACATATATATAAAAAGGGAAGAGAGAGGGAACTATGATGTATTAGCACAAATTCAAGGATGATGACTCATGACTTTATCAATAAGGAACAAATTATATAAAATAATTGAATGCCCATTATCCTTATCTATCCACCAAGTGCCCTTCTTAGAACTCCACATCATTATTTATCTAATTTCCTGATGAGGACCATGTCTTGGAATTGATAGAATTATGCCACATCTGCTTTGGGTGGCCATCGATACATGTTTATAAAAAATGTGACCCTAATGATAAGTGAGACAACTCTCCATGATCATGTTTACATCTTTATTTTCTCCAATATTGAACATATGTCCATTATAGGTGAAAACCAATCCAATTATTGGTTTTCACATAATCAAAATATCCATGAAAACCTATAAACTGCCTAACCTTGCTTCACAATCACTAGTCCATTTGCAATCTCTATATTAGGAAATAAGAGACATATTTTGCATTTAAACCCTATGAGAGCCAAGAAACTATTGTATATGAGGATCCTCCATCTAAAATAAATTATCATGTCAATGGAATGACCCTACAATAAGGTTAACAAGTTCCAAATTATCAACTAGAGGTCTTGCTTAACTTTAATGGAAACAAAGTCTTATCCTTAACCATTTTTCTTGCATGACTACATCTGTTATTGATCAATCTCTAATGGTAGTATAGATCTTTAAGATTTTTCTTGTCTAGGTCAAGAACTGGTTCATCAACCTTCAATTAAATCTCTTTATATTTTCCCTTTGTTCATTGGTTGTCGATTGCCAACTTGAACCATTTACAATGTGCCCAAATTTATTTATTCTTATTAGTCTCAAAGATATACTAACTTATTGAATCTCCTTACACCATTATATCTTGATGTATAAGCTCACATGGATTATAGATCTCATTGAGCCCACTTTCTTGTTAGTAACCATGCACCATCATATCTTTAGTATGAATGAATGATGATCATTGATTTAGATTGGACCCACCTTTTTGTCAGTCACCTCACACCATTGGATATTTGCTCAGTGAACTTGGACTATTAGATCTTGTCGAACTTGTAGATCTTTAATGGATTTTAACCTAGGGACCTATTGACTTATTTGACTCCAGCATGAATTGTTATATATTGATCAAATTTAAACATTTTAAAGAAATGCAAACCTAAATAGTTACTTTATGGAGCTCAAACTTGACATGCATGGACTTCTTGATCTATAGGTTCCACTTTAAAGTTCCATAACTTAGGCTAGCGAGCTCATGCAGACATGAAATTTATAGGATATGTTTCTACCATGAAGAACTATATGGCACTAAATTTTTTTAGCTCATGAGGCTTCCTAAGGTGTATTTATAAAATGCCCAAGGGAGCTAGTCCATTCATTCCTAGATGACATCCTGGTGACAGTTTGGTTCTTTAAACTTGTGCTTGAGATTTTGCTTAATCCTTGAAATCTCCAATGATGATTCTAACTACTCAAAAACTATGAAGACCTAATTTCAAAACTATTCCTCAAAGATCAACAAATTTACACCTTAATCTAACTTAAAGTGTTTCTAAATCTTTGTGAGCAATATAAGATCTTTGGGCCACTCATTCCATCCAAAATATTTGTTCATATACTCAAACCATTTCTAGGAAAAATATCCTTATGTGGGCCAAATTTGGTCAACATGAATCATTATTATCTTTACCTAAACTTTGGGATCTTTCCTTAGAGGTAGGTGCATCCTTCTAAATGAAAAAATTAAGGCTAAATAATATTGTAAACTAGAGTTTTTGAATCTAAATCAAGTATCCTTACAACCACTTATAACTATTCAAAACCTCCCAATATAACTCTCTATAACATCTATTGGTAAACTATGGGAGAAAATCTAGTAAACAATCTACTAAATAGGGTTGTAGGAGGTAGAGCTCAGCCATCATGCAAAACTTTCACCTATCTTATTGTCCTAGATCAAGATGAAAATTTTGAAATGAATAATATATCCCCATCCATACTTAATATTTTAAAGATATTTTCCACATAATACCTTGACCAATTTCTATTTTGGTTTAAATTTTGTGTCAAATTTCTGATTACAAAACTAATAATCACAAAATAAAATTATTCCCTTATACATTCAAGGATCCAACCGTGAGATAGTTTATGGTTTAAAAAAAAATTATATTCACAAATGGGATGAGATGGAAAATGGTTTTTTGGATAAATATCATGAATATTGTAGAGTAAGGGATATAAAATAGGAATTCTTCCATATAAAACAAAAATAAGATGAGAATATGTAAGACTATCTTGATTGTTTCCTCTTTGCACATAGAAGACGTGGATATGAGTTTAAAGAAGAATTGAGTAAAATGGTTTTAGTAAAGGGATTGGATGATGATGCCAGATAATAATTAAACCTAATAGAAAAAGGAGACAAATAAAATAGGTTTTGATGGTATTTTTGTACTATATAAGAATTACTAAAAAAAGAGAGCTAACATTAGAAAATAGAAAATAGGAAAATGAAGAAATGATGTAGGACAACTCATGGTCAAATTATAAAATATTAAAATAATCATTTTGGTTCAATTAAACACCACACTAGATGGATTTCAAGTAAAATCCAATTCCACTACTAAATCTATGGCTATATATTGCTCAAAATATAGATTAAAACATGCACTCTGAGATTGCCTTCTTGATAGGATATATATGTGTGGAATTTGTGATACAAATAATTGTATCCTTTTAATTTTCCTAAATAATCAAATTAAAAAAACTACCCAACCAATATAAGAATTCAATTATATACAAAGACAAGAGAATAATTTATCTTATAATCAAAATCCAAATCAATTTATTCTTGAAGCTCATTCCAATCTATGGATGAGGCCATGGGCTAGACCAATGCCTCCAAAAATATGGGGACCTCTAACTTGGCCTCAAAAATAATGGACATCACCATAGCCATGGGTATCATGATAAAATCAATAATCATGGATTCCAAAAAAATTCAACAATGGGTTCCTCAAATGTTTAATCAGTAAAGGAGGTTTCTCCCTCAACAACTATTAATGCCTCTTCTGCCTACTCAGCCTCTAAAAATTAAAGTTATCAAAACACCTTGTACCCTTAGGAAAAGTGACCAAGAAACCTTTTCCAAGTTACCTAGTAGAAACTAGAGATTTGGGTGTGGTTTGAAACTTTGTAAAGTTGTAAAATGCACCCAAAAATTTACTTCCTAATTACCCAATACCTAGAATAAAGTGGAATTCAAGTTCTACTTTGAAAATTTACAAGTTATAAAATGCAATCAGAACCCCACCTTCCACTCTTACCCAATATCAATAGGAATCAAAACTCCAGTTGTACTTTATAACCTTACAAAGTTGTAAAGTAAAACTTGAGTTCTACTTTCCACTATGTTGATATTTTTATGTTAAAATATAAAAACACCTTGTACCCTAAGGGATACCCATAATTTTTTTTGAGAAAAAACTTTAAAAGTGACCAATAAACTTTTTCCAAGTTACCTCATAGAAACTAGAGATTTGCATGCAGTTTGCAATTTTGAAAAGTTATAAAATGCACCAAAACCTCCACTTCTTTCTTACCTAATACCTAGAGGAAATCATAATTCAAGTTGCACTTTAATACTTTATAAGTTGAAAAATGCAATCAGAACCCCACCTTACGCTCTTACCCAATAGCAGTGGGAATCAAAACTCTAGTTGCACTTTTCAATCTTGTAAAGTGAAAATCAAGTTCTAATTTATACCATTTACCATACCAGTGGTAATCAAAAATCTGAATGCACTTTGAAAAATTTTAAGGTTGAAAAGTGCAAATCGAGTTCAACTTTCTACCCTTCCACCCTACCCAATGAAAATCAAAACTTTTGATACACTTTGTAACTTAACAAAGTTTCATAGTGAAAATGAAGTTATGATACCCACTTCCATAGAATTTACTCCTCTAAAAAATCTCTCAAAAAAAAGTGGAGATCAAAATGAAAAATACAATTTGTAAATTACAAAATTGTGCAATAACCCCTAAACTCTGCTTCCCTATTGCTTATCTATCCACTGCCCTATTTAAAATTTATTATATGATTTATTAATATAAATTTGGGTTTTTCATTATTGTTAACATCTATAAACCAAATCAAAATCTCCACTACGAAGTGATATCATGAACTGGATGTCAAGCAATGCCAATGTTAATGCCACACACCAAGATCTACCATTGTCATGCCCTGTGCACTCAAAAAATGGTATTTCTCTAGGTCATTTGCTTTTCCTTAAAATCATTGTCATTATTTACCTCTTAGATAAGCATAGGTTTTTTAGATAAAATTATAGATTTTTTATTTATGTAACATCATATTTGCTTATATTTTCAATATTTTACTTGATTTCTAGAGTCTCTATTAAAATTCATCTAGACATTTACCATACATAATAAGGTTTTTAGGTTTTTTTACAAGCTATTAAAAAATTGGGAATATTCCCCAAAATCCCCTATATAAAACCCCATAAAAATACCTCATTCCCTTTTAAGATCAAACCCCATGTAGATACTAGTTGTAAAAACACATAGAAGCCCCAATGGAGATTCTCATTTCTCTAACAACTCTAAGTTTCTATCAAAAATTTGACTTGCCTCTGCAGACCAAAAACCCTGCTAGAATTTTCATCAGGCTTTGAAAGTGAAAAATTCAAATTGAACCCTACTAGAAATTTTTATTAGACTTTTTAACATCAATTTCATAACATACCTCCACCGAACTTTCTAACTAAAATTGCAAGTTAAAACCCTACCAAGTTTAAAATAGGAAAATAACCTATAATAGCAAGTTTAAACCCCATCCAAATGTATAGTTGGTTTTCCCACACCAATTTTCCTAGAGTACATGTATATAAAGGAGATGAATTTTAAGTCAAATAGACCTAGTGTCCCATCCATCTTGGATTCAAACACTAACGAGATCACTGACATAGATCTGGGTCACACAGACCTAGTAGATTTTTAGAACAAAGTAAATACAAAATTTAAGAATGATTGGATTCAAAGTATCGATGACAGTGGTTCTCCCCATTTTGTAACATTAACACTCTTAGTATAAATCCTTGAGCTTGTGATCACCATAGAAAAACACTATGATGCTGAGAAGAGGGAGGTGGTGAATGATAAAGGAGAGAAGATTTTGGATCTAAACCTTGACTTCATTAATATCATGTTCCTAATTCTAGAATATGAAATATACCTATATATAACCCCTAAATCCTCTAAAAAGTTCTATCAAGATAATAATGCAACCTATCTAAGGGTGTTAAACAAATAATGGATAAAAACCCTAGACCTACAACCATAAGGATGCCTAGGACCTTGGCTAGGATAAACTTCAAGGATGAAGTAGGAGACATTATTATACTCTTGAATAGAGTTACAAGGGAACCAAATGCTAAGAATTATTAGGATTGGATGTACCAGTATAGCTAGGTAATCCATTAAAAAAAATAGTACATCCACTAGGCCCAATTGATTCATGACTCCATTTAGAAATAGCTGATGGAGGTCCAAAATATAGGCAAGGTTTATATGACATCATACCTTGTCTATATATTAGAAAAAGGGAGGGAATTTCCAAGATTGAACATAGTACCTGATCAAATCAACAAGGTTTTTAACTACTACTTTGACCTCACCTTTGAGGCAAGTAAACAATAATTCATTAGGGTCAATGATGCTTTTGTATACTTCATCACAATTATGTTTCAAAACGAAATAGGAAGGAGAAGATTTTTTGATGCTACAACTATATAAATTACTAAGTAGGGGTCATTTTTCATTCAATTCACCACATATTCATATATCAGAGTGGGTGGTTTTAGTGGTTTCACCTACACCCTTCAAAAGTATGTAAGTGACAAATGGGCCCAAATAAAACTTGTGAGGTTACATGTAGAAACCCACAAGTTTTTATCAAATAGACATAAGGAAGGAATCTCAATTCCCTATCAGCATAGAGAAATATAGCTAACCTTCCCTATCAAAATCCAAATATATAGACATAGAGATGACTCAAATGACTTTGAGATATATCGATGTAAGGCCCTTATATGATGTGACTATTTATGTTACTAGTATAGTAGGTGACACATATTATCACATCCCTTTCTATGAATATTACTAGGGAGATATGCAAGATGAAGAGGAAGTTATATTAAGAGATTATTTAAGGACGACCCTCAAGAAATCAAAGGCTAAAACATGGCACAATCCCTAAAGACTTGAAAGGTGATGATTAACCAGTAGATAGGGTGTATTATGACAATAAAATTTATCTCTAACCTATTCCACTAGTTAAGTAGTCTATACTTGAATCCTTCTCATTGATGTATAGGAGCACCTAGGTTATAAAAATAATAATAAATTAGTTAAGGAGAAAAGGGGTCAAAATAACCAAAGAGACCCTAAGTATTATAGATAGGTTAAGAGAAGTGAAAGAAAAAGATGTAGTGATAGTAGAAATAGAGGGTTGTAATAGTAGAACCTAAGAAAACCAATCAATGAAGCTAATTGTATCACATAAGTGAAATCAAAAACATAAGGCAAAAAGGGATCCTTCCAATAGCCAAGATCCATTAGCCTAGTTGATGGATCAACCACTACCAAATTATATGGAGTACATAGCTACTAATTAACGAACACAAATAGTCCCTCATCCTATCTCTATTTTCACACAACTATATTACTCCCTCCTATTATCTCTACTACCCAGTTAGCTCAAATAATTAACCCTCATATTTCCACCAACCCACAAATGTAAGTAATTGCACCTTCACTTGACCCACCTATGTAAGTGACTCCTTTAGAAATAATACAATCAAAACAATTGGATATTCCAACTCCACCTCACTTCTTCTGCTATCATTTCTACCTCATCACCAATATCCACTACCACTCTATTAATCACTAATACCACACAATAGTACATGGATATAGGCTTAATCATTCTAACTATAATCCCACTAGCCATCCCAATCATTGGGATAGATACAACTTCATTTTCATCTTCAATCACACTACTCATTTCATCTACTATGAGTGTTCCCACTACATTTATTGATTCATTTTCTTCCTTAAATTCCACCCTTCCATAAGTTACCCTATTCCAAACATATGTGCCTACCTTTTAACCTATGTCACTTCTAGCTTCTTCACCCTTAGTAATCACATCCACACCCAATTCACCCATTCAAGTACCCATTTATTCCACTCTCATAGTAACCCAAACCCCCACCAAGGAGGTGGAGATAGAAAGACTCATTGATACAATTATGGCTACTCAACCCACCAATGGGGAAGAGATAGACAAATCATTAGCTAAGGATTGAGTAAAAATAAAAATGACAAATACAACACTTATCACACTAAACACCAATATCATAGCTTTAGTTATATATTCATAGATGATAGTACCTATTATAACAACATAATATTCATAATTTTTGACTCCAAGTTGGCTAACACAATCATTATCGAAGAAAAGAAAACAAATAGTGTCTCCCAAGACTCTAGACTTTGGTCTTTTGGAGGCATCAAATAGACCAAAGATAGGCCCTAAGACCATCTCTATAATATCATATGATGCATTAGGTGAAAAATATATGGAGATAATGGTTCCCCTACTAGACAAACAAAAGGAATATTTAGTCTTGGGTGATTATCAGATATCTAAAGTGAACTTGGGTCATCCAACAAGATAAGGGCTGAAGCATAATGTTTAATTAAGTATAAACTCTATTTTTGAGAAAATGGATAGTGAAAAGGTCACTAAATATTAACTAAAAAATAAATTTAAGCAGTTGAAAATTGACTTTAAAAAGTTCATAGAGCTAGCAACCTAGCCAACTCAATCTCTTTCTAAATTCATCGACAAATAAAAATTTGAGGTAATGAAAAATATTGGTACCATGTGAAGGGACATAAAATATTGGGTTGATGAACTCACAATAAAACTAAAAAGAGTGATAGAGATGGTAATGAACTATTATAAGACTCTGAAGGCATAAATAAGTAGATACAAGGAAGAGATTGAAAGATTGAACCTATACTTTCCAAAATGATAAGTTGTTAAGTTAATTGAGACTAATACCCTTGTATCATAAAATATATTAAATAATTTTATAGATCATTAAGAGATGGATAGGTTATCCAATTTTATAATCAGGATACTCACTAAGAGTATTAATAAGGCCAAAAGTACATGTGACAAGGCCACAAATATAATTTTTGACATTGAATATTTACTTGGTAAATTATCATGTGAAGTAATAGATCACCAAGATCAACCCCTTCCTATTCAGTAGGTCCAAGACAAATTCAAGGGGGTAGTCAAGAGAGGATCAACATAGGATAGAACTTTCAACTTGAGTTCCATCCACTAATTCATCAGGTATCATAATACACTGGATCAGATGGGAAAAGAAACTCAAGTTTATAGAGTTGCATCTAGGGAACTATCTAAAGTAATAAAAAAATGTGAGATCAACAACCTTTATGTACTTGGTCCTAATGAAAAACATGTTTGATATATATTCAATAGCTTGGACACTTGTATTGAGAAGATAAAAACAAAAAAGGACAAGGAATCTTATGAGGTCATGGTTTTAGATTAATTTTTTCAATTAGTTGTAAAATACATTCTATAAATTACATTTTTTGTTGTAAGATACATTGTAAAATTGTAATTTGAAATTTGTAACTATCATTTTGACAACTCTTATATTTGAGTTGAGAAAGAGCCACTTGTAATTTTCAATTATCTTTTTGTTAGGATTTAGTTGTAAATTGCAAACTCGTAATTCACACTTTTCATTTTGACAAAGTTTGAATTGCTTTAGTTTTAAAAACTCATGTCATGATTTATACTTTCCTTTTTATCAAGTTAAATTACTTAAAATTTGTAAAATTCTTCACTTCAAATTACAAATTAGTTTTTTCAAGTTATAAATTAAAATATCCAAAAGCATTCAATGTTTACCAAGTAATGATTCATTTTGGCACCCCATTTCTTGGGAGAGATAACAAAAACCAAACTCAAAAAATAAATGGTTCAACTAGAAGATTCTAATAGATTTATCTAATCCTCCAACAATTGTTGAAGCATCTAATAGTTACATGCCTCTTTTCCACCATCTACTCTACAAAGGATGCCATTTCAAGTTGAAGAGGAAGACATTTGCATGATGCTTCCAAGATTTTATTGCTCTGTAACTGAGTGTAAGGTTTTTTTAACTTCCTCTCTCTCAAGGGAGTTATTTTTGTATAAGTATGTGTTTCGTACATAGCCCATATATCTTTTTGATATTACATAAATTATTTTGCCTTTGAAGAATTTATCTACATGTTGTAATTTGGAGAAATTTAATAGACTAAAGTGTTGTCTTCCTTGTATTGTGTCATCTTTGTGTATGTACAACTATTTATTAGGTTTGTGAATGCTCTAATTTTTTTTCAATCATATAGATTCATCTATGGTATTATTTTTTCCCTTTTTAAATCTTCTTGATGAAAAATAAATACATTTTTTCCTTATTTGATAAAGGTTCTATATTAACTTTGATCTCATATATGTGTAAGATTGTGCTTTAATCAACTCAAAATATTAAATATTCAACTATGTTCAAATAAAATAAGCATTAATTTTCAATATACTATTTTATGTAATCACCATTTCCTAGTTTTAAATTCATTATAAAAATCTTTTCATCGTAATTCAAAACCCTAGTTAGGATAAAGATCACTAAGAGGTAGTATTTTTGCAAGAACTGGTCATATACTAGTTGCATTAAGCTTAGTGAAAGGAAGTCATCCTTCTCTAGAGGTTCACCTCAATTCACCAAGGTTACCTAGCTTGGAATTGATCCCATTGTGTCATTAGATTTTCTATGTATTATAACTCATGCTACTCATAATACTATAGATACAAATGGGCACAAAATCTAATTGATAACAGTTTTTTCCATGCTTGATGGGACCCAAAGATCATAGCTAGGAGATTGGTGTTATTTTTAGCAATCATTGTGAGTTTCATCCATATCTGAAGAAAACCTGGTCACTATATTGACTTATAAATTAAATAAATCCAAGTTTATGTATGCCAAATATCTAGATAAGATCATCTACTAAAGGTAATAAAATTGACTTGTAATAACTATGATTTCCATATACAAAAAAATCAAGATCAGTTGTACCTTATACTAGAATAAATCCTAAAAATATGTCTACATCTCCTATAAATACCCAAAGTTATTTTATACCTCCAATAGTGTCCTTAAGAAATCATAATTTCATATCATTCAATAGAGTCAACCCACTTATGTTGGCCCAGTATGATGATATACCCACCTCGGCTTTGAAAAGCCTTCCATATTTTACTGTTGAAACTTCCACCACACCAATCAAACATATTCAGGATATTTATAACATCTATTCAGTTCATAACATAACACAAGAAAATGTTGCTATCAGACTTCTTTCCTCCTCATTCAAGGGTAAATCCTTATAATAGTATATAAACTTTCTTCCTAATTCCATCCATGTTTAGGATGATCTAGGGTCTACCCTATATACATAGTATGAGGATAAGAGTGACCACCTCTCACTAGTTGAATAACTAACAAATATTAAATGGGATTTTAAGGAGTTTGTGAGTGATTTCAATTTCCACTTTTAAAAGATGTGGAATATAATCCCAAGATTTTATATAACTTGAGTCCTTAGATAGTGATATAGATGTCATGATTCAGTTAATGGGTAGCACCACACTCCCCAATGCTTGTGACATAGTAATAAGAGCAAAAAATTGCCTCATTCAAGCTATGAAAATTTCCCCATGGCCTCTAATTCCATTATTTCTAGAGTTGTATCCCACACAACTCAATGTAGCCCCAATTCCCACCACAAACAATGCACCATCTTTGTATCCTACCCCTTATAAGGATTTATATGAAGTTAAGTCATGGTTAAGTCACTACTTAAAATCTTTGGAAATGAGTTGGTAGCTATGAAAAGGCAACAATAAAAAAACTATAGGCCTTATTAATATTCTAAATAAACATACCATCCTAATAGGCAACCATACCAAGGCAGCTCACAACCCCAAAATTAAACCATGTAAACATAGCCTCCAAATATCTATTCTCTACCTACACCAAGTACTTCTAAAGCCATTGTACTTATTCATAATAACTTGGCTTAGGAATATTAGTGGTTATATCCTTGTGTTTAATCACATAATCAAATTTTTTATCCTAATGGTGTCATCAATCAAGCCTTGATAGTAAAAATCATATCAAACCCCCAAGGAAAATAAAAGGAAGATAATTTTCATCAAGAATATGCACAAGTGCCTATTCAAAATGAGACCAGTCTTTTGAACTAGCAAGAGAAGTATTTTTATGGTGTAAATAAGGAGAAAGCACTAACTAATAGTGATAGTTTAGTGGAAACAAATATGCACTCTAATAAGAGGGAAATATAAAGTGATCAACCCCCTAGGGTTGAGTAGGCTACAAATTCTAAAGTTATACAAGAGGTTACAAAATGCAACATAGTTAAGAGACAACCCAATGTGTCGATGGGCTAGCCAAATTCAAAATTATTAACCCCAAATATCATGAAAGAAGATATAGTTCCCACAAAGACACTAGGAAAGGTTGGTAATATTCTTTTAAATATTTAATAATAAATTAATAATACTAACTTAATGTCACCATGTGGGAAGCACTATCTATTCCAACACAAAGGGACTTACTTTACAAAGCTCTAAAAAATTTCTAAATAATAGATAAAGTCTCAGCTAAGGGACCCACTACTGAATTTAACTTGTGTCAACCTCAAATGGACATGAAGATAAGTAAAAATGATAAACCTCCCCCTTTTACCTTTCACTCATAGTTGGGAAAAATATTGAGCATAACTCCATGGCAGACTCTGGGACTAGTAGTTCTATTATGACCAAGAAAATAGCTGATGTTCTTGGTATTAAATACATGTCTGTCACAAAATGTGTGGTACAATTGGATGGAACTATTATCCAAATAATTGGGACTATAAAAGGTTTAAACCTTACCATCCATACATGTCCAAGCTTATCTATATCCCACAATATCTCAATTATTGGCCTACCCCACTATTTTTCTATCTGCCTTTCTCGAGACTTCACTACAAAAATTATAGGGTACTTATCTAATGATTGGTCCCATATGTTGCTCAGGACAAGATATGGGACTAGAGTGAAAATAAGAGTTGAGCCAATTTCTAAAGACCACATTGATCCATACACTCCTATTCTTATGGATATGAAATGCACATTACAAGATCAAGAGGAGGAACTTGACCATGAGGTTGTAACGCCCATGGAAGAAATCATAGACACTCATATGGATGAATAGGAATCATCTCTCTAGTTTTATCCTTATGATTATGTTAGGGAAATAAGGTTGGCTATGTATTACATTCATGAAAATGATAAAATCATCCCAAACCTTGTAAAACCAAATAAATATCTCAATGGAATGTGGAAACTATTCTTTGATGGCTCAAGAAGTAAGAATGGTGTAGGTATAGGTATTGTTTTGATCTCTCCCCAAAAGGAGATTTATTTCAATTCTTTCAGACTTTAGTTCAACTACACTAATAATGTGGATAAATATGAAGCATGGATTCTAGATCTCCAACTAGCCAAATAAAGGGGAATATAGTCACTATAAGTTTTTGGTGATAATAAATTGATCGATCACTAAGTAAGATCAAAAAATACAACCTAGAATAACTTGTAAGACCTTAAAAACATAGGGTTTATGACATGTTGGAAGATTTTATCACTTTAAACATTTAATCAGAGTACTAAGAACATAGAATAAGGATGTTGATGCATGGCCTCAGTGGGTTCTCAATATAACCTACCTGAAGAGATCAGGAAGGATAAAAACCAACATGTAAAATTAATAGTGAGACCATCTATTCCTAACAATGCAACCAACTGGAAAGTTTTGAAAATTAATCAACAAATTGATAATTTTCTATGAGATGAGGTTGAATTCTCAAAAAAAAATTAGTCAAGACTCCAAGAATAATATGGGGATCAAATCATTTAAATGAAGACAAACAAGTTGCCCATTGGTCTTGTTATTTTGGAAAGTATCTTCTAAGTTGATGATCAACTGAAGGGTGAGAAAAAATCCCTCATAGTCAAGGAGGAAGATTATGAGCTAGTAGTCATCTCAGAAGGAAAATAATTAAAGATTAGAAAGGTATGCAATACTTTCAAAATCCTAATACAAGAATTCAACCAGTTTAAGACCACTTTCACTATAAAATTGGGAACATATGCCTATAAAAAGATGTCTTTTGGTCTAACTAGCACTGGTGCTACATTCCAAAGATATATAGATATGGATTTTATGGGTTTGATAAATTAGATGATTTTGGTGTACTTAGATGACATCACTATTTATTCAAAACATACTAGTGACCACCTAGATTACCTTAGGAAATTTTTTGAAAGGTGTAGAGAATTTGGAATTTTGCTCAATCCAAAAAGTGCATTTTTACAGTTCATGAAGTGAAACTATTGGGTTATATTATTTAAAAATAAGGTCATATAATATACCAAGAGAGAGAGTAAGTGTTATATCTTCACTACAAATTTCAAGCCATAAAAAGGTATTATAAATTTTCTTAGGGAAGATCAACTTAGTAAGAAGGTTCATTCCAAATTTTTCCTCCATGGCCATACCCCTTACTGCCATGCTTAAGAAAGGGGTTAGTTTTAGCTGGATAAGGGAAGGGAAAGATATTTTTGAATTCATCAAATAGGCTATTTCTCAATATCTTGCCCTTGTAAATCCCAACTATGAGAATGATTTCATTCTCTAAGATTTTAGAGGGGAAGGTAGTGTATTAGCTATTCTAACCCAATATAATAAAGAATAGTTAGAGCAACCTATATCCTTTTTTAATTAGTCCTTGAAGGATTATGAGGAAAAGTACATATTTGTTGAGAATCAAGTATATTATATAATAAAATCTCTCAAAATTTTTAAGCACATACTCTCAAATAACAAAATTCATTTGATGGTTAGTCACCAGAGCATCAAGGAGTTCCCATTGAGCAAAGAAATAAATGAAAAGATAACATGGTGGATCATAAAAACCATGGATATGATGTGAACATAAAAATAACTAAGTTTTTAAGAGGAAATGGATTATGTGAATAACTTGCTTTTGATATAAGGTTGATGATGCAGCATATGTTCAACAAATATTCCAACTAGCTACTCCACATCTGCTTAATAACTAGATTAGTGACATGAATATATTGTTACAGACTGGTGAATACCTACATGAGATCCAATAGTCCATGAAGAGGTACTTCATACTCCAATATATTCATTGTATTCTTGTTTATGGGATCTGTAACTCCAAGAATCTAAATGGAACCACTAGTGTTTGGTAGGGTGCTAAAGCAAACCACCAAGAAGCTAGAAGGCTCAGGGCTTATATGGGATACAAGAGGTATATAGTGGTTATCCATTTTATTATATTACACTAAGATATAGATAAACTTATGAACCAAGTTAGGGCTATCACAATTAGGTGCACAAAGGATGTAAGTATCTCTAGCAGATCTAGCCATAGTAAGACAAGTAGCTAAGACTAGACTGTTGATTGCATATCAATTATAGAAACAATAATACTAAACAAAGAGAGCTAACAAATGAAATATAAATATATATGCTAAGGAATTTTTAGGCCAAATGAAATATTTTTTATGAAATAAATATTTTTTCAAGAAGAGTTTCAAGAGCATGCATACTCTAGGTTTGAGCTATCTTTCGAATTCAACATTATGGTTTTCTAACAATGCAATGTTTTAGTTTAACAAGAGAGGGATATTATTTAAGCAAATTGTCTAGTTTATTTTAAGCATGTAGAGTCCTAATATATAATATAAATGTTTCAAATTCAAGAATAATATGTAATGGTAAATATTTCAAGTAATAAATATATCTTATAACCATATATGAATGCATAAACTTCATAAACTATTATAAATAATGCATAAAATAACTAAATCACCAAAACAAATCAAACCCTAGCATATATACTACATAAAATAATGGAGTTTCACTTTGCATAATAAATTTACCTTGGATCAAGCTCAAAGAAGATGTGTAGACAATCTACCAACTAGGAATCCAAGCTAAGAAGTAATGTAGGAGGAAAACCAAGTTATGTGCAAGCTGAAGTCCAAACCTAAATCCAAGAGCAAAGGAAGAGGTGAAGTGATAACTTGAAATGGTGTAAGATATCCCACCAAGTGCAAAAATTAGTTTCAATGCTAAATGTAGACGCTAGAAGTAAGCCACAAGGAATTAGGAATAATTGAGAGTAGCAATAGTGACTCCAAGCAAATGTATAACAACATATGGGATCCTCTATCACTAATCAAGCTCAAGAGTGCCAAGAATAAATCAAGAGAGATTCAATAAGGCATGAGATTCAAAAGAGGAAATAAGAATCAAGAGAGAGTGTGGAGAGAGAAGAGAGAGGCTCAAATAAATGAGAATGAGGCATATATCCCAACCCCAATCCACCAAAAGACCTAAAACTAGTTGTTTTTTACTGTTTGGGTCCAACAGACACTTTTACACATGTTCTACCTAGGCCACAACTTTTTTGAAGGAAACATGTAGCCTAGGCCATGGGTTCTTTCACACAATCTATGACCTAGGTCAAACAAGGGTGTAGGCTGGTCAACAAGCTCCTAAAAGGGTCTAGGGGTTCCTTAGAGGGCCTGTCTTACATGCAAAAGGGTTAAGATGGACTAAGGATGTATGGAAGGTAAGAATATGATGTAGGAGAAGTTCAATAAGGTAAAAGATGTCTCAAAGTGGGATGACCAAGGTTAGTAGTCTATATGTGAGTTGATGTGTAATCATAGGGAGGAGTAGGGTCATAAGAAGTATAATTACATATGCCCTTGAAGTACAAGTAATTAGTGTTAAAATAAATAAGGAATGGTGTTCAATACCTAGAATCCACACCAAAGTAAATGAGTCAAGAACTAAAAATATAAAAGGAAACATTACCTACACTTACTAGATGAGGATGGTAGTAGAACAAGTCAATGATATGATCCATGGGTGAGTGTAAATGTTGCATAATATAAAATATAAATCTAGCTCTAGATCCTACAAATAAGGGACATAAGTGATATCAAATCAAATCATACTATCTAGAATGACATTCACTAGGGAGTTAGCCCTAGTATTTTCCTTATGAGGGATATGGGTGAATTAGACATCCTTGAAGAAAGAGATCAAATCATGTACCACTTTAAAGATGAGGAACAACTCAGAGCTAAGGATATACCAAATACTAATGATTTGAGACATAGATAAGAGTGAGTCATTTAATAATTTCACATAGCATATGCCTAACTTAGGGCATTGGTGAAGGTGCTAATGATTGTGTGATACACTGATGACATTATGTATCTCACTAGTAAAGAAGAAACCAATTTCAACAGGCTCATGGCCCTATGGTTCATTGATAATCTAAGCCACAACTATCGATCTTAGGTTGTCTTCACTACCACCATCGATGTGAATCACCACTGAGAGGTGCATCATGATGGGGGTCAAGAACACAAGACTAACAAATTCCAAAAGGTGATCTCAAAGTGAAGTAGTGTAAGCAAGTTGTATAAGAGAAATAAAAAATGAAACCAAGCCATAATCACAAAGTTTAACCAACACCAACTGTGGTGAGAGGTAACAAGGGAAAGTGGGGGGGGGGGGGGGAATTGGGATAAGACAAAGACTAGTTAGTAAGACTAGAGCCAGTCCCAAACTACCACAACCAACTAACAACCCTACCTAAAACCATGATAAAAAAAAGAGAGAGATGGAGTTAGAACATATCAACTATAGAAAAACATAGAAATTACTAACTAAAAGAATTATAGCAAGTAACTTTTATCCCTAGGTGCCCATGAAATGGGTCACAATCTTGAGAGGTTAATGGACACCTAGAAGGGGTCTTGGGAACCAAAATGGGGCCAAAGTGGGCCCAAAGAAGCATTAGATTTAAAATAGATGAAACCAATGTGCTGAGAACGTGCCAAAACCTCTAAGACAAAGGTTTTGTGATCTAAAACACAAAAATGGAAAAAAACACCCAAAAGGGGCCCATAAAAAGCAAGAAAAAGGGATAAAAGAGGGAAAAGAGAGAAAATTCATTCATTTTCACTCTAAGAGAACCAAAGGAAATCCCACAAGCAACCAAATCCCAAATAGAGTAAATAAGGACACAAGATAATGTTAGAGATGCACAAGATGATTTGAGTAAGCTCTATAAATGAATTATTGCAAATTTATTCATTTTTTAGGGGTTTCAGAGGCCCTAAACACATTTTGACTCGTTCTAGATGATTCAATGGATGAATTAGATGAAACAAGGAGTCAAAATTTTGGGGTTGATGAGTCAAGGAGAATTAGATGCACAGGAGTTTGAATCGTGGCCCATGGGGTAAGAAATAAGGAGCCCTAGGGCTCCCAAGGGTATCCCAATTTAGGCCATAACCTGGCTAAGCTAGGTTATGAATTTGCCCAAAAAGCCATGGCCTAGGGTAGGAAAGCCTTAGGATAGGCCCCAAGGAGCCTAGAGGAGCCTAGGAGGTCTTGAAAGAGGACAAAATAGTAAGGAAGAAGGAAAATAAGCTAGATAGATTAAAAACATTATTTTTTACTTGTTCTTGCTCATTTTTTGACTAATAGACTAGTACATTTGCCTATTTGCTTGCTTGTGTTGACATGCAAAGGAGTTAGCATACCAAAATAGGGATGACTTTCATAGGTGAGAGAGTGGCTAACATAGCTAGATGGGTTATGCGAGGTGACCAACTAAGAAATAATCCTAGCATGGCTGGCTAAGGAGGTAGATGTTCTACATATGGTAGATTAGGATCACCTACAAAGTGTAGGAGTTTGGAGACTAATAGACATACCCTCATTGCATTAATATAGGTACCTAATGAACATGTTGGTGATTTCATGGGTAACATAGAGGCATGTGTTCTAGTTAGGGCCCAAACTAGAGGTGATCCTTAGCATTTAGGATGTCTACAAACTCTACAACGTGGAGCCAATAGGTAGAGAGATAGATCTACCATTAGTGTAAAACATAGTAGTAGTATAACTCTACTTAGTGGGACCCCACCCTTAATGGAACAAATATGGAGTATAGATCACATAGTTGTCATTGAGGGTACCCACTCTCAGGATAGTGATAGCAAGGACTATGGTTAGGAGGATCTACACTAGCTAGAGTACATGGTGACTACTAATCTCGTGGACAAGAGTTTTCCAATATGTAGATGGAGGATAGAGATATGCTTGGGACTAGTATATCTTAGGTGGAATGTAATGTGAATTAGATCACATCCATTGTATAGGGTCAAGAATATTGACACAACCCAACTTACTCATGTCTTAATCTTATAAGAGGCTCTAACTAACATGACTGAGGACACCATATGGTAATGATGTGTACCCTACACTAGTGGAGGGTATGGCATGGGCTACATAGTTTATAGATAAGTTTGGGCCCATGTGAACCACCTTAGATCTAGATGTAGTGGGTAATTATATCTATGATCTCTACAAGTCTATAGCATGGCTAGATTATGCCAGGGTAGAACCCTATTTAGAATGGGAGAAGCTCTAAGGTCCACAAGGGTCATACCATCATCTAAAGAGATAGGATATAGTGGGGTAGGAGAGACAAGCACAACCTAGGCCAATTAGGACTGAGATTAGTAGGCATCTGATATAGAGCAAGGGTGGTAATGGTGAAGAGAGGCCACGATGCCAAGGACCATCATGACTAGGAGGAGAATGAATCATAAGAGGTCCATAAAGACCATCAACATTGCTAGGTAAGACAAGTGTATTTACTAGATATCACTTTATCTTTTTAATCATCATTAGTGAGATCTGATATGTGACTAATACATATGCTATGTGTGTGTGTGTGTAAGAGACTAGCCTAGCTAGACTAGATCCTAGGTAGACCTACTACTAAGGGAACTATTCTTCGATGTAGTGACAATACCCATGATAGATCAAGTGCCATATCTACTAATGGGGAAAGAGACATATACTCGCTTCTAATGGGTGGGTGTACGAGCATCAATTTAGCTAGTGAGGGCATGACACTAGATACCATAGCTAGAGGTAGAGTCAGCATGACATGAGGCATCTGTGGTAAACTAGAGGGTGGATGTATCAGATTTAAAATCATGATTAGCTAGAGCAAAGGATAATATTGATCAACTATAGGTTGAACTAACTTGAGAGTAGACCAGAGGCACTAAGGAACCTAATGTGAGGAAAAAGTATTTGATTGAACTAGAGCAGATTGTATCTCTACTGATCGATATGCAAAGATTGAGATCTCCACCTAGAGCATGACTATCATAAATAACACCTAGTCATAAGATGACTAGGGTATGCAATTATATCCATGCATGTGGCATTTTTGGGGGAGTATGAGCCTAATCTGATAGTAATCCCTAAGGAAGTAAGAACAACTGAGAGCAATAATGGAATCTCTAAGAAAATGTATAGTAGCATACAGGACCCTCTATCACTAATCAAGCTCAAGAGTGCCAAGAATGAATATAAAGAGATTCAAGAAGGTATGAGAGTTAAGAGAGGAAATAATAATCAAGAAATATTGTGGAGAGAGAAGAGAGAGGCTTAAATGAATGATAATGAGTCATATATCCCAACCCTAATCTACCAAAATACCTAAAACTAGCCATTTTTTACCATTTGGGTCCAAACAGACACTTTTGCACATGTTTTACCTAGGTCATGGCCTAGGCTATAGCTTTTGTGAAGGAAAAATGTAGCCTAGGCCACATGTTTCCTTCATAAAAGCTATGTCTTGGGTCAAATAAGGTATTAGGCTAGTCAATAGGCTCTCAAAAGGGCCCGAGGGGTCCCTATAGGGCTTGTTTTGCATGCAAAAGTGCCAATATGGACTAAATATGTATGGAGGGTAATAATAATATGTGGGATAGGTCTAAGTAGGTGGATGATGTCTTAAAATGTGATGACCAAGGTTAGTAGTTTGCACATGAGCTGATGTGTAATCATAGTGAGGAGTAGGGTCATGTGAAGTATGATTACAAGATCTTATTTAGGAAATATATTAATGGAGTTATGTTATGGTGCATCAAGCATGATCCAATTCCCAAGGTGATCAAGGAGTTTCATGATGGCTCATCATGTGACCATTTATGTGTAAGAACCACTATCATCAAAATAATGAGGGCATGTTACTATTATCCTAACCTATTCAAAGATGCAAATAAATGGGTGAAAAACTATGAGAAATGTGTCTACTTTATAGGCAAGCAAATATTATCATCTCTCCCTCTCAAATTAATCTAAGTTGACCAGCCATTTGCCTAGTGGAGATTGGATTTCATTGGCATGATCAATCCACCATCAAGTATAGAACACAAAAGGGTCATTAAAGCAACTAATTATTTTAATATATGGACTAGAGAAACTGTATTGAAGTATGCCATGAAAGCATCTATCTTGAATTCAAGGATGACATTATCACTAGATTTGGTGTTCCTTACACCGTTATCTTAGATAATGCCAAATATTTTATGGGCACTCAAGTGAGTGAATGTGCAATAAGACATAATGTATACCTAAATACCTCATCTAATTATTACCTGCAAGGTAATGAATTATCCAAATATACCAATAAATATCTCATAATGATTATAAAAATGATAATGGAGGATAACCAAAGGGCATGACACACTAAGTTGAAATCAACACTTTGTGTTGATAGGATCACTCCAAAGAGAGCCATTGACAATTCTCCATTCATGGTGGTCTATGGAAGGGAATATAGAATTCCACTATCAATAGATTTACCATCTCTAGAATTCAATCATCAGTTGGACTTAATTGAAAATGATGAGATGACCATGCGGTTGGTAGAACTCATGGAGCTAGAAGAAGTTAAGAACCATTCAATGCAAGTTTTGGAAGCAAATCAAGTTCAAATAAAAAGAAATTTTGACAAAATATCATATGACAAGAACTTTAACAAAGGAGACATGGTTCTAAAATGGGGTGTTGAGAGAGTCAACCTAGGCAATCATATAAATTTTGATGTGATATGGAGTGGTCTATACATCATAACTCAACTAAAAGGGGCCAATGTATTCTAGCTATCTACGCTTGATGGATCAGAGCTACCTATTCCAGTCAATGGGATATGCCTTAAAGATTGCTTCTAAGGTTTGATTCTTTCCAAAAAATTATATATATTAGGTTTAGTTAGTTTCCCTGGATAAGTGATTTCGCACAAGTATACAACTAATTAGGAGTTTTTTCCCTTAGTTTGTTTTATTTTTCCCTATTTTGTTCTTGTTTAGGTAATTCCCAATTTTTATTCTTCTCCAGATAGAGTGTGTTAAATATTAAAATAACTCTCTTCCCAATGAACTAGAGGGATACTAGAAATAAATTCATTAGCAAGCAATCATCCCACAGAGGTCACCAAAAATGTTGATATTTTATGCCAAAAACATCAAAACACCCTGTACCCTAAAGGAGACCCATAAATTTTTTTATAAAAAGTTTTAAAAGTGACCAAAAAACCTTTTTTGAGTTACCTAGTAGAAATTAGAGATTTGGGTACAATTTTCAACTTTACAAATTTACAAAATGTACCCAAACCTTTACTTCTCACTTACCTAATACCTAATGGAAATCTAAAGTTGAGTTTTACTTTTCAACTTTACAAGTTGAAAAATGTAATTGCAATCTAACCTTCCGCTCTTACCCAATAGCATCATGAATCAAAACTTTGGTTGTACTTTGTAACCTTAAATAATTACAAAGTGCAACTTGAGTTCTACTTTCCACCATTTTCCATACCAGTGGGAATCAAAAATTTGATTGTAATTTTAAAACTTGAAAAGTTTCAAAGTGAAACTTGAGTTTCACTTTTTGCCCTTCCTCCTTACCCAGTAGAAATCAAAACTTTCATTTCACTTTGTAACTTTACAAAGTGAAAATGAAGTTATAATACCTTCTTCCGTGAGATTTATCGTCTCTAATAAACCACTCAGTAAAAAGTAGAGATCAAAATGCAAAAAATAATTTGTAAATTGAAAAATTATGTATTAACCCCAAAACTCTACTTCCACATTGCTTATCTATCCACCACCCTATGTAGCATTTATTGCATGATTTATTAATATAAAATTAGGTATTTTCATCATTGTTAACATCTACAAACCAAATCAAGAGATTTGCTTCCAAGTGACATCATGAACCATATGCTAAGTGATGCTAGGAAATACCAATGCCAATGTCACATACCAAAATCTTCCATTGCCATCCCCTACACACTCAAAAAAGGGTATTTCTGTAGGTCATTTTGTTTTACTTCAAATAATTGCCATTATTTCCCTCTAAGTTAAGCATAGGGTTTTTAGATAAAGGTCTAGGTTTTTATCTCTGGAACATCATATTTTCTCACATTTCCAAGTTTTTAGCTTCTTTCTAGAATCTTTGTTAAAATTTGTCTAGACATTTACCATATATAATAGGGATTTTAGGGTTTTTGTATAAGCTATTAAAAAATCTAGAATATTCCCCATAAATCCCCTATGCAAAACCTTATAAAAATCCCTCCTACCCTTATAATATTAAACCCCATCGAGATTCCAATTGAAAAAACACATAGAAGCCCTGATGGAGATTCCCCTTACTCTAAAAATTCTAAGTTCCCATCAAGCCTCTACAGACCAAAAACCCCACTAAAATTTTCATTAGTCTTTTCAATTTTAAATTACAAGTCAAAATATTGTTGGAAATTTTAGGTAGACTTCTCAAATATAATTTCACATCATACCTATTCCATAATTTCTAACTACAATTGTAAGTTAAAACCCTATGACGTTCAAAGTGGGAAAATAACCTGTAATAACAAGTCTCAACCCTAACTAACTCTATAGTTAGTTTTCCCATACCAATTTTTCTAGAGTACATGTTTGGAAAGGAGATGAATTTCAATTCAAAAGAACTTGGTGTCCCATTTATCATGGATTCAAACACTATCAAGATCACTGACATAGATCTAGATCACACAGACCTAGCAGATTTCTAGAATAGAGTAAACACAAAATTTAAGAATGATTAGATTCAAAGAATATATGATAGTGGTTTTCCCTAGGTTACAACCTTCCCACTCTCAGTACAAATCCCTAAGATTGTGATCACCATGGAAAAACACTATGATGCATAAAATAGGGAGGTGGTGAATGACAAAGGAGAGAAGGTTTTGAATTTGGACCCTAATTTCATTGATACAGTGTTCCTAATTCCATAATATGAAAGCTACCTAGTTATAACCCTTGAATCCTATAAAAAATTATATCAATATAATAATTAAACTTATCTATGTGTGTTAAACAAACAATGGATAAAAACCCCTAAACCTATATCCATAAGGATACCTAGGACCTTGACTAAGATAGACTTCAAGGATGAAGTAGGAGACATTATTATACTCTTGCATAGAGTTACAAGGGACCCAAATGCAAATAATTATCAAGATTAAATGTACTAATATATCTAGGTAATCCATCAAAATAAATATTACATTCACTATGCCCAATTGATTTCTGATTCCATTCACAAATAGTTGATGGAGGTCCAAACTATAGGTAAGTTTTTAATGACATCATACCTTGCCTATATATTAGCAAAAGGGAGGGAATTCTTAGGATTGAACATAGTTCATGATCAAATCTATTAGCAGATAAAGGACAATGTAATTTAATATTATTTGTCATTAACTATATTAAAAGGAGAAAATAAGTGTTAAAAGGGAAGTCAAATAGTTTTATAAAGGAAGAGTCATTTGAGGAAATTCAAGAGTCATGTAGAAGCTATTATAATCAATTGTACATAAAATGTGTAATGAAGGACATTTAGAGTGAATAAGATATAAATAATTTGGGTCTCATATTTTTCTTTGTTATTTCTCATTTTTTATAGTTTACTTGTAAATTTGGGTATTCATTCATTTGAGTTTGTTTGTAAATCTCTGAAAGCATTATATTCTTGGCACTATTTTACTACTAAAAATGGTGTGGCTTACTATGTTAATAGAGCCCAAGCCTAAAAATAATGTAGTTTTGGGTCTCCCATATCATGATTTATCCATGTGTGTTTTGTTAAATCTTTAGTTCATGGGATTCAAGTCATTAGGCCAAGCACAAGTCTCAGGTTTTCAAGTCAAATTTTGTTTGCCAAGCAATGTGCTAGTATCTTTATTATTTTGGTCATGTTTTATATTCCTATCATGTTTTTAGATATATAAAGAACATCATCTAGTTGAATAAGGTGGAAAGATAAGAAAAAGAGGTGGAATGATTAGTGGAGCCTCTCTCATAGCATAGTTGGCTAGTGAATGAGGAGCAACAAAAAATGAAGTAGAAGTATTTCCACTACTATCTATATATGTAGCTACCCATTTGGAATAAACAATATGGTTGTGGGTATATATGTATATATATAATATATACTCAATAAAATTGAGGCTACATGTAAAATATTTGATGAAGATCTCAAGCTCAGAATGTGCTAACATTATTATCTCTGCATTTATCTTGTTAAGTGCTAACATTATTATATCTATAGGTGTTGGTTGACACACATATTCCCTTCAAGATCCATATTTTGGAGGACCACAATATGAAGTAAAGGATGTGTTGGAGGTTGAGAGGCTAGGCCTCAGTGTTATTATTATAGAAGCTAAGGGTTTGGTACATCCAAGAGGAGTTCCAAGAGGAGGATAGGAATTGTGATAGATTATTGTGTTCATCATTACATTTATCCTATCATTTTGGTTATATATCTTGAGGAGGTGAAACTATCTAAAATGGAGTCTATTTATTTTAGGATGATATATTTTTCATCAAGCATCAAATATGTTGCCTTCATTGGTGAAAATAATGTATTCATGGATCTGTTGATGATATAGAAGATTTATTGCATGCATGGAGGAATGTTTGGAGTGAAACACGAAGAGATATTATATGTAGGCCCAATGTATCTAAGGCCATGTTGAAGGATAAGTGTGAAAATAGATCCATAAACAATATTTGTCATGAAAAAACATAGAATAATGGTGTTTGATGAGTATACGATGAATTAATGTTATTGAAGACATGCGTTATGACTGGTAATTAATGTTATCATGGAAAAAATAATCATTTGGTGTTGTTTCTATATTTTCTCATGTTATTCAATAAAATAATAACACTAAATCAATAAGTTTGTGAAGGTGTATATAGCTCTGAGAAGTCTATGCATAGGATGGGTAGGTGGAATACCAACAGTCAGGGAATCTAAATGATTACATGGCATTGGGATATTTGGTAGTCTTTGTAACTCACTATTCTTCATGTCATTCTTCTTTTAGTGTCTATTCTTCTAGAAATATATATTCTAATCAATGGTCTATAATGCCTAAGAATTACATAGGAGATAAAGATAGTAACTAAAATGATTTGTGGATGGTGATGGTAATTTGATTATGGCTATGATCCATGTGGAGTTACATGGCTCATAGGATTTCACTGACTTGGTTTTTTTAATATATTTTTGATATTTTCTCTTCCCCACAAGGATATTTATTGTAAAAGGTCCAATCAAAGTAGAGTATTTATATGTTTTGAAAAATTATAAATGTATTTCAAGTTAGAATTGTTGAAATGGATGAGCTCCATCATGTGAAGTTGTGGATAGTAGGAGTGGGAGTAGGCATAGGTTCTCAAATATATTTATAATGGATTGAAGTTGTAAAAATTTGAAATGTTTAAGGCCTTTTTATCTTATGATGAGACACATTTTAAGTTGGGGGGAGTGTTAGTAGGATTTTTTGTGTCTCAGAATGAGACACATTTTAAGTTGAGGTGAGTGTTAGTAGAGATAAAAGACAATGTGATTTAATGTTATTTGTCATTAATTATATTAAAAGGAGAAAATAGGTGTCAAAAGGGAAGTAAAATAGTCTTGGAAAGGAAGAGTCATTTGAGGAAATTCAAGAGTCATGTGGAAGCTATTATAAGAAATTATATGGGAAATGTGTAAGGTAGGCCATTTTGAATGAATAAGATATAAATCATTTGGGTCTCATATTTGTCTTTGTTATTTCTTGTTTTTTATAGTTTACTTGCAAATATAGGTATTCATTCATTTGAGTTTGTTTGTAAATATCTAAAAACATTATAATCTTGACACTATTCTACTACTAAAAAAATCAATAAGGTCTTTAACTACTACCCTAACCTCACCTTTAAGGTAAACAAACAACAATTTAGAAGGGTTAATGATGCTTTTATATACTACACCATAATTATGTTTGAAAAGGATCTAGGAAGGAGAAGATTATGTGATGCTGTAATTATAGAAATTACCAAGTGGGGGTCATTTTTCAATCAATTCCCTACATATTCATATATTAGAGTGGGTGTTTTTATTAGTCGTACCTACAACCTTTTAAGGTATGTAAGTAAAAAATGGTCCCTAATGGAACTTGTGAGGTAAATTTTAGAAACCCACAAGTTTTTATCAAATAAGCATAAGGCAACAATCGACTTCCCTATCAATATAGGGAGATATACCTTCCCTTCCCTATCAAAATCCAAATGTGAAAATGTAGAGATGAATCAAATGACTTTGAGATCTCTTGATGCAAGGCCCTTCTATGATGTGACTCACTATGTTACTAGTATATTAGGTTCCACATATTCCCGCATCCATTTCTATTAAGATTACTAGGAAGATATGTAAGATGAATAGGAAGTTAGATTAAGAGATTATTCAAGGATGACACTAGATCAAATCAAAGACTAAAACATGGCATGAATCCCTGAAGACTTGAAAGATGATGACAACCCTATAGATAATGTGTATTATTATGATAAAATATATCTCTAACCTCTTCCACTAGTTAGGTGGTCTATACCTAAATACTTCTCATTGATGGATAAGACCACCTAGGTTATAAATAGAACAATAAATTGGTTAAGGAGTAAAGGGGTCAAAATAACCAAAGATACCCTAAGTAATATAGATAGATTGAGAGAAGTGAAGGATAAAGATGTAATGATATCAGTAATAGAACCCAAGTAGACCAGGTAATGAATCCATTTGTATCACATAAGTGAAAGCAAAAGTAGAAGGGAAAAAGGGCTCTTTCTAATAGCTAAGATCTAGTAGCTCAATTGATGGATCAACCACTATCAACTTCTATAGAGGATATAAATACTACTTAATTGACAAAAGTAGTCCCTCTTATTTCTAATATTTAACCAATTATAGCACTTCATCGTATTATCTCCACTGCCCAGTCAGCTTAAGCAATTACCCTTCCTATTTCCACCAATCTATCAGTGCAAGTAATTGTACCTTCACTTGACCCACCTATGCAAGTGACTCCTTGTCAATAATCCAATCAACATAGTTGGATACTCCAACTCCACCTTCACCTCCCTCTTATTTTATCACTTCCACCTCATCCCCAATATCCACTACTACTCCAATAATCACTAATTCCACCTAGTAGTACATGGCTACAAACTCAGTCATTCTGACTACAATCACACTAGCCACCCCAACCATTAGGATAGATACAACTTCATTTTTTATCTCCAATCACACTACCTATTTCATCTAATATAACCATTCTCAATACTTTGATTGATTCATTTTCTTCCTTAGATTCCACCCTTCTACAAGTTCCCTTATTATAACCACATGTGCCTACCTTTCTAGTTATGTTACTTTTAGCTTATGCACCCCTAGTAAACACATCCACACCCACTTTACCCATTCAAGTACACGTCTTCCATTATTATAATAACCTAATCCCTCACCAAGGAGGTGGAGATATAAGGACTGAATGGTACAACTATGGCTACTCAAACCAATAATGGGGAAGAGATAGTCAAATCATTAGCCAAGGATTCATCAATAATATCAGTGACACATACAAGACTTGTCATTGTAACCACCAGTGTAACATCTTCAAATATAGATTCAAAGTGAATAGTACCCATTGTAATAACATAAAATTTGTAGGTTACCACTCCAAGTTGGCTAACACAATCAATATCAAAAGAAAAGGAAATAAATGGTATCTCCCAGTACTCTATACTTTGGTCTTTTGGAGGCATCCAAATGACCAAAGATATGCCCCAATACCATCTCCAAAATATCATATGATGCATCATAAGAAAGATATATGGAGATAGAAGTTTTATCATTGTACAAACAAAAGGAATATTTAGTGGTGGGGGATTATTAGATATCTAAAGTGCACCTAGGTCATCCAAAAAGAGAAGGGCTGAAGCATGATGTTCAGTCAAGTATAAGCTTTATTTTTGAGAAAATGGAAAGTGATAAGGTCACTAAAGATGAACTAAAAAAATAAGATGACAATTGCCTTAATAAATTTAATAAAGCTAGCATCCCAACCAACTCAATCTCTTGCTCAATTCCCTGATAAAAAAACATTTGAGGCAATGGTAAATATTGGTACCATGGGAAAGGCCAAAAAATATTGGGTTGATGAACTCATCACAAAAGGAAACAAAGTGATAGATCTTGCAATAGACTATTATAAGACTCTGAAGGATGATCATGCATCTCTGAAGGAATAGAGAAGCAAATATGAGGAAGAGATTAAAATACTAAAGCCATACTTTCCAAAATTTTAGGTTGTTGACCTAATTGAGACTGCCACACTCCTATTATAAAAGATATTAAAGAGTTTTGCAAATCATGAAGAGATAGATAGGGCAGCATATTTTATAATTAGGATACTCACTAAGATTATTAATAAGGCCAAAATTACATGTGACAAGGCCACAAATACAATTTATGATATTAAATATTTACTTGGTAAATTATCATGTGAAGAAATAGATCACCAAGATCAAGCCTTTCATGTTTAATAGGTCCAATACAAATTCAATGGGGTAGTTAAGAGAGAATCAACACATGATATAACTTTCAACTTGAGTTCCATTTACTAATTCATTAGTTATCACATTACACTAGATCATATGGGAAAAAAAAACTCAAGTCTACAG
Source organism: Torreya grandis (assembly GCA_037957365.1). NCBI lineage: Eukaryota > Viridiplantae > Streptophyta > Pinopsida > Cupressales > Taxaceae > Torreya > Torreya grandis. The sequence goes on from JARHVA010001433.1 coordinate 2,087,869, forward strand.
AGTTATATCTAGAGAACTATCTTAAGTAATAGCAAAATGTGAGATCAATAACCTTTACACACTCAGTCCTGATGGAGAACACCCAATAGAGATCTTCAGTAGTTTCAATTCTTATATCTAGAAAATACAAGAAAAAAATACAAGGAATCTTCTAAAGTTATGATTGTGAATTAATGTTTTTAATTAGTTGTAAAACACATTTTGTAAATTAATTTTTTATTGTAAGATACATTGTAAAGTTGTAAGTTTTAAATTGAAACTATCATTTTGATAGATCTTATCTTTGAGTTGAGAAAGAGACACTTGTAATTTTCAATTATATTTTTGTTAGGCTTTAGTTTTAAAGTGTAAACTTGTAATTCACACTTTTCCTTTTGACAAAATTTGAATTGCTTCAGTTGTAAAAACTCATGTTGTGATTTACACTTTCCTTTTTGTTAATTTAAATGACTTACAAGCTGTAAAAGTTTTAACTTCAAATTACAAATTAGGTTTTGCAAGTTATAACCTAAAATATCAAAAAACATTCAATGTTTACCAAGTAATGGTTCATTTTGGCACCCCATTTCTTGGAAGAGATAACAGTAGTATAAATCAAAGAATAAATAGTTCAACTAGAAGATTCCAATAAATTTATCTACTCCTCAAACACTTGTTGAAGCATCCAATAGTTTCATTTCTATTCTCCATTGTCTACTCCACTAAGGATGTCATTTCAAGCTAAATAGGAGAGCATTTGCATGAAGTTTCTCACATTTTATTATTCTATAATTGAGCCTAAGGTTTTATTAACTTCCTTTCTTTCAAGGGAGCTATTTTTGTATAAGTATGGGTTCCCTAAATATCCCATACATTAGATAAATTATTCTACCTTTAAAGAATTGATCTACATGCTTTAACCTAGAGAAAGGTAATAGATTGAAGTTTTGTCTTCCTTATATTGTGTCATATTTATGTATGTAAGGATATTTATTAAGTTTGTGAATGCTCTAATTATTATTTCAATCATATATATATTCATCCATGGTATTATTTTTTCCCTTTTGAAAGTTTGTTGATGAAAAATAAATAAATGTGTTCCTTATTTGATAAAGATTCAATATTACCTTTGATCTCATAATTGTGCAAGATTGTGCTTTAATAAACTCAGTATATTAAATATTCAACTAGTTTCAAATAAATCAAGAATTGATTTCCACTATACTATTTAGTGCAATCACCCATTTTAATTTTTAAATTCATTATAAAACCCTTTTCCTCACAAGTCAAAACCCTAGTTAGGAGAAATATCACTAAGAGGTAGTAGTTTGGTGAGAATTGGTCATATACTAGTTGTACTATGCTTAGTGAAAGGAATTCGGCCTTATCTAGAGGTTTACATCAATTTTCCAAGGTTCCATAGCTTATAAGTGATCCCATTAGGTCATTATATTTTTTATGTACTGCAACTCATGCTACTCATAATAATATAAATACAAGTGGATGCAAAATCTAAGAGATAATAGTTTTTGGCATACCAGATGGGACTTGAAGATCATATCTAAGAGATTGGTGATATTATTAGAAATTTTTATGTGAGTTTCATACACATTTCAAGAGCACTTGGTGACTCCATTAGCTTAAAAATTTATGAAAATTGACTTGCAAAAACTATCATTTCCATATAAAAATAAATCAAGATCATTTTTACCTTATACTAGAATAAATCATAAAAATTTGTATGCATCTCCCAAAAACACCCATAGTTATTTCATACCTCCAATAATTTCCCTAATAAATCATAATTTCATAGCATTCAATGGAGGCAACCCACTTAGGTTGGCCCAATATGATGATATACCCACCTCAGATTTTAAAAGCCTTTCATATTTTACTTATGAAACTTCCACTACACCAGTTGAACATATTTAGGATATTAATAACATATGTTTGGTTCATAAAATAACATAATAAATGTTGCTATCAAACTTCTTTCCTCCTCATTTAAGGGTAAAACCTTACAATGGTATAAACAAACTTGCTTCTTTTTCAAGCTTCTTCATTTTGTACTAGTTTTCTTGTTGCTTCTTATTTATTGTGTGTTTTATGAGGATATTCTATGCATATTCTCTCTCATTTTGGGTGAATTATAAACAAAAAAATCTTATTTTTTTTAAATCCTAAATATTTTCTTACTATGCTCTTCACTCACCCTTAGTGGAAATTACATGATTGAGAACAACCATAATTTTTTTTTAAATTTTAGCTACACAATTGGGGTGTCATTTCCTTCTCATGACTCGTTAGGGATTGTTAATTGGGATGTCATTAACCAAATTTTTTATCAAACCTTAGTTATCTAACAAGGTATGAAAATTTAGAAACATTGCCATCGTGATGACCTGGCTTTGTGCTTACATAAAATCATGTGAGGATTGAACCCAAAGGAGTTCTTTATGATATCCTAGGTCAATGTGTGGTACCATCAAAAGGAACAATCTTGGAGAAAAGATTAAAATTCTTCATTTATTGTTTTTTCATCCAAGTAATCTAAGGTATATAGGTACTATCTATATATCCCAAGTACAATAATAATTAAAATCTAAATGTAGTAGTACTTCATTGAAATCCCTATGATTGAAGTGGTTGTGAAAGGGCAAGATCATATCGTAAATGGAAAAATATAGGATTGCTTCTTAGATACATCTTTTTTCATGGATCATGTATTGATGTATGAGTACAAAGGTTAAAAACCCCCTTAAATATTTCCTTGCTTATAAAGACCTTTTGAGAGAAGGATGGGATTAAAACACCAACAATAATTTATTTAATGAATCTTAAATTTTTAATACTCTCTCAAGACAAGTATATCAAAGGTTAAATGAATGTGATATAAAACCACATGAGTTATTAAATTACCTCATAATGCTTATGTGTTTATTATTTATTGTCACATCAAAACCTCATTTTGTATTGCAATACTAATCCCATCAAACAAAGTCAAAAACCAAAGTCCATGACATTGTCAGACTACACTTACATAAAGAGGCATTACTCTATCTATGTTCTTGGTCAAAATTGTTCCCTTATAAATCCAAAATTATTTAAACACATACATTTCATACCTTTCTTGTGTGAAATATTACCATTATGCTATCTATGTGAATTTTAACCTATTCTATCCATTTTCCTAAGTTCCTAATTCTAAGGTCATTTATAAAATCAAAATTTGGTTAAGCCAAAAACTTATAGTCTTGATACTATTTTTTTTTTCAAATCAATTTTTTTCAATTCCACCACTTTGTTTGGTTATTTCCAATTCATATCATTATCTTTCCATTTAATCTCACAAACTTGTCAGTTGGTACCAATGAAGTCATGACATCCATCCTTTCTTTTGTTTGAATCTAATGCAACATCAAAGTCCAATATGATCTTAAAGCACATTTAATCAAGTTAATCATACTTAGAATTAACATAAATCAAATCACTTCTAATATATTCTACCCTACTTGGGGCCAATTTTATTTCAATCAAGTCAATTTTTCCTACTTAGGGCCAATCCCAATCCACTCATTCAACTTTGCATGTATCCTTACTGGGGGACATCCTTCAATCAATCTTCTATTGATTTTTCAATTTGCTCAATGTCATCCATGTCAGAGTATGGTAGATATTATGAATTCTATGGTCATGGTAGTAAAAGGGAACCCATTTTGATACCTCTATCCCATGATTATTTGACTTATAAATTACAACATTCATGTCAAATATCAAATCCATTTAATGAATCCTTAGAAGATAAATTTTACCAATTGGTCATGACATATATGATTTTGTATCCACATATTAATAATTTTGGTGAAAATGATACCAAACCTAATTGTACTGAAAAGAATAATATTGTGAGTATCATAGGGTTAAAGGACATTCACTTAATTGATGTATTAGGTTCAAGATTTATGTCCACGGCTTGATTGACCATGGAGATATCATGATTGAACCAGAACAACCATGTCAATCACCAAGTCCAAGTTCATTTCTAAATTAAGATATGATACTCATTAAATTTATCCAAAGCATGCTACCAAATCATGTTAAGTATCACCTCTACTTTTGACACTTGGTCCACTTCTCTAGTACCTATTCAAGTCTTGGAACCACAAAAAATATAGAAATACAATCATGTCTTGTCATTACCCCTCTAATAGCCATTAAATAATAAGGATATAAGTACACCCAAGTTTAAGAATCACTTTTTATGGATATTAAAAGATCATTTTTCAAATCATAATCATATTAATCCAATTCTAAATCTAGATCAAGATAATTGGCTTGTATCTTATGGGTTACCCTTTGACCATCCTCCTATTTTTGATGAGCCTTATCTTAACAAACCTCTCTAGAGTTCACCTATTTTTGATGAACCTCTTTTTAATGAGTCCATATTTGAAGAAAAACTATTGACCAGTAGTATATCTTTCATCCATTTCCAAATGTTCATTATTCCTAAAAATCGTTACATCCCCAAACCTTCACTACTCAATAATAAGTTAAAAAGGTACTTATGGACAACCCAATCTACCAGGTCATCCATGTGGATAAATCATAATTAGGATCAACATCTCCATCAAAATCAGGTTCTATTTTAGAACCAATGGTAGATTTGGGTTTCATTATAGAACCATTATTAGATTTAACATCAGAAGTAGAACCAACATCAATCTTAAGATTGAGTTCAGATCCTCTTGAGTCAAAATAAACTTCAAAATAAAAATTATTATTGGATATTATAGCATTGGATATACACTTCTATCAAATCCACTTGAGTTCAAACAAACTTTAGAATTAGCATACTTTAGTAGATGTTATGACATTAGTTACATATTTCTTACATATTAGATTAAATATATTTATGATCCTTTCACAATTTTTGAGGTCACTTCCTTCAACATCAACATAAATTATCCTAGTAGCCTCTTTAAAGATTTTTTTTCCTTTTCCCCTTACATTGACATTATACATGCCTTTACCATTAACCATCCTATCCATTATATTGATATTTCATCACCCACAAAATGTTTACTAAGATTCATAAAATCAAACATTTTTGAATTTATTTCATGGAAAAAATTTATTTGTATAATCTTTGGGGATCTAAGACAACATTTATGTAGAATAATAATCTCCTAATTAAATTTTTTTTAAGGTGATAGGGGAAAATCAAAGTCTAAACTTAACATCTTCTATTGAAACCTTGTTTGAGTTGATAGATGATAAGCATAAAAAAAATGAAAATCCTTTAGTGAAATCTTGATTAAGATGTTAAGGGACAATCAGAATGAATTATCAATATCCCATAGTGAAACCTTATTCAAGGTGTTATTAGACAATCCAAATAAGAAAAATCAAGAAGAATTTGTTGGTGACAACCTATTCGAGGTGACAATAGTTGAGCCAACTAATTTTTCTTTACTTGATGATGATAATATTGAAGTTAATATCAGCCCCACCACAACCAAAATCAAGTCAAATAAAAATTTAGCAATATTGTGTGTGACTAAAAGTCCCAAATTTTATTCATCCCCTAACAATTATAAATTACATGCTAACCCCATTTTTAATTCATGATCTATATTCCATTATCCAATAAAATCATTTATCCAATGGCTATCCATTTGTACACTCCCTGGTAGCACTCTTTTTCAAATAAACTATGGAGCCATCTTATTTAGACTTTTAGAGGAATCATAATCAATAGCCAATTAATCTCACAACAACATCAATACAAATTACATTAGCAATATAATTCTAGTAGATAAGCTATTCAAAATTAGTATGGATTAGAGATCAACCATTCAAAATTATGCAGCTCATCATCCTCCATTGAGTAGAGATGCCAAAAATTAAAAATTAAAATAATCAAAATAAAATTAAAAGAGAAAGATAAGTAATTCATCCAATGGTGAAAACCATGTTTATGGTGCCTTGGGAAAGTAACATGATGAAAACTAGGTTTTGGGTGTCAAGTGTAAATAATTTATTATTTGTGAGTACCTTGACACTTTTGATCATCTTTATTTGCATTTAAATCTATTCCATTCCTATCATATTGACCATTTTACCTTGTCCCAAACCATATTTTTATTCATCCTACCCTAGTCCACTTTTCCTTCATATCTTGGTCTTAACAAGAAAGTGGATGTTGGTATGAGTCCTATTTTGGAAAAATTATTGGCATATCCTCTTAGTGAGACTTTGATGGCTACAAATTTTGGTGCCCACATGGCATGCCATTGTATATTCCTCATCTGCTTATCATCCATTATTATCCAATCTAATCATTTCAATCCTACCATTTACTATTACATTCCATCTTAGTGTTAGAATAATTTTCCCTTTGCTAGTGATCCCTTATGGGTATAATGTTCCAAACATTCCTAAACATTCCCATTATACACTATCACCATTTTATGAATTATTCCTATGATTTTACCATTTTTTGAGTTCACATTTCATGCTCTTGTTATTTTGAAAATTTAACCCTTCTATCTCACTTGTTCATGTTTTTTTCCCTAATCATACTTATCATTTTTTATGATCAATTTCTAGTCGAGCTACAATGGCTTGAGGTCCAATTAAACTATGTAGGCAACACTCACTTTTTTTGAGGTCATATTATTCACCCCTTGTCCCATGATCTCAACATTTTTTGAAAACAACTCTTTCTATTTTTACAAGCCCATTCCTTATACACTCTCACTATTTTTTTGATTCAAATAATTATGCATCTCATAATTATCCATTGAGTAAAGATTCCAAATACTAAAAAACATTCAAAATTTTCTAAAGTCCTAAACATTCATAACATCCAAAAAATCAGAAAAGGTCAAAATCTCAAAAAATAAAATAGAACCACAAAATATAAAAACATTCATCTTATCTTAGGTCAAGTCAAATATCCTTCATAAATATTAATTGAATTGAATCAACTAACATTGGTATGTGTCCTTCCTAAATTTACCCTTTTTTGGGGAAAATTAAATCAAATTGCTCTAATTTCAAGCTTGTCACTTCTACCTTATTTAGGGTAAGTTTAATCATGCAACTTATTCTAGGATATTTAATTATCACTTCTTACATTCGAAAGTATCCTCTCTTGGGGGAATCCATTCCAGCCATCACTATTCTTGAGCCTATACATGCATATTTTTATTTGATCAAATACAATATTGCTTTCTATTACTTTTTGTTTTCTTGTTTGTGTGTTTGCTTGTTTGCTTATTTATTTTCTCTTTTTGTTAGTGTCTTAACTCTTTCCATGGTGAAAAAAAGGTCATCATCATGGTGTACCTTAACATGAACTTATAATTGAGTCCATATATTAGCATATATCATCATAGTTTTTATCATTGGTGCATTATTGTCAATTGTCTATTAGATTGGGGGTTAGTCCTTAAGTACATTACAACTAAGTCATCATGGTGTTTTATATCATGATGTATAATCTCATGTAAAAAATTAAAATAAATTATAAAATAGGTTTACATTTCAATTCCATAAATCAAATACATATCTATCTATCTAATCCAATCATATGACTAACAAACATCATCATCACCCTATCAACTCATCAAATCAATTCCACCCTGTTTGGGGAAAATTATCATTTCATGCTTGAAACATTCATTTTTTTTTTGGGAAATTCAAAGTGTGTATCTTATTTTTTTAATGTTTCCTTCCTAAGTATACATTACTTTATGAAAATTAGTTCATCATCATCAAAAATCAAAGTGTACAAACATTAGCTCAAATGGCATAATCATGTCCATCAATTAATCTTCTCTTCCTTTCTATCTTCTTCCTCTTTTTTTTAGAACCCATCCATATCCTTCATCCCTACAGTAATTTTCTATGTGGAATCATCACCAACTAATTTCATTCAAATAATATTATTATTTATACATTTAATCTCTCACCCTATTGGTTGTGTACGCATTACATTCATGAAAATGATGTAATCATCCCAAACCTTGTGAAACTAGCCAAGGATAAAAATGGAGTGTGGAAACTATTATTTGATGGATCAAGAAGTAAGAATGTTGTAGGTATAGTTATTATTTTAATCTCTCTCTGAAAGAAGAGTTATTTCTATCCTTTTAGACTTTAGTTTAGCTGTACTAATAATGTGGCTAAATATGAAGCATTAATTTTAGATCTCCAACTAACCAAAGATAGGGGAATATAGTCACTACAAGTGTTTGGTTATAATAAACTAATCATTCACCAAGTAAGATAAAAAATCACAACCTAGAATAACTTGCTAAGATCTTACAAATATAGGGTTTGGGACATGTTGGAAGATTTTATCACTTTAAACATTTAATTAGTACCAAGAGAATAGAAAAAGGATGTTGATAAAATGGCCTTAGTGGGTTCTCAATATAACCTACTTGAAGAGATTAAGAAGTACAACCAACATGTAAAATTAATATTAAGACTATCTATTCTTGACAATGCAACCAACTAGTAGGTTTTTGATAGTGATCAACAAATTGATAATTTTTTATGAGATGAAGCTAAATTCTAAAACAAAAATTAATTAAGAATCCAAGATTAATATGGGGATAAAATTATTTAATTAAAGAAAAATAAGTTGCCCATGGGTCTTGTTACTTTGGAAAGTATCTTCAAATCTGATGATCAATTGAAGGGTAAGAACAAAAACCTCATGATCAAGGAGGAAGATTATGAGCTAGTATTCATCTTAGAAGGATAAGAATTAAAGATCAAAAAGGTATGCAATACTTTCAAAAATCAATATTTTATTGGATTGTGTCAAGAATTTGATGATAAATTCTCTTGGAGTTATAGATATTTAATGGGTTTTAACCCTATCTTAGCTAAATACATAATATAAATTGACCCAAATAATAAGCCTATTAGAAAAAAACAAAGACAAATCAATCCAAAAATATAACCCTTGATGAAGCGTGAGTTATCCAAATTGATAGAGGCTAACATCATTTTCCCTATCAAACACTCATTTTGGGTTGTTAACTTGGTCCCTGTAAGGAAAAAAATGGTGAAATCAGGCTTTGCATATATTTATGGGACCTAAAAAATCATCCTTGAAGGATCATTATCTCCTTCCACCCATAGAACAAATACTTTAAATTATATCAAGATCTGAAAGGTTTTACTTTGTAGATGGTTATTCTAGATATAACCAAATCCTAGTACAAGAATCTGACTAGTTCGAGACCACTTTCACTAAAAAATGGGGAACATATGCCTATAAAAAGATGCCTTTTGGTTTAAATAATACTGGTGTTAATTTATAAAGAGTCATGGATATGGATTTTAGGGGTTTGATAAATGAGATGATTCTAGTGTACCTAAATGACATCACTATATATTCAAATCATGTTGGTGACAACCTAGATCAGCTTAGGAAAGTTTTTGAAATTTATAAAGAATTTAGAACTTCCATCAATCCAAAAAAGTGCATTTTTGTAGTTCATGAAGTGAAAATTTTGGGACACATTATTTCAAAAGGCCTTGAAATAGACTAGAGAGAGTAAGTGTTATATCTTAACTATTACTTCTGAGCCATAAAAATGGATTATAAAGCTTCTTAGGGAAGATCAACTTTTTAAGAAGGTTCATTCCAAATTTTGCCTCCATGGCCAAACCCATTTCTACCATGTTGAATAAGGGGGTTAGTTTCAACTAGACAAGGGAAGGAAATGATAGTTTTGAAGCTAACAAGCAGGGTATTTCTCAAGCTTATAACCTTGTAAATCCTAACTATGATAATTATTTCATTCTCTATGATTTTAAAGGGGAAGGTAGTGTATCAACTACCCTAACCCAATAAAATAAAGAATAGCTGGAGCAACCTATATCCTTTTTTAGTCAGTCTTTAATGGATTATGAGGAAAAATACATCTTTGTTGAGAATCAAGTATATGTTGTAATAAAATCTCTCAAAAAATTTAGGTACATGCTCTCAAATAGCAAAATTCATCTAATGGTTAGTCACCAAAGCATCAATGAGTTCCTGTTGATCCAAGAAATAAATCAAAAGAGAGTGGGTTGGATAATAAAAGCCATGGAATATGATGCAAACATCAAAATAACTATGCTTATAATAGAAAAGGGATTATGCAAATAACTTGCTTTTGATATAAAGGTTGATGATACAATATATGATGTAGTATATGTTTAACAGGCATTACAACTAGTAACTCCACATCTTCTCAATAACTAGATCAGTGACATGAGTATATTCTTACAGACTAATAAATACCTATATGAACTCTAACCATCCTAAAAGAGGTACTTTAGACTCCAATATACTCCTTATGTTCTTTTGCATGGGATTTTGCTTAGGAAATATATTAATGGAGTTATATTGAGGTGCATTGAGCATGATCAAACTCCCAAGGTACTCAAGGATTTTCATGATGGCTCATCAGGTGGCCATTTCCACATAAGAAATACTATCATCAAAATAATGATGGTAAGATACTATTGGCCTAACCTATTCAAATATACACATAAATAGGTGTGGAATTCTGAGAAAAGTGTATATTTTGTAGGAAATCAAAGATTAGTATCTCTCCCTCTCAAATAAATCCATCTCATCTAGACATTTGCCTAGTGGGGATTGGATTTCATTGGCATGATCAATCCACCATCAATTATAGGCCACAAATGGGTCCTTAAATCAACCAATTTTTTTACTAGATGGACTAGAGTGATTGTATATAAATATGCCATGGAAGTATCTATCTTGAATTCAGAGATGGCATTATCACTAGATTTGGTGTTCCTTAAACCATTATCTTAGACAATGCCAAAGCTTTTATGGGCACTTAGGTGAGTGAATAGGTAGTAATACATAATTTATACTTGAATACCTCATCTAATTTTTATCTATAAGGTAGTGGCTTGGTTAAATGTACTAATAGAAATCTCATAAGTATTTTAAAAATGATAATTGAGGATAACCAAAAGACATGACACATTAAGTTGAAATCAACACTTTTAGCTGATAAGATCACTCCCAAGAGATCCATTATAAAATATACATTTATGTTGGTCTATGAAAGGTAATATAGAATTCTTCTATCAATAGATTTACCATATCTAGAACTCAATCATCAGTTGGACTTGATTGAAAATGATGAGATAACTATGCGGTTGGTGGAACTCATGGAGCTAGAAGAAGTCAGGAAGCAATTAATACAATTTTTAGAAGTAAATAAGGCTCAAATAAAAAGAAATTTTGAAAAAAAAATAATATGACAAGAGCTTCAATGAAGGAGACATAATTCTAAAATGGGATGCTAAAAGAGCCAAACTAGGTAATCATATAAAGTTTGATGTGATATGGAGTGGTCTACATCAGGCTCGAGAGATTAGAGCTACCTATACAAGTCAATGGAATGGACCTAAAAGCTTGATTCTAAGGTTATAATTATTTCCAAAACATTATATATATTAGATTTTGTTAGTTTCCTTGAATAAGTGTTTTTGTACAAGTCTATAACTCATTAGGAGTTTTTTTCCCTTTGTTTGTTTTGTTTTTCCCTATTATTTTCTTTTTTAGGAAATTCTTAGTTTATTCTTATCTAGATAGAGTGTGTTAAATCTTAAAATGACTCCATGCCCAATGAACTAAAAGGCTACTGGAAATAAATTGATTAACAGGCAATCATCCTCTAGAGGTCACTAAAAATGTTGATATTTTTGTGTCAAAAATATCAAAACACCTTGTATCCTAAAGGAGACCCATAATTGTTTTTGAGAAAAATCTTTAAAAGTTACCAAGAAACTTTTCCCAAGTTACCAAGAAACTTTTCCCAAGTTACCTAGCTAAAACTGGAGATTTGGGTGTAGTTTGTAACTTTACAAAGTTACAAAATGCCTACTTCCCACTTACCCAATGCCTAACAGAAATCAAAATTTGAGTTTAAATTTGTAACTTTACAAGTTTCAAAATGCAATTGGAACCCCACCTTCCACTCTTACCCAATATCAGTGGGAATCGAAACTCCAATTGTACTTTATAGCCTTACAAAGTATAACTCGAGTTCTAATTTCCATCATTCTCCATACTAGTGGGAATCAAAACTAGAATTGTAATTTTTAACGATGCAAAGTTTCAAAGTGAAACTTGACTTTCACTTTCCACCCTTCCTCCCTACATACTAGAAACTAGAACTTTTGCTACACTTTACAACTTTGCAAAGTGCAAATGAAGTTTTTATACCCACTTCCATGGCATTTCCTGTTTCTAATAAATCACTTAGTATAAATAAAATATCAAAATGAAAAATACAATTTTCAAATTACAAAATTGTATAATAACCCCAAAACTATACTTCCACACTGCTTATCTATCCATCACCTTGTTTAGCATTATTTGCATGATTTATTGATATAAATTTGGGTTTTTTCATCATTATTAACATCTGTTAACCAAATCAAGAGATCCACTACCAAGTGAGATCATGAACTAGATACCAAGTGATTCCAAGAAATATAAATGGAAACATTACATTCCTAAATCTTCCATTGTCATCCCTTGTGCACTCAAAAAATGGTATTTCTATAGGTATTCACTTTGCCTTCAAATCATTGCCATTATTTCCCTCTCGATTAAGCACAGGGTTTTCAGACAAAGTTCTAGGTTTTTTATCTATGGAACATCATATTTTCTCATGTTTCCAAGTTTTTACCTACTTTTTAAAATCTATGTTAAAATTTGTCTAAACATTTACCATACATAATAGGGTTTTTAGGATTTTTATATAAGTTATTAAAAAATCTAGAATATTCCCCATAAATCCATTGTGTAAAACCTTTAAAAAATCCCTCCTACCCTTATAATATCAAACCCTATGGAGATTCTAGTTGAAAAAATGCATAGAAGGCCCGCCATAGATTCCCCTTGCTCTAAAAACTCTAAGTTCCCATTAGAAATCTAACTTGCCTCTGCAGATCAAAAACCCCAGTCGACTTCTCATCTAACTTTAAAAGTTTAAATTATAAGTCAAAAACCCACTAAAAATTTCAAGTATATTTCTCAACTACAATTTCACATCATACCTCTACCAAAATTTCTAACTTTAATTGTAAGTTAAAATTGTGCCAAGTTCAAAGTGGAAAAATAACCTGTAATAACAAGTCTAAACCCTAACTAACTTTTTAGTTAGTTTTCCCATGCAAATTTTCCTAAATTACATGTATATAAATGAGATTAATTTCAAGTCAAAAGGAATTGGTATCCCATCCATCCTAGATTCAAATACTAACAAGATCACCAACATAGATCTAGGTCACACAGACCTAGGAGATTTTTGTAATAGAGTAAATGTAGAATTCAAGACTGATTGGATTTAAAACATCTACGATAGTGGTTTGAACTATGCTACAACCTTCCCACTTTTGGTAAAAACCCCTGAGCTTATGTTCACCATGTAAAAACACTATGATACTGAGAAGAGGGAGGTGGTGAATGACAAAGAAGATAATATTCTAAATTTGGACCCTAATTTAATTGATACCATGTTCTTAATTACATAATATGAAATATACCTAGATATAACCCCTAACTCCTCTAAAAAGTTCTATCAATATAATAATGTAGCCTGTCTATGGGTGTTAAACAAACAATGGCTAAACACCCCTAAATATATATCCATAAGAATGCTTAGGACCTTGGCTAAGATAGACTTCAAGGATGAAGTACGAAACATTAATATACTCTTTCAAAAAGTTACAGGGGGCATAAATGCCAAGAATTATCAATATTTAATGTACCAATATATCTAGGTAATCCATCAGAACAAATAATAAATTCACTAGGCCCAGTTGATTTCTAAATCCATTCAAAAATAGTTGATGGAGGTCTAAACTATAGGTAAGTTTTATATGATGTCATACCTTGTATATATATTAGTAAAATGGAGGGAATTCTTAGGATTTAACACAATACATGATCAAATCTATTAGTAGAGATAAAATACAATGTAATTTAATATTATTTATCATTAACTATATTAAAAGGAAAAAATAGATGTCAAAAGGGAAGTCAAATAGTCTTGGAAAGGAAGAGTCATTTGAGGAAATTCAAGAGTCATGTGGAAGATATTATAAGTAATTATATGGGAAATGTGTAAGGTAGACCATTTTGAGTGAATAAGATATAAATCATTTTGGTCTCATATTTGTCTTTGTTATTTCCTATTTTTTATAGTTTACTTTTATAACTGGGTATTCATTTATTTAAGTTTGTTTGTAAATCTCTAAAAGCATTATATTCTTGCCACTATTCTACTGATAACAATGGTGTGGCTTGCTATGTGATTAAAGCCCAAGCCTAAAAATACTATAATTATGGGTCTCCCATATCATGGCCTATCCATCTATTTTTTTTAAAATCTTGAGTTGCTAGGATTTAAGTCTATCAGGCCATGCACAAGTATTAGGTTTTCATGTCAAATTTTCATTACCAGGCAGTGTGCTAGTGCCTTTATTGTTTTGGTAATGTTTATATTCTTGTTATGTTTTTAGATCTCAAAATAAAATCATCCAGGTGAGGAAGGTGAAATGATAGGTGAAAGAGGTGGAATGGTTATTGGAGCCTTTCTCATAACGTAGATGGTTGGTGAATGAGGAGCAACAAAAAATGAAGAAGAAGCATTGCCACTACTATCTAAATATGCACGTGACCATTTGGAATAAATGAAATGGCCATGGGTATATTTTTATCTATATAATATATTCTTAATAACACTAAGGCTACACATAAAATATTCAATGAAGATCTCAAGCTTAAATTGTGCTAACATTATTATCTCAACATCTATCTTGATAAGTTCTAACATCATTATCTCTACAGTCATTGTTTGACATGTATATTCTCTTCAAGATCTATATTGTGAAGGATTATGATATGAAGGAAAGGTATGTTTGAGGTCAAGAGGCTAGGCCTCAATTATTTTATTATAGAAGCTGAGGGTTTGGTGCATCTAGGAGGAGTTCTAAGGGGAGGCTAGGAAGTGTGAGATATTATTGTGTTCATAATTACATTCATCCTATTATTGTGGTTAGATATCCAAAGGAGGTGAAAATATTTGAAATGGAGTCTATTTATTTTAAGATAATATATTTTTCATCAAAAAATAAAGATACTACCTTAATTATTGTAAATAATGTATTCATGGCTCCATTAATGATACAAAATATTTCTTGCATGCATGGAGGAGTGGTTGGAGTGAAACACAAAGAGGTATTGCACACATGCCTAATGTCTCTAAGGTTGATTTGAAGGACAAGTGTGCAAAGAGATCCATAAATAATATTTTTCATGTAAAAACATATACAAATGGTGTTAAATGAATTTATTATGAATTAATGTTATTGAATCCATGCATTATCACTGGTAATTAATGTTATCATGGAAAAGATACTCACTTGGTATCATGTCTATATTGGCACATACTCTTCAATAAAATAATAACACTAGAGAAGTAAGTTCATAGAGGTGTATGTAGCTCTAAAAAGGATATCCTAAGAGAGATACGTAGAACACCAATAGTCAAGGAATATAAATGATTACATGGCATCAGGATATTTGGTAGTCTTTGTAACTCATTATTCTTCATGTCATTCTTATTTTAGCATCTATTCTTCTAGAAATATATATTCTAGTCAAAGGTCTGTAATGCTTGGGAATTATGCAACAAGTAAAGATATTAAATAAAATGATATGTGGATGGTGATGGCATTTTTATTATGGTTGTGATCCATGTAGAGTTACATGGCTCATAAGATTCCATCGACTTGGATTCTTTTTAATATTTTTGATATTTTCTCTTCCCCACAAGGATATGTATTGTAAAAGGTCCAATCAAAGTAGAGTATTTATAAGTTTTGAAAAATTATAAATATATTTGAAGTTAAAGTTGTGGAAGTGGATGAGCTCTGGTATGTGAGGCTATGGAGAGTAGGAGTAGGAGTAGGCATAGGTTCTCAAATATATTTTTAATAGATTGAAGTTGTGAAAATTTGAAATGTTTAGGTCCTTTTTGTCTCGAGATGAGACACCTTTTAATTTGAGGGGATTGTTAGTAGGAGTTTTTGTGTTTTGGGACAAGACACATTCTAAGTTAAGGTGAGTGTTAGTGGAGATAAATGCTAATGTAATTTAATATTATTTGTCATTAATTTTATTAAAAGGAGAAAATAGGTGTCAAAAGTGAATTCAAATAGTCCTAGAAAGGAAGATTCATTTGAGGAAATTCAATAGTAATGTGGAAGCTATTATAAGTAATTGTGTAGGAAATGTGTAAGGTAGACCATTTTGAGTGAATAAGATATAAATCATTTGGGTCTCATATTTATCTTTGTTATTTCCCATTTTTATAGTTTACTTTCAAATCTAGGTATTCATTCATTTGAGTTTGTTTTTAAATCTCTTAAAGCATTATATTCTTGCCACTATTCTATTGCTAACAAAATCAACAAGGTATTTAACTACTACCCTAACCTCACCTTTGAGGCAAGCAAACAAAAAAATTTAAGGGTCAATTATGCTTTTATATACTCCATCATAATTATGTTAGAAAAGGAACTAGGAAGGAGAAGATTTTGTGATGTTAAAATTGTAGAAGTTGCCAAGTGGGGGTCATTTTTCATTTAGTTCCCCAAATATTTAGATATTAGAGTGGGTGGTTTTAGTGGTTGTACCTACAACCTTACAAGGTATGTAAGTGAAAAATGGGCCCTAATGGAACTTGTGAGGCAATTTGTGAAAACCCACAAGTTTTTATCAAATAAGCATAAGGAGGGAATCCACTTCCTTATCAATATATGGAGATATACCTACCCTTACCTATCAAAATCCAAATGTGTGGATGTAGATATAACTCAAACGAATTTGAGATATCTTGATGCAAGGCCCTTCTATGTTGTGACTAGATATGTCACTAGTATAGTAGGTTCCACATATTCCCAAATCCCTTTTTATGAAGATTACTAGGAAGATATGCTAGATGAAGAGGAAGTTAGATTAAGATATTATTCAAGGATGACGTTGGACAAAATCAAAGAATACAACATGGCACCAATCACTATAGACTTTAAATATGATGAGCATTTAGTAGATATGGTGTATTATGATAATAAAATCTATCTCCAACCTATTCCATTAGTTAGGTGGTCTATACTTGAATACTTCTCATTTATGGATAGGAAAACCAAGTTATAAATAGAACAATAAATTGGTTAAGGATAAAAGGAGTCAAAATAACCAAAGAGACCCTAAGTATTATAGAATGATTGAGAGAAGTGGAGGAGAAAGATGTAGTGAGAGAAGTAGTAGAGGGTTCTAGTAGTAGAAACCAAGTAGACCAGGTGGTGAATATAATTGTATCACATAAATGAAAGAATAAGTAGAAGGAAAAAATGGATCTTTCTAGTATCCAAGAGCCAATATCTCAGTTGATAGATTAACCACTATCTACTTCTATGGAGGACACAACTACTGATCAACTGACATAATTAGTGACTCATCTTATCTCTACTATTCAACTAACTACATTACTCCCTCCTCTTATCTCCACTTCTTAGTCACCTCAAGTAATTACCCCTCCTATTTACACCAACCCACTAGTGTAAGGAATTGCACCTACACCTAACCCACCTGTGCAAGTGATTCCTTTGGTAATAATCTAATAAACATAATTGGATAGTCCATGCCCACCTTCACCTCCATCTTCTACTATCACTTACACCTCATCCCCAATATCCACTACCACTCCAATAATCACTAATTCTACCTAGTAGTACATGGTTGTAGACTCAATATTTCTAATTGCAATCCCGATAGCCACCCCAACCATTGGGATAGATACATCTTCATTTTAATCTCAAATCACACTATCTATTTTACCTACTCTAAATGTTCCTAGTACTTTGATTGATTCATTTTTTGCCTTGGATTTGACCCTTCCACAAGTTCCCATACTCCAACCACATGTGCCTACCTTTCCACCTGTGTCACTTCTAACTTCCGCACCCCCAGTAAGCACATCCACACCCACTTCACCCATTAAGGTACCCATTTATTCCACTCTCATAGTAACCCAAGCCCTCATGAAGGATGTGGAGATAGAAGGACCCAAAAATACAATTGTGGCTACTCAACCCACCAATGGGGAAGAGATAACCAAATCATTAGTCAAGGATTCATAGATAATATCAATGATAAATATAACACTTGTCTTAGTGACCACTAGTGTAGTAGCTTCAACTATAGATTCACATATGACAGTGCCCATTGGATCAACACAAGATTCACAGGTTGCCACTCTAAGTTGGCTAACACAATTAATATTAAAGAAAAGGAAATAAATGGTGTCTCCTAGTACTCTAGACTTTGGTCTTTTGGATGCATATAAATGACCAAAGATAGGTCCCAAAACCATCTCCAAAATATCATATGATTCAATAGGGGAAATATATTTGGAGATAGAAGTTCCCCCATTGGATAAACAAAAGGAAAATTTGGTGGTACAAGATTATCAGATATTTAAAGTACACCTAGGTCATCCAAAAAGAGAAGGGTTGAAGCATGATGTTCAGTCAAGTATAAGCTCTCTTTTTGATAAAATAGATAGTGACAGGGTCATTGAAGATGAACTTAAAAATAAATTTGAGAAGATGATAACTTCCTTAAGAAAGTTCATAGAGATTATAGCCTAGCCAACTCAATATCTTTCTCAATTCCCTGACAAATAAACATTTGATGAAATGATAGAGATTGGTAACATGGGAAGGGACAAAAAATATTGGGCTAATGAACTCATCACAAAAGGAAATAGAATGATAGAGTTGTCAATGGATTGTTATAAGACTCTGTGTTAGGTTGTGGAGCTAAAAGCTTCACTGATGCAGACATGGAGGAGGTTGCAGGAGAGTTGTAGAAGTGTCACGGAGACTGGCATTTGGTCTGGCCAACCGACGTCGACAGTATTGGACAAGAAGGCAACCGACATCAGTCATGGATCGGCCGGCATCGGCGACCCCCAGGCGGACAGGGACCGACGTCGGTCGCCTGTGTGGTTTGACTGTGAGCTTATTACGGGCAGTTAGCTAACGAACCAAGTGTTTGCATGATTAGATCAATTTTTAGACTGAGAGCTGCGGATCTAATTATTGTAATTAGATGTCTAATCATTGTTTGGATGAGATCTATATAATAGACTCATGGTTGTATTGGAAAAGTGTTCTAGTTTGAGTTGAGCAAAGTTTGTTCCTTCTGTGTGTGAGGTGAGCAAGGGTGTTCCTCCTAGTTCCACAGTACCAGGTGGGTGTTGGTTTTGGAGAGTCAGCAGGATTCTTCAGGTGTGTAGGATCTTGGTCACAGTTGCATGGCCTATATAGGAGATCTACATGGTAAGTAAGATCATTGATCTGCAGGTGTATGTGTGTGCAAGGTCAAGGTTCACAAGTGAGCAGAATTGGGTTTGATTTGCAGGTGTGCAGGATCATATAGATAGCAACACAACAAGGAGCAGTATCAGGCAGGATCTACTTGGAGTACAGGTGTGTACTCAGATAGAGCAAAGAGGAAGGCAAGGGAGTTCCTTCCATAAGTATGGTTTGTTGAATTGCAAGTTGTTGCAGGTTCATGGGAGATCTACTTGAAGTACCTTGAGTACTTGTGGAGTACGTGGAGTACTTGTGGAGTGAATGGAGCACTTGTGGTGTGCATGGAGCACAGGAGGTGAACACCAACTCTGTATTTGAGTTGGGTGTTGGGACCTGAGAGGGAGAGCTTTGGGGAGAAGATTTACTATTCACTTGAGGTGTGGGAAACCTCTGTAAGGTGGTGGAGAAGAAGTGGCATCTTCTTTATTGTATTCTTTTCTATATAAAGTGTTAATACAATTTGTGTATTGTCTCTCATATCATGTGTTATTCTGAATTCTAGTTACTTGGTGAATCTGGTTAATTTCCGCATATTAAGTTGCTTGGTTTGGTAATCAATTGTGTGCTTCCAGGTTATTTTCCCAACACGTGGTATCAAAGCTAAGGTTACAGGAAGCAGGGTTTGTGTTTGGTTACAGGTCACTCTCAGGGGTTTCTGATCGAGTGGGAGTAGAGCAACAGCAGATCAAAGTAAGCTAAGAATGGAAGAGTTGAAAAGCACAGATGGTCACTCACAGTCCTATGGAAAGAAAGAGCAGGTAAAATAATATTGTTGGTTAGTAGCAGATCAGCATGAAGAAACTGAAGAAGCAGATGAAGCAGGTGTTGTTGCACAGGTTGCTCTGGGAGGTTTCTTGGATAAAGTTGAATCTTGGATAAAAGATTTGGTTGCCTCTTTCCATGCAGCCCCAGGTAGAGGAGCTGGTAAGCCTTGCCAAAGAATTGGCAAAGGGGAAGTGAAGCTGAAATTGTAGGTGGCCAACACACAGGTGTTGATGAAGGTCATGCAGGTCCCAAGTTTGGAGATATGGCTAATTTCTTCAGAAATATTGGGTGATGAGAGATGCACAAGAACTCTCACAGCGGATGCACTTGAATTAGCTGGTGGTAAGAAAATAGGTACCCTTTATCTACTTGTTTATATTACTAATTCTTCTTCTGTTGCGGAGACGTGGCTTCGTAGACTTGGTCACATGAGCAGGAAGGAGATGCATGTTCTTAAGCAGAAGACAGATATATTTGATAGACTTAAGAAGTGGAAAGCCTTAGTGTTCTTGGAGGAGATGGCGGACAGAACCTAGTGGATGTGGCTGGATACTTCTGAGCAGGGTAGTTTGGACATGGGTATTGATTCAAAGGAGCTCGCAGGTAAAAAGTCATCACTCACAGGCAAACACAGATACCGATGTCGGTCAGGAGGAACCGACGTCGAACAGACAGGTGCCGATGTCGGTCATGTGCAGACCGAAGCCGGCGATGTCGGGTAGGTTAAGACCAACGTCGGTCATGGGACCGACGTCGGAAGTAGGTAATATCGATGTTAGTCAGGAGGACTGACGTTGGCAGTAGGGACATCGATGTCAGCAGGGTCGATGGTCAGGGATAGACGCATGGGAACCGACATCGGTTGGATGCAGACTGTGGGGTGACTGAGGTCGGTCACTGTAATAGATTTTGGGTGGACAGCACGCTGTCATGGAGTCTCAAACACCCATATGGAGGACTGAAGATGTAAGTAGGCCCTCAAATTCATTTTTCCTCTTCTTTATACATGTTGCTGATTGTAGAGCAGGAAGGATCCAAGAAACAGGTGTGAGCTTGGCATGGATGAGGATGTGATTCCTTGGAGGAGAACCAAACAGGTGTGTTTTGGTAGGGTTTCTAGCAGGTATGAAAGCACAGAGATGAATGGATTCCTTAGTAGAAGAATAGAGAGAATAGATACATGAGACGGAAGACCAGGTATATGGTCTTGAGGAGCTGCAGGACAGTGGTACAGGTTTTGACAGGTGGAGGATGAAGCATGGCTTCAGTCAATGTCAGGTAACTACTGTGGTTTGCCTTACCAGGTGGATGATGAGTCATGACATCATTCTGTTGCTGTATGTGGATGGTATGTTTGCTATCAAGATTGTACATACAGGGTTTTGCTGAGCTAAGGGTAAGATTAGTTCAGTGGCATGTCAGGAGGAGTTTGGAGCAGCAAAATTCTTTGACATGGGAGACATGGAGATCATAGGTTGATTTTGTCTCAAGTGGGAGCTAATGTGAATCAGGTGTTGGCGAGGTTCAGGATGCAGAGCTGGAGCACACTAAGCGCTAGATAGGTACAGTGTCTGAAATCACATGAGGTCTGGTATAGACCTGAGTATTCCCATGCAGTGGGAGCTGTCAGAGAGTTAGGAGCCAATTCGGGGAAGTGGGTTCTCAGATTTTTGAGAGGGACCAGTAGCAAGGATTCATGCTATGCAGGGTCAGGACTTCACTACATGTGTTTGTAGGTTCGGATGTGGCAGGGTACTCAGATGATAGGTGGTACATCACAGGTTGTGTGGTGGGTTGTCTTCAAGATTGATCTTGAAGAGGGATACAAACCAAGAAATAGATTAGATGGGGTACAGGTACAGGTACAGTGCAGTTATTTATCTCCAAGTGGGAGATTGTTAGGTTGTGGAGCTAAAAGATTCACTGATGCAGACATGGAGGAGGTTGCAGGAGAGTTGTAGAAGTGTCACAGAGACTGGCGTTTGGTCTGGCCAACCGACGTCGGCAGTATTGGACAAGAAGGCAACCGACGTCAGTCATGGATCGGCCGGTGTCGGCGACCCCTAGGCGGATAGGGACCGACATCAGTCGCCTGTGTGGTTTGACTGTGAGCTTATTATGGGCAGTTAGCTAATGAACCAAGTGTTTGCATGATTAGATCTATTTTTAGACTGAGAGCTGTGGATCTAATTATTGTAATTAGATGTCTAATCATTGTTTGGATGAGATCTATATAATAGACTCATGGTTGTATTGGAAAAGTGTTCTAGTTTGAGTTGAGAAAAATTTGTTCCTTCTGTGTGTGAGGTGAGTAAGGGTGTTCCTCCTAGTTCCACAATACCAGGTGGGTGCTGGTTTTGGAGAGTCAGCAGGATTCTTCAGGTGTGTAGGATCTTGGTCACAGTTGCATGGCCTATATAGGAGATCTACATGGTAAGTAAGATCATTGATCTGCAGGTGTATGTGTGTGTAAGGTCAAGGTTCACAGGTGAGCAGAATCGGGTTTGATTTGCAGGTGTGCAGGATCATATAGACAACAACACAACAGGGAGTAGTATCAGGTAGGATCTACTTGGAGTACAGGTGTGTACTCAGATAGAGCAAAGAGGAAGGCAAGGGAGTTCCTTCCATAAGTATGGTCTGTTGAATTGCAAGTTGTTGCAGGTTTATGGGAGATCTACTTGAAGTACCTTGAGTACTTGTGGAGTATGTGGAGTACTTGTGGAGTGCATGGAGCACTTGTGGTGTGCGTGGAGCACAGGAGGTGAACACCAACTCTGTATTTGAGTTGGGTGTTGGGACCTGAGAGGGAGAGCTTTGGGGAGAAGATTTACTTTTCACTTGAGGTGTGGGAAACCTCTGTAAGGTGGTGGAGAAGAAGTGGCATCTTCTTTATTGTATTCTTTTCTGTATAAAGTGTTAATACAATTTGTGTATTGTCTCTCATATCATGTGTTATTTTGAATTCTAGTTACTTGGTGAATCTGGTTAATTTTTGCATATTAAGTTGCTTGGTTTGGTAATCAATTGTGTGCTTCCGGGTTATTTTCCCAACACTCTGAAGGTAGAGAGAATAAAATATGAGGAAGAGATTGAAAGACTGAAGCTATACTTTCCAAAATTGTAGGCTATTGACCTAATTAAATTGACACCCCCTATTAGAAAATATATTAAAGAGTTTTTTAGATCATGAATATATAGATAGGGCATCCCATTTCAAAATCAATATATTCACTAAGATTATTAATAAGGCCAAAGATACATGTGATAATTCCATAGATAAATTTTATGACATTTAATATTTACTTGGTAAATTGTCATGTGAAGCAATAGATAACCAAGATCAAATCCTTCTTATTCAATAGTTCCAAAACAAATTCAAGAGGGTAGTCAAGATAGAATCAACACATGATACAACTTTCAACTTGAGTTCCATCCACCAATTCATTAGTTATCACATTACACTAGATCAGATGGGAAAAGATACTCAATTCTACAAAGCTACATATAGGGAACTATATGAAATAATAGTAGAATGTGAGATTATCAACCTTTACACACTTCGTCCTAATGAAGAACAAATTCAAGATATATTCAATAGTTTTGATGATTATATATATAAGATACAATCCAGAAAGGACAAGGAAACTTCTAAGGTCATGGTTGTGGATTAATTTTTTTAATTAGTTGTAAAATACATTCTATAAATTACATTTTTTGTTGTAAGATACATTTTAAAGTTACAAGTTTCAACTATCATTTTGAAAACTCTTATCTTTGAGTTGAGAAAGAGCCACTTATAATTTTCAATTATATTTTTGTTAGGCTTTAGTTTTAAAGTGTAAACTTGTAATTTGCACTTTTCCTTTTGACAAAGTTTGAATTGTTTTAGTTGTAAAAACTAATGTTGTGATTTACACTTTCCCTTTAATAAAGTTGAATGACTTAAAAGTTATAAAAATCTTCACTTCAAATTAAAAATTAGGTTTTGCAAGTTATAACTTAAAATATACAAAAGCAATTTATAACTTAAAATGGTACCTAATGGAGCTTGTGAGGCAAATTGAGGAAACCCATAAGTTTTTATCAAATAGGCATAAGTCAGGAATCCACATCCTTATCAACATAAGGAGATATAACTACCCTTCCATATCAAAATCCAAATATGTAGATGCAGAGATGAATCAAATAACTTTGAGATCTCTCGATGCAAGGCCCTTCTATGATGTGACTGGGTATGTTACTAGTATAGTAGGCTCCACATATTCCCACGTCCCTTTCTATGAATATTACTAGGAAGATATACAAGATGAAAAAGAAGTTAGATTAAGATATTATTCAAGGATGACCCTAGAGAAAATAAAAGACTACAACATGGCATGAATCCTAAAAGAATTGAAAGATGATGAGAATCCTATAGATAAGGTGTATTATGATAATAAAATATATCTCTAACCTCTTCCACTGGTCAAGTGGTCTATACCTAAATCCTTCTCATTAATGGATAGGACTACCAAGGTTATAAATAGAACAATAAACTAGTTAAGGAGTAAAGGGGTTTAAAAAACAAAGAGACCCTAAGTATTATAGATAGATTGAGAGAAGTGAAAGAGAAATATGTAATGATATCAGTAGTAGAACCCAATTATACCAAGTAAAAAATCTAGTTGTATCACATAAGTGAAAGCAAAATTAGAAGGCAAAAAGGGCTCCTTCCAAAATCCAAGATCTAGTAGCTCAATTGATGGATTAACCACTATCAACTTTTATGGAGGAAAAAACTACTTCTCAACTAACATAAGTAGTCCCTCCTATTTTTACTAATCAGCCAATTATAGTACTCCATCCTCCTATCTCCACCACCCAATCATCTCAAAAAATTACCCTTCCTATTTCTACCAACCCAACAGTGCAAGTAATTGCACCTTCACCTGACCCACCTATGCAAGTGACTCCTTTATCAATAATCCAATTA
This sequence comes from Torreya grandis, assembly GCA_037957365.1. Taxonomy (NCBI): domain Eukaryota; kingdom Viridiplantae; phylum Streptophyta; class Pinopsida; order Cupressales; family Taxaceae; genus Torreya; species Torreya grandis. The sequence continues at coordinate 2,113,097 of JARHVA010001433.1, forward strand.
ACATAGTTAGATAATCCAACTCCACCTTCACCTCCCTCTTATTTTATCACTTCCACATCATCCCCAATATCCACTACTACTACAATAATCACTAATTCCACTTATTAGTACATGGCTACAAACTCAATCATTTTTACTACAATCGTACTAGCCACCCCAACCATTGGGATAAATACAAATTCATTTTTATCTCTAATCACACTACCTATTTCATCTACTCTAAGTGTTCCCACTACTTTGATTGATTAATTTGTTACCTTATAATCTACCCTATAATAGGTTCCCCTATTACAACCATATGTGCCTACCTTTCTAGCTATGTCACTTTTAGCTTCCACACCCATGGTAAGCACATCTATACCCACTTTACCCATTCAAGTAACCATATCTTCTATTCTTATAGTAACCCAATCCCCCAACAAGAAGGTGGAGATATAAGGACTGACTGATATAAATATGGCTACTCAACCCAACAATGGGGAAGAGATAGTCAAATCATCATACAAGGATTCATTAGTAATATCAGTGACACATACATAACTTGTCATAGTAACCACTAGTGTAGCAGATTCAACTATAAATTCATAGTGGATAGTGCCCATTAGATCAACACAAAATTCATAGGTTACCACTCTAGGTTGGCTAACACAATTAGTACCAAAGAAAAGGAAACAAATGGTGTCTCCCAGTACTCTAGACTTTGGTCTTTTGGAGGCATCCAAATGACCAAAGATATGCCCCAGTACCATCTCTAAAATATCATATGATGCATCAAGGGAAATATATGTGGAGATATTATTTATCCCATTGGATAAACAAAAGGAAGATTTAGTGGTGGGGGATTATTAGATATCTAAAGTGTACCTAGGTCATCCAACAAGAGAAGGGTTGAATCATGATGTTCAGTCAAGTATAAGCTATCTTTTTGAGAAAATGTAAAGTGACAAGGTCACTAAAGATGAACTAAATATTAAAGTTGAGAAGATGAAAATTACCTTAAGAAATTTCATAGATATAGTATCCCAACCAACTCAATCTCTTACTCAATTCCTAGATAAAGAAACATTTGAGGTAATGGTAAATATTGGTACCATGGGAAGGGTAACAAAATATTGGGCTGATGAACTCATCACAAAAGGAAATAGAGTGATAGACCTATCAATGGAATATTATAATACTCTGAAGGATGATCGTGCATCTCTGAAGGTAGAGAGAAGAAAATATGAAGAAGAGATTGAAATATTGAAGCTATACTTTCCAAAATTTTAGGTTGTTGACCTAATTGAGACTGACACCCTCCTATTTAAAAAGATATTAAAGAGTTTTACAAATCATGAAGACCTAGATAGGGCAGCCCATTTTAGAATCATTATATTCACTAAGAGTATTAATAAGGCTAAAAGTACATGTGATAAGGCCATAAATATAATTAATGACATTGAAGATTTACTTGCTAAATTGTCATGTGAAGTAATGGATCAGCAAGATTAAGCCCTTCCTATTCAAGAGGTCCAAGATAAATTCAAGGGGATAGTCAAGAGAGAATTAACACATGATATAACTTTCAACTTGAGTTCCATCTATTGATTCATCATTTATCACATTACACTAGATCAAATGGGAAAAGATACCCAAGTCTATAGAGCTACATCTAGAGAACTATCTTAAGTAATATAAAAATGTGAGATCAACAACCTTTACACACTTGGTCCTAACAAAGAACACCTTCAAGAGATATTTAGTAGTTTCAATTCTTATATCTAGAAGATACAAGAAAAAAAAGACAAAGAATCTTCTTAGGTCATGATTGTGGATTAATGTTTTCAATTAGTTGTAAAATACATTCTATAAATTACATTTTTATTGTAAGATACATTATAAAGTTGTTAGTTTCAAATTTAAAATATCATTTTGATAGATCTTATCTTTTAGTTGAGAAAGATCCACTTGTAATTTTCAATTATATTTTTGTTATGCTTTAGTTTTAAAGTGCAAACTTGTAATTTGCACTTTTCTTTTTGACAAAGTTTGAATTACTTTAGATGCAAAAACTCAAGTTGTGATTTACACTTTGCCTTATGTCAAGTTAAATGACTTAAAAGTTGTAAAAATATTCACTTTAAATTACAAATTATGTTTTATAAGTTATAAGTTAAAATATCCAAAAGCATTCAAAGTTTACCAAGTAATGGTTCATTTTGGTGCCCCATTTGTTAGGAGAGATAATAACAATAGAACTCAAATAAGAAATGGTTCAACTAGAATACTCTAATTGATTTCTCTACTCCTCTAACACTTGTTGAAGCATCCAATAATTTCATGCCTATTTTCTACCATCTACTCCACTAAGGATGCCATTTCAAGCTGAAGAGGAGGACATTTGCATGAAGTTTACCATATTTCTTGCTCTGTAACTAAGCCTAAGGTTTTATTAACTTCCTCTCTCTCAAGGGATTTATTTTTGTATAAGTATGGGTTCCCTACATATCCCATATATATTTTTGATGTTAGAGAAATTATTTTGCCTTTGAATAATTGATCTACATGCTATAACCTGGAGAAAGCTAATAGACTAAATTTTTACCTTCCTTGGATTATGTCATCTTTGTGTATATACAAATATTTATTAAGTTTGTGAATGCTCTAATTCTTTTGTAAATCATAAAGATTAATTTGTGGTATTAATTTTTCCCTTTTGAATTTTTTTTGATGAAAAATAAAGAAATTTATTCCTTATTTGATAAGGATTTAATATTACCTTTGATGTCATATTTGTGCAAGATTGTGCTTTAATAAACTTAGTATATTAAATATTCAACTGTGTTCAAACAAATCAAGCATTAATTTCCACTATATTATTTGGTGTAATTACCCTTTTTCAGTTTTAAATTCATTCTAAAACTCTTTTCCTCGCAATTCAAAACCTTAGTTAGGATAAAGATCACTAAGAGGTAGTAGTTTGGTGAGAACTTGTCATATACTAGTTGTAGTAAGCTTAGTGAAAGGAAGGTGGCCTTCTCTAGAGGTTCACCTCAATTCTCCAAGGTTATATAGCTTGGAGGTGATCTTATTATGTCATTAGATTTTTTGTGTACTACAACTCATGCTACTCATAATACTACAAATACAAATAGGTGCAAAATCTAATTGATAATAGTTTTTGGCATGGCCGATGGGACCTAAAAATCATATCTAAGAGATTGTTGCTATTCTCATCAATCATTGTGTGAGTTTAATACACATTTAAAGAGCACCTGGTGACTCTATTGGATTAAAAATTTAGGAAATTTAAGTTTACGTATGCCAAATATCCAAACAAGATCATCTACTAAAGGTAAGAGAACTGACTTGTAGGAACTATCATTTCCATATAAAATAAATCAAGATCAGCTGTACTGTATACTAGAAAAAATCTTACAATTTTTTTTTCATCTCCCATAAATACCCATATTTTTTTCATGCCTCCAATAATGGCCCTAATAAATCATAATTTCATAGCATTCAATTGAGGCAACCCACTTATGTTGGCCCAATATGATGATATACCCACCTCGGCTCTAAAAAGCCTTCCATATTTTACTGGTGAAACTTATACCACACCAATTAAACATATTTAAGATATTGATAACATATGTTTGATTCATAACATAGCACAATAAAATGTTGCTATCAGACTTCTTGCCTCCTCATTTAAGGGTAAAGACTTACAATGGCAAAAGAAAACTTGCTTATTTTTCAAGCTTCTTGTTATACAAGTTTTCTTGTTGCTTCTTGTTTCTTGAGTGTTTTATGAGGATATTATATGCATATTCTCTCTCATTTTGGGTGACTTAGAAACAAAAAAAAAAAAAAAAAAAACTTTTTTCTTTAATCCTAAATATTTGCCTACTATGCTCTTCACTCAACCTTAGGTGAAATTATGTGAATTGGAACAACCATAATTTCTTTTTTGTTTTAGCTACATGATTGGGGTGTCATTTCATTCTCATGAATCATTAAGGCATGCTAATTGGGATGTAATTAACCAAAAAATTTACCAACCCCTAGTTATCTAGCAAGGTATAAAATTTTAGGAGCATTGCCATCATGAAGACTTGGCTTTGTGCTTACATAAAGTCATGTGAGGATTAAACCTCGAGAAGTTCTTTAAAATATCTAAGGTCGATGTGTGGTACCCTCAAAAAGAATAATCTTTGAAAAAATATTGAACTTATTCATTGATGGATTTTTTACATATGTATTATAAGGTATAGAGGGACCATCTAGATATCCCAAGTAAAATAATAAGTAAAACCCAAATCTAGTATCATTTCACTGAAACCCCTACAACTGAAGTGGTTGTGAAAGGACAAGACCATCTTATAAATGGACCAATCTTTGATTGTTTATTAGATACATATTTTTATATGGATCATATATTGATGTAGGAGTACAAAGGTTAACAACCCCCTTAAATATTTCCTTGCTCATATGGACCTTTTGAGATAAGGGTGGGATTAAAACATCAACAATAATTTCAATAATTTATTTAATGAATCTTAAATTTTCAATACTCTCTCAAGACAAGTATATCAAAGGTTCAATGAATGTGATATAAACCCACATGAGTTATTAAATTACCTCATAATGCTTATGTGTTGATTCTTTATTGTCACATCAAAACCTCATTTTGTATTCCAAGACTAATCCCATCAAACGAAATCAAAAGCCAAAGTCTATGACATTGTCATACTATACTTACATAAAGAGGCATTATTCTATATATGTTCCTAGTCAAAATTGTTCCCTTATACATCCAAAATTATTCAAACATATAAATTTCATAACTTTATTGTGTGAAATATTACCATTATGCTATTTATGTGATTTTGAATGTATTATATCCATTTTCTTAAGTTCCTAATTCTAAGGTCATTTATAAAATCAAAATTTGGTTAAGCTAAAAACTTATATCCTTGATACCATTTTTAATGTTCAAATAATTTTTTTTCAAGTCCAACACTTTATTTGGTTAGTTCCAATTCATATCATTATCTTTCCATTCAATCTCCAAAACTTGTTGATTAGGACTGATGAAGTTATGACATCCATTCTTTCTCTTGTTTGAATCTAATCCAACATCAAAGTCCAATCTAAGCTTAAAGCACATCTGATCAAGTTCATCATACTTGAGGTTAATCTAAATCAAATCACTTCTGATTTATTCTACCCTACTTGGTGTCAATTCCATTTCAATCAGGTCAATTTTTCCCCACTTGGGGCCAATTCCAATCCACTCATTTGAATTTACATGTATCCTTGATGGGGGACATCCTTCAATCAATCTTATATTACTTTTTCAAATTGTTCAATGGCATCCATGTCAAAGTATGATAAATCTTATGAATGTTATGATCATGGTATCAAAAGGGAACCCATTTTGATACCTTTATCCCATGCTTATTAGACTTCTAAATTACAACATTCATGTCAAATTTCAAATCCATTTAATGAATTCTTGGAATACATTTTTTACCAATTGGTCCCAACATATATGATTGTGTATCAACATATTAATCCTTTTACTAAAAATGATCCAAAACCTAATTGGTACTGAAAAGAATAATATTATGAGTTTAATAGGGTTCAAGGCCATTCACTTAATCAATGTAGTAGGTTCAATATTTATGTCCAAGGCTTGATTGACCATGGAGATATCATGATTGATCCATAATAACCATGTCAATCACCAAGTCAAGGCTCATTTCTAAATTAAGATATGATACTCATTGAATTTAGCCAAAGTGTGTTAAGTATCACCTCTAATTTTGACACTTGGTCTACTTCTTTAGTACTTATTCAAGTCTTAGAACCACAAAAAATATAGAAATACAATCATGTCTTGTCATTACCCCTCTAATATATATCAAATACTAAGGATCCAAGTACACCCAAATCCAAGAATCACTTGTTATGGATATTATAAGATCATTTTTTAAATCATAATCATATTAATCCAATTCTAAATCTAGATCAAGATAATTTCCCTATATTTTATGGGTCACCCTTTAACCATCCTCATATTTTTTATGAGCCTTATCTTGACAAACCTATCTATGACTATTCACCTATATTTGATAAACCTATTTTTAATGGTCCATATTTGAAGAAACATTATTGACCATTAGTATATCTTTCATCCATTTCCAAATGTTCCTTATTCCATAAAATCCTTACATCCCCAGACCTTCACTATTCAATAATAAGTGAAAAAGGTACTTGTGGATAACCCAATCTACGAGGTCATCCATATGGATGAATAATAATAAGGATCAACATATACATCAGAATCAGGTTCTATTTTAGAACCAATGGTAGAATTGGGTTCCATTCTAAAACCACTATCAGATTTAACATCAGAAGTAGAATCAACATCAATCTTAACATTGAGTTTATATCCTCTTGAGTTTGAATCAACTTCAAAATAAAAACTATTATTGGATATTATAACATTTTATATACACTTCTATCAAATCCACTTGAATTTGAATCAACTTTAGAATATATTAGTAGATGTTAAGGCATTAGCCACACACTTATTACATATTAGATTGAATATATTTGTGATATTTTCATAATTTTTGAGGTCACTTCCTTTGACATCGACACAAATTATCTTAGTAGCCTCTTTAATAATTGTGCTACCTTTTCCCCTTACATTGACATTATACATGACTTTACCATTAACCATCCTAGCCATTATATTGATATTCCATCACCCACAACATGTTTATTGTGATAAATAAAATCACAAATTGTTAAACTTATTTCATGGATACATTTTATTGGTAGAATATTTGGGATTTGTGACAATATTCAAGCAAAAGAATAATCTCCTAAGGAAATCTTGTTTTAGGTGATAGGTGAAAATCAAAGTCTAAACTTAAAATCTTATATTGAAACCTTGTTTGAGGTGTTAGATGATAATCATAATAAAAAATGAAAATCCTTTAGTGAAATATTGATTGAGATGCTAAGGGACAATCAAAATGAATTGTTAACATCCCATAGTGAATCCTTATTCAATGTGCTATTAGACATTCCAAATAAAAAAATCAAGAAGAATTTGTTCGTGACAACGTCTTCGAGGTGACAATAGTTGAGTCAATTAATTCCTCATTACTTTATGAAGATAATATTGAGGTCAATATCAGTGCCAACACAACCAAAATCAAGTTGAATAAAAAATTAGCAACATTATGTGTGACTGAAAGTCCTAAATTTTATTCATCCCCTAACCATTATAAATTCCATAGTGATCCAATTTTTCATTCATAACCTATATTCCATTATCCAATCAGATCATTTAACCAATGCCTATCCATCTATACACTCCTTGATAACACTTCTTTTCAAAGAAACTATGAACACATATTATTTAAACTTTTAGAGGAAGCAAAATCAACAACTAATGAAGATCACAACATAAATATAAACTAAATTAGAAACATAATTCTAGTAGATAAGCTATTCAGAATTAGTATGGATTAGAGATCAAACATTCAACATTATGCATCTCATCATCCTCCATTGACTAAAGATGCCAAACATTAAAAAGTAAAATAATTAAAATTAAATTAAAAGATAAAGATAAATAATTCATCCAATGGTGAAAACCATGCTTTTGGTGCCTTGGGAAAGTACCATGATTAAAACCAAGTTCTTGGTGTCAAGTGTAAATAATTTATTGTTTGCAAGTACCTTGACACTTTGGATCATCCTTATTTGCATTGAAATATATTCCATTCCCATCATATTGACCATTTTACCTTGTCCTAAACCATATTTTTATTCATCCTACCCTACTACATTTTTCCTTCCTATCTTGGTCTTAATAAGAAAGTGGAAGTTGGTATGAGCCATTTTTTAGAAAACTTATTAACATATCCTCTTAGTGAGACTTTGATGACTAGACATTTTGGTTCCCACATGACATGTTATTAGATATTTTTCATCTGTTTATCATCCATTATTATCTAATATAATTGTTTCAATCCTACCATTTACTATTACATTCCATCTTGGTGATAGAATAGGTTTTCCCTTTGCTAGTGATCCCTTGTGGGTATAATGATCCAAACATTCATAAACATTCCCATTATACACTCCCACCATTTTATGAATTATTCCTATGCTCCTATCATTTTATGAGTTAACATTTCATGATATTTTTATTTTTAAATTTTAACCCTTCTATCTCACTTATTCGTGTTCTTGTATTTAATCATACTTATCATTTTATGTGATCATTTTCTAGTCGATCTACAATGGCTTGAGGTCAAATTCAACTATATAGGAAACACTTAATTATTTTGAGGTCATATTGGCCACCCCTTATACCATGCTCTTAGCATTTTATGAGAGTAACTCTTTCTATTTTTACAAGCCTATTCCTTATACACTCTCACTATTTTGTGATTTAAATCTAATACTCTCAATGTTTTGTTCATTAATTTCATGCTCTCACCATTTTGTTAGTTTAACCATCCAGTCACAAAACATTCCTATCTTATCCCTGATCATAATTATCATTTTATATACTAAATTTCTTATTGAAATATAATGGATTGAGGTCCAATTAGACTATGTAGGTAGCACTCCATTTTTTAAGGTCAACTTGGCCATCCCTTATCCCATGTTCTCAACATTTTGCGAGCATATCTCTTACTATTATAGCAAGCCTATTCATTATACACTCTCACCATATTTTGAGTAAAATAATTATTCATCTCATAATTCTCCATTGAGTAAAGATGCCAAATACTTAAAAACATTCAAAATTTTCTAAATTCCTAAACATTCATAACATCCAAAAAATAAGAAAAGGTCAAAATGTCCAAAACATAAATAGAACCACAAAATACAAAAACATTCATCTTGTCTTAGGCCAATTCAAATATCCTTCATAAATATTAATTGAATCGAATCAACTAACATTGGTATGTGTCTATCCCAAATTTACCCTTTTGGGGGAAAGTCAAATCAAATTGCTCCAATTCAAGCTCGTCACTTCCACCTTATTTAGGGTAAGTTTAAGCATGCAACTTATTTTCGGATATTTAATTATCACTTATTCCACTTGAAAGTATCCTCTCTTGATGGAATCCATTATAACCATCACTATTCCTAAGCCTTTACATGTGGATTTTGATTTGATCAAAGATAATATTGCTTTCTACTAATTTTTGTTTTCTTGTTTGTGTGTTTGCTTGTTTTTTTATTTTTTTGTTATTGTCTTAAATCTATCCATGATGATAATAAGGTCATCATCATGGTGTCCCTTTTCATGGACTTATAGTTGAGTACATATATTATCATATGTAATCATTATCATCATAGTTTTTATCATTGGTGCATTATTGTCAATTGTCTATTGGATTGGGGGTCATTCCTTATGCACATTACAACTAGGTCATCATGGTGTTTTATTTCATGATGTATACTATCATGTAAAAAATTAAAGTTAAGTCTAAAATATGTTTACATGTCAATTACATAAATCAAATACACATCTATCTATCTAATCAAATCATATGACTAACAAACATCATGATTACTCTATCAACTCATCAAATCAATTCCACCCTGTTTGGGGTAAATTATCATTCCATGCTTGAAACATTCATCTTTTTGGGGGAAATTCAAATTGTGTATCTTATTTTTTGAATTTTTCCTTCCCAATTATACCTTCCTTTTTGAAAATTATTTCATAATCATTAGAAAGCAAATTATGTAAGCATTAGCTCAAATGGCATAATCTTGTCCACAGGTTAATCTTCTCTTCCTTTCTAGCTTCTTCCTTTTTTTGAGAGATATCATCCATGTATTTCATCATTGCATTCCCTCTCTATGTGTTTATAATCCCTAGATAATTTAATTCAAATCATATTCTTATTTCTACATTTAATCTCTCTCCCCTTTTGGTTGGGAATGACAAAATTATGACATCCAGTTTTTCATCATCTAATTTTTAATCCACCCTTTTTAGATTCTCATTATTTGAGAAGACATTACATCATCTATATATCACAATGCCTTATCAAATAATTTCAAATTTAGACACCACTTTATCACTTCCATGTCAAAATTACAAAATGGTATGACTTCCTATAATTGTACACAAATTGGTCTGAAATTATATGTTCATCTAACATACAAGTTTAAATTAACTTTGGGGTATCTCTATGTGTGATAATTTTCCATATTATATCTTTTCAAATATAATTATGGTTATTTTATTTGGTCAAATTTTATACTCAAATCAATTCAATAATTCCCCTTTGTTAATCAAATTATACAATCAAATCTCCTTCTATAAATCATTCTTCTAATCAAATTCCCCACATTATATTAATTAAATTGATCTCTAATTAATTGAATTAATCATTATTATAATTATCATTCTATGCAAATGGAATTATAATTTCCTTTACATTAATTAATTATTATTTTCCCTTCAAGAGGCATCTTCATTCAAGAAATAATCTTGAGATCCAATGAAATATTCTTTTGGGAGCCAAGCAATTTAATAAATGAATTAATATGTAAGATTATTCTCTACCCTTAATTTTGAAGAAAAGATGAATGGACCACAATGAATATAGTGAGATATTTTAGGATCATTCTCAACCCTTCATCTTGTAAATAAGATAAAGGGCCCACATTGGTTATCGATGTGTTTTCTTGGGAATGATTCTCCACCCTTCATCTTGGAAACAAGATGAAAGGCCCGCAATTACCCTCATAAAGATATTATGAGGATAATCCTCCACCTTTAATATTGAAAACAAGATTAAGGGATCATATTAATCCTGTTTTGATATTTTTAAGAGCCATTCTTCAGCCTTCATCTTGAGTAAGATGAAGGGCTCATATTCGTGATCCATGTGTTGATCTATGTGCACTATTAAGGACTCATTTCTAACCGTTCATCTTGATTTCAAGATGAAGGGTCCTCATTAATCCTAAATCATTACAAATTGACTTCATTACATTGTAATTCACATGTTCAAGATGTACAAAGAAGTGTTGATAATTTATTGAGTTCCTTTATGCATCATCTTCTTGAATTCATCATCAAATTCAACTAGTCCATAGATTAAATGGAGATGTCTCAACACAATTGACATTGAAAAAGATAATTTTACACTACATTCGAGCCAAATCCTATACAAATATGTTTTCAATGAAGGTTTGCATGTTTTTAGTTTAAATCTTATGCATTGTTAGCTAATCTTTTGTATGCTCACAAGGTCCTAGGATCAAGTATCTTTAATTTGCTTTATTTTTTATTTACTAAAGCTAACATTATTAAAATATTTCTAATGACACATATAGTTGTACGGTAGAAAATTTATTTAATATAGAATAGATAATTTTAGTATATTTACTTAATTATAAAAAAATTCTTGTGGATTTTGATGTTTGGAGTATTTAAATTTATTTAATTATTATTATTTTTAATGCTTGTTTATGCATAGTTATATGTCTATTTAAATGATATAAAGTGAGTTGAGGGCCCCCACCTATTAGAAATGTTATTAGCTTATTATTTTAATTTTATATGATATATTAGAATTTATTTTAAGTCTAACTTATAAATTTAAATTGTGAAATTAACTAATTGGCTTTTAAAAATTCAATTAATCTTAACAACTAACTAAAATTTAGTTGTAAATTGATTCCTATGTATAAAAGAGATTACTTTATAAAGAGATTGAAGACAAATTACAAAGAGAGAAAAAATAATGGTATATAGGAGCTCTAAAGTTTTAATGTTTTCCATACTTATTTACTTTTCTATGTAAGCATATCTAAGGTTAAATAACTATTTTCATATAGACCAAACAATACATTCTCTGATGGTGAATTAATCCACGTGTTTAGCATAGGCATATTTAAATTTCTTTTTATTTCATAAAATAATTATCAAAAACTTATTAAGATTTATTATATTTTTATTATTTCATATATGAAATTATATGTGTATAAATCCATGTACTTGCCTCAAATAATGATGAATACATCACATTTTGTGTCATTTTTAATCTTTTGATTGTAAATTATTGTCTTTTCAAATATTGTTTGTACTCAAAACTATTGTTTCTCAATAAAATCTCAATCTATTTTATTTTAAGATGACTTTTGTTCTAAAACTCATTGATTTTAATTTTATTTTTTTCTTTTATTCTATTTCCTATTTACTTTAGTTACAATTTATTTTAGTTATAGTTAGATTAATTTAGATTAAAGATTAAATTTGATAGATGGTTTTTATTTTTTTAAATTTGACTTTCTTGTATTTCCTTTTAGTTTTGATTCATTTTTGTACTTTTCTATTTATTTTAGTTATTTATATCATTTTGATTTTTATTTCTACTCTTACTTGTTTAATTTAATCTTTATTTACTTTTTCATCACTCATTTTCAATCTCATTTACCATATACTATTTTGATTTGTTTATCTTTATTACTTTTTTGACTTAAAACACTTTCATTTAGTCATTATTTTAGATTTTCATAGTTAGATAGTATTAATATTATCTAGGAGTTAGTTTTATAATCTTATTTTATTCTATTTCTTAGTTATTAATTGGAAGTTAGTATTCACAACATTCTATAGATTTAAATCATCTTTAGTTATTTTCCTATTTTCTTTCTTAAATTTATATTAGTTATATTTTTTTAGTCCTTTGATTATGTATTGGTTTTGGAATAGATTGCAAGATACATAATTCCTTGCTTATTTTTAGAATAGTTTATTTTTCATAGTTTAGATTTAGATAGTTTATTTAATTTAATTATTCTTTTCTTATTTAGTTATAAGGTAATTATTTTTATGTATGCTTTAGCTATTATGTTAGTCTTTGTTTCCATTTAATTATCTAGATTATGTTTAAGTTTGTTTTATTTATCTTTTGGTTTGTTTCATTTTTTCTTTTGACCTATATTGAGCTTAAGGATATCAAGATATATGAGAAAATCAATTCAAATAGAATTGATAGAATCATAGATCTTTATTTCAAGATATTATATTTTCCATGGACTTTACCTTGTTGGATAGATTATATCATATTGATATAATATTATACACATATAGATAATATTGATTTTTGATTTATAATTTATGTACTATTCATATTTAACTTGTTGATTATTTCCCAAAACTATTACAAAGCCCCTCTACACATTTAGGGTCATTTGTGACCCCACATATCCACTATTATTAAACTAGTATGATTCTACCTTGACCTTAAAGATAAGAGAAATGGTTGATTCATTGATGTGGAAATTTTCACTATCAATAGTACTATAATAAGGTCTATTGCTAAAATATAAATGGTTTCAACTGCAAGACAAAGTTTTAACAAGAAACAACCAAAGGTATCATGTGAAAACTAACACCATCACTTTTCCACCAGTTTATCCCTTGAAATGTGGAAAGGATGTTATTATCTTTATATTTTCAATAAACAAGATCTTAGTTAATTATGGTCTAATTAAGAGGTTAATATGTTTTGACCAACTTTTGTAAAAGTGATGTCATAAATAAACACCATCTTCATGTTGATGTGGTAGTAGAGATTAGAATGAAAGTACATAGCAAGTAGATGATTGAAGCATAAAACTAAGATTTTATAGCATTGCAAGCATTTCTAGAATTAACTAATAATTGATTTCATGATATCTTTACAATTTTAGTATGATTTAATCCTATTTCAGGGGAGATTAAGGGCCCACTCAACTAAGAAATTAGGATAATTTTTTGTATTTATATGTTTATATTATTAAATGTTTTTTCTTTCATTCCTTTATGCAAAGGGTTTTGTGACAAATTATAACCTAAAAATATATATGTGTGTTTAATACATGTGTAATTTAATTTAGTTATTTGAATTTTTTACAACATTCCCATTCAAATCAATTAGAATTTCTACAACCTAAACTAGTTGTGTGTTTCTTTCAAAAGTAATTTCTATTACAAGTGTGTTTCCTTTCCAATCATTCCAATTTAGAAAGAGTGTTTAATTTTAAAAACAATATGTTATATTTCAATTAAAGTAGGAATATAATATATTTGAAAGTTAATGATTTACATCTCCCCTAAAATAGACAATTATTAGTCATTGTATTGCATACCTTACTACTGATTGTCATTGAAAATTGACTTTGGTTTGATATGACATCAACTTGAATCAGTTGATTAAATTAAGAGGATACAACAAACCTAATCATATTATGCTTAATAATCATAAAGATATAAATTTTGATGGAATGACTCACCTACCAATTTATTCTATCTTTAAAATCCAAAGGTGGGGATTTTGAATCTAAATTTTCTCCATATTCTTTCATCTTTGAATCATTCTAAAATCATTAGATTTATATTATTTATTATGATGTTCATTGACACATTTGATATATTTATTATGGAAACAATTCATATAATTTTCCTCTTCAATAGGTGCAATCATTTTTATAGGAGTAGGTGCAAGGATTTCCTCGATAATCTACCTTGATGTTTATATTATTGCTCTAGTTAATGGGTTCATTATTTTTACCTTTACTAAAGATTCTATGTCATATCCTTGAGGTATGATATTTTTCAGCACAAAATAACCAAATATGTATTATTTAGCCATCATTCATCATTATTTACAAGTGGAGCTCCTTAAAAATTACATTTCACATCTATTATTTCACTTGCACATAGTTTATTTGGGGGTAAAATATTCATTATTTTTATAATATATGCTATAATAATATAATTAAAAATATCCATAAAGGATAAATCATCACACAAATATAAACAAAAATATGAGATTCCCATTTTTACGCATTACAATGCAATCCTAACTCAATTTATTAATAATCCTAATGCCTGAATAATATCCTAAAAAATAGTATAAGAATAATGAAAACACAACCAATCAATAAATGAGATAATGGAATTTAATTTTTCCTAAGGGGTAAACCCAACTAGGTAGTAGTTTGAATTATTAATTATGTGAACCTTTAAATAAATGTCAATCCTAAAACATATATTTTTGCAAGGGGTTAAAATTGTATGTGTAGTAGTAGATATCTTGATTAGTTGAGTTTTTTAGTTTCTAATCTATTAAATATATGTAATTGAAACTAAAACTAATGCGCACTTGAAATGAAATAAAATCACTCCTTGTTTAGGTAAAAACACTTGATAAATGTTAGCATTCTTACATTAAAAGGAAACTATAAGAAAGTAAATATTAATCTATATTTAGAAGATTATTACACAAAAAAATTGAAAGGTACAAACATGGAATTTAAAGATAAATACATGAAATTAAATATATATAAATTTAATTAATTATGAAATTAAATTAATATGAATAACACAATCAAAAGGGGACTATCTTTATTTAATTGATCATCACTTATGACTTTTGTTGTACAAATATTTTGATGTTATGATTTGACTAATTTATCAGGGCTTACCTCCATGTGTTTTTAGAATTATGGGGTGTGATTTTATTGTCCACCCATTTTTTTATGATCCTCATTGTATTTTATTAATAAAAGTGTGGTATTCATTTTATTAAAGCTAAACAACTTTGAAACTAACTGGTTAAAAATAAATACACACTCATAAAATAAACCAACTAATGGATGGTAGTATTCACCACCAAATCCTCATGAGTGATCCATCCCTCTATTGGAATCGAGATCTAATCCCTTCCTCACTTAAGATATGTCTAATTACAACACTATGTTTACAATCAAATTCAAAATTACACTTATTTTATGAACTTTCTCCTTCTCCCTCTAATTGAATTGAACTTACAAAATGAAGATTCTCTCTTAAATATAGAAGGAAAAACTTTATTTAGTTATTATAATACCTAAAATTTGAAAAAAATAAATCTAAAACTATTAGTAGAATAAAATAATTTATAACAATTAATCTATACCTGTACTTGAAATAGAAGATATGAAAACAATACGCTATAGGTGAAAAATAGTTAGAACCAACTCTAAATAATTATTATGCTAATCATAGTTCATGATAAATGAATTATGATGCAACAAATGTGCTTTTATTTTAGTTAAATGTAGGAGTAAATATATTTTTCTATTTGTTTGTAGATCATAACTCATAACAATTTGTAACCATTTCCAACTATCAACTACTTTTTAGATATTTATTTTATTCACAACACCCATTATTATTAACCTTTCAATATTGCATTAGATAAAACTATAACAACATAATCATATAATATATAAAAAAAACATATATGTAGCTATAGCAATCGATTCATATTTCATTATGACTTGTGGAAAATCTCTTAGCTATTTTCACCAAAATATATATAGTGATTACCATGGGTGATCTACAATAGTTGTTATAGGCTGACGTAGTCAGTGGATACAATATGAAAAATAATACTTATTACAAATAACCATTTTTAATAACGAACCAAAAAAATCATCAAATCATACTATTATATTTATGAATCATAACCTTAAATCATAATCATAAATGTGTGTGTGTGTGAGAGAGAGTGAGTGTGATGTGTTAACATAGAAAAATATAGATAAAATTATATCATGGGTTCATGGAATACTAATGTATAATTGGGTTTAAAGGAAAACATATAGTAATATGAGGGATATTTATATGCCTCATCATCAACATCGACCTATCCAATCTACCAATTATTTATGAATTTTCCCCATAATATTATTATATATAGGGTTTATGTTATTAGTGGTTTACACCTATTAGATCTATACATATTGGTGATCCATTTTGTGCTTATTTTCATCCTATCATTTCATCCCAAGAGTTTGTGTTCTATAGAGCATGTAGTGTACATCATCCTTCTTTTGCATCATCTTCCTTTATGCACACAATTCTCCTTAGATCATTGAAAATTTCCTAGGATGAATATGTGTGTCTCATGCACACATATTCATACTTATCCATTATTGGATTTATATAATGTATATAAAATTGAGGGTCAATGAGAAGATGATGTGATAAGTTTTTTTGTAAATGAACTAGGTTTTTAACAATTTATGTTTTTTTCTCTTCATTTTGTGAGATTATTTTTTATAAATTATATCTAAATATTTTTACTAAGATGAGGTTTAATTATTATGTTACTTGCACAAAAATCCTCAAATCCTATCCAAATTAGAGATAATTTCCTCTACATTATCAAAAGTTGAAAAACATGAGCATTTTTTAAAACCACTTGGCCTTGACAATATGAGGTAAATGAATGTATAAGATAATAATATTGATTATGACATAAATCTTCCATCTATAACAACCAAAATTTATTTCTACAAACATTGAGATAACAATTGTGATATAAAGTGACATTTAGAGTTTAGCATGGAAATACGTAATGATATCTATAACTATGTTATAACCAACACAAGAACTAGAAAAAATACATAGCTCAACAATGACCTCATTAATAAGTTTTTTAACCACTTAGTATTATGATATAATTAGATCAGTATGGTCATAACCATGTACTCATATCTATGTAATTCACCATAGCCTTCCTAGTAGAGTTGTCACTGACTTATGCCCTTACACGATTATCTACATAGGCTATAGAAAAAAACATTACCTCATTAGGTAATTTAGTAAATTTAAAAAAATAAAGGTAGATAGAATACATATTCAATAGAATAATCATCATACTAATCTTTTTTAAGCAATAACTACCATTTCACAAGTAGTAGGCAAAGATTAAGGAAAAAAGACTTTTTTCCAAAAATAATGCAAAGCCTTGCAGGACCTTTTGAATTCACAAATAAATAGAGTCATGAGGTTGGGAAAGAAATACCTAAGGTAAATGTGTAAGATTCATGAGATGTTTCAACAACTGTGCTTAAGTTCCATTTTGGAACATCTTACCAATCTACAAGGCAGGGTTATAAGAACATGTCAAGGAATGCCTAAGGATCTTACTTAATTTCAAACATTAGCTCAAAATTATCCTTACATTTCAGATAATTACCATTATGAGTGTTGTATGATTTCAAGGGACTCAATACAAATTAATAGTTCCAAGAACTAAGTGCACTTATACTAGGTTTTAATTTTAAATTTATTCTTAAAAAACTAAACCTTTTTATCTTAGGTTCATGACCTTAGCCTATGCATTAAATTATTGTTTAATTTTAGATTATAACTTTTTTGTTATTATTTTACCCACTAAATTTATCAAATCTAACTCATATAACTCAATTAAACTTCCTTTTCATTATAAGTATATAGATTAACTTGTTTAATATTCCAATGATCAATCAAACATGGAGAAAATGATCCTCTATCATAATATGACTTGGTTTATAATAACCATTTTCTTTTTAAAGTATCTAAGTACTTAACTTATTTTCCAAGTTAATTTTAACATATGCATAATATTTACATAAGCTTATTTGTAATTAAATCCAAAGAGATTATAAAGACCTGCTCCAAAATAATGCATTGCAATTCAATAGTGATTTATTAATTTCTACTTAGAATGTTTGTCTTCTAATAATCTTTATAATATTTATATAAATCTAATTACTATGTAATTATTCTATTTTAACTCTTATAAAAAATTATAACAATAATTAAAAATTTCATGTATAAATCTTATGATGGTTATAATCTCTTTAATAGACCATATTATGATCACAAGGATTTCATATTATTAATCTGTATAAGGTTATTGACTTAACATCGTACTTAGAAGTTTCAACTAATTTCTCATTAATTAGTCCATATCTTTAATGGATATTTGGATAGATTAAGGTAATTGAAAAGTTATTATAGACTTAAGTTTATAAGTCACATCATAATAATTTATTATAATTATCAACACAATTAACTTACTTGATTAATAACATTACTCAATTTCTATAATCATAATGATAATCCCATAAGAAGTATTCAAGATAAACTTGACTTTCTAGTTTGAACTTTAGATGAAATATTAAACATATAAATATTAATTTCCATTCTCATACACTCATTAGCATAAAAAAACTCATGTAAAATCACAAGTAACTCTTACAACTATTTACAAACCTAAATAACCAATTAGTTTAATGCCATGAACTCAATAATAATCAAGCATAAACAAAGCTATGAGTACATATTCTTTTATATGATAACTAGATAGCCAGTTTATCTTTGTAATTAAAATACAATAACTTTTTATTTCAATAATAAGAGACTAGATATAAGTACATAATTAAATCATATGATATTAATAATATCAAATGCCTTAGTGAACTGCCATAACTCCATATACAAATAATAATACAAAGGATAAATTGATATTCTAATGATCAACTGTAATCATAACTATAGATTAATCTTACATGTTTTATCTGAATATGTGAAAGATAAACATAACATTAACTTACATCAGGTTAAAACTATAATGAATGAAATTATTTATATGAACTATTTTAATTCATCTACAACCAACTATCATAACTCAAAGATAAATAAGAAGCGTATCAACAATTTTTCACACATAATCTAATGAAGTCAAACCCATCTTGACAATACTAATGAGCCCAATCATAAGTAAACCTAGACCACCCCAACCATTAGTTGGATACAAATCAGGGAAGTAGAGAAATAATAGAGAAAGAATAATTGAAACATACCAATATTGACACAATTGAACAACATAAATAAATGAACCATGTATCCTTATTCCATCTCATCAAGATCCATTAACTTGGTACATGATTATGACTTCCTCTCATTCTTATGATATTTTCAATGTATGAGCCATATTCTATTAGCCTATAAATCTATGTCATGCAATTATTTGTAGTCATTCTAAAATACCATTTTAATATGTATTAATGAGTTAAAATTAAAAATTGTAAAAAGAAGACAAAAACTTCAGCTAACTAAAAATGACCACTTAATACCCCACTATAAAGATATGGGTTAAAGTTTGACCAAAATAGACTTTAATAGAAATGAAAAAATATTAAAAAATAACTATAAGGATATAAACATAATCATAACAATAAAAGTAATCAATGGTTCACAAATTCCAAATGTAAGCTAACTCATGATGATTTTAAATGAAATCCAACATCACAACCAGAATCACAAAAATAATATAAACAAGATTTAATAAAGTTGGGTCAACCAATTATGTCAAAATTATGAAATAAAAGTACATCAAACATAACATGCAGACAAAATAATAATAAAATATAATTTTTCCAAAAACCCTAATGATCATTTCAAAATAACTAGAGGCTCAGAAATGTCACTACCCCCAAATCATGGTTGTGGTTTTGGAATGCACAACATGATTAATAATAACAAAATAACATTACCCAAGAAATCCAAATGACTTAGCTAAGGTTTTTAAAACTTAAAAATAAATTTACCAATTAAAACATAATTAAACAAAGCACAACCATGACCCTAATAAAATCACATAACCAATAATAATAAATAATAAACCCATTCATATAATAAATATATCCAAACATATATGCATAATTTATATCCAAAACTAGCCATGGATGAATCGTATAAATGGACACCATATAATAATACAAATACTAAAAGCTATCGAACTATTTAGGGTTTTTAACTATAAACACTTATTTTATAGGTAAAGAATATAAATGTCTATGTTTATGGCTATAAATAAAAATCATTTAGCACCATTGAATCAAATAAAGAATGAAATTTAGAATTTAATACAATACTTACTTGGAGTCCTATAATCAACCATATAAGAGGGATTCCCTTCTTTCACAAGATCCAAATTGATACCAATACCAATTCCAAAGCACACATGAAATCCACATGTTTTCACTAAAACTAGTCAAATCGTATAGACAAAACAAACCACATAAAAACCCTACTAAAATCTCATATGGCTAAAAAGATACATGAGTTAACTATAGTTTGATCTTAAGAAAAACTCATGCACTAATTTCATGTTTATCTCCCTTGGCTTCCATGTCCAATATTTTGACAAAGTCTCCCCAAAGTGTAGGGTTTCTCCAAACAAGCCAAAATGAACAAAGAAAAACCTAAAACCATTTTGGAAGAGTCTCAACCCAATGGCATCATGGAATGAACCAATGCCATGGACATATAGTGTAATGGAAAAAAAAACAACCAATACTAATTCCAAGTCCCAAGGTGGGTCATGGCCCTAACAACATCAAAGCATAAAGCTAAACTTGTGACTTGATTATAATAAATAATGAATGCCACAAGACATCATAACCACAATGAAGTCCTTCATTAGGACACATACAAAATAAAACACATTTTTTGAATGGATTCAACTTTATACAGGTTGATATATTTCATCAAAATAAATAGGACCAAGATAATAATACAAAGTACTAAAGATCTAAACACAATGAATTTGACTATGAATATAAGATCAAATGTAACATCGAAGTCAAAAAGTCATTAAGACAGACAAAAATGGAATGAACAAGAATGACTAAAAATGATGATATGAACTAGCTAATAACTATTTCGAGACTATCATAACTCAGTAAAGCTGACAAAAATAGAATTTGAAAACATCTAGTAAAGTATGATTGTATAAAATTTGAAACTGACTAAAAATCAATCAATAATGAAATCAAATTTAAAATGATAAACACTCAACACTCTAATTAATTAAAAAAATGATTCAATTAAAAATATCATAAAGCTAATTTTGTTAATAGAATTTATTGTTTTGGTTTATCCATGTTATTTCTCCACATTTCTCCATTGTTCAGGGCTGAACACAGCCTAGCTCAAGTACCTATCCCTACAGTCAAAGAATAAACCATTAGCAATATATAGACATCTAAAATCAATAAATGTAATAAAAACATTTAAATAATACATCTAAATTAAATAATAAATCAATCCTCATTAAGCACAAATATATAATGTTGTAATGAAAGGTATATCAATAACTATCTCACCAATAAATATAATGGAATAACATAGATCATAAAACTAAAACACCACATTAAAATAAATAAATATATCTTGAGTAATTCACAACTAAACTATATCATAAAATGAAATAAATGTAGGTCAAATAGGGTAATGACATCCCCCCTTACTTGAAAAAGAGTCATCTAAATGATCAAAATAGCCAAGGATAATGTTGCTTAAAAAGACTCTCATCTTCCCAAGTAGCACTTCTTTCTGATAAATGATTCAATTAAACCAATACTTGGGAAATATAATTATTTATTAATTTGATGTTATGATGGTCCAAGATCTTCATTGGATCCAACTACATCTTTTATTTTTTTGAAACCAGAAGATGAGTCCAATAAAAAATATGAAACAGATCAAGAATGTACTTTCTCAATAAAGCAAAATGAAACATATTGTGAATCTGAGACAAATAAGGAGGAAGGGCTAGATGATAGGCAACAAGACTAATTTACTCTAAAATTTCAAAGGATTCCTACAAACTATGGAGCTAATTTGGAATACTTTCCAAATTTAATTTAACTTTTCTACAGTTTAACATGTAAAAAAACATTATCTCCCACTTGGAATTCATGCGGTGACCTTTTTAAATTAGCATAACTATTTTTAATATTAGATTAAATGCTTAAATTTTTCCTTATAGTTTATTTTTTCCTATCATACTACTACAAAATATTAGGACCAATAATGGTCCTATTTTATAAACTTTCCTAGCCAAGTGAAGTTATACACTTGCATCCATACAAAGATTTGAAAGGAACCATTTTAATCACCAAATGGTATGTTTTATTAAAAAATAAATTCAACTAAGTGTAAATAATCCTCCCATTTACTTTTTTGATCCATCACATATATTATTAACATATCTGACACAACTTGATTTAATATTTCTATCTGACCATTTGTTTCTAAGTGATAAGACAAACTAAAATTCAACCTTGTACCAAAAGTGGTAGTCAAAGTTTTCCAAAACCTTTAATTAAAAAGTTTATCTCTATCTAAAATAATAACTCTAGACATGCCATACAGTCAAACTATTTATTTCACAAAATGTGAAGTAAACATAGATGCATCATTAATCAAGTTTCTAAGAATGAAATTACCAATTTTAATAATATCTATCACAAAAATAATATTACCATGTTTGCTTCTAGATTTTGGTAAACCAATTATGAAATCCAAAGAGATCATAACCCACTTACCTTATGGTACATTATGAGGGTACAATAGTCCTCTTAGATGGCAATGTCCATCTTTCACACATTGACATTCTAAACATCTTGACCTAAAGTTAATAAATTTATGTTTTATTCTAGACCAATAGTACAACCTTTTTAGCTCAGTGTCATTTTTGGAACACCTAGATGAGAAAAATGAGGTGTTGTATGCACTCCTTTCAGTAAAATATTTTTTAAGTCACCAAACTTAGGTACATAGACTCTATTTTTATGTCTACTTAAACCATTAGAATCAATATAAAAGTCATAAAATTTATTTTCAATAGGATCATCACCCAAATTTACACTTACATCTTGGAAACAATTATTAGAATGTTGTTCTAATATTTCAATTTTGAAATTATTATGTAGAATAGATAAGGTTGTGAGATACGTGCATCAGTTGAATTCATCAAAAACATGATTATCCTTACCTTTCACATATGAAATGTTCATATCAAAACTAATTAAAAATTCTATCCATCTATACTAGCATGCATTTAATTCACCCTAAGAAAAAAATATATTAGGTTACGATAATTAAACTTTACCTTAAAATGTTTACCTATCAAAAAGTGTTTCCATTGCTTCAAAGTATAAACAATAGTATCAAGATTAAGGTCATGGGTGGTTTAATTATTCTCATGGTATTTTAGTTTCCATGATTCATAAGCCATAAGTAAACCATCTTGAGTTAGCATGCCACCCAAGCTCTATTTCGATGCATTAGCCCATATTTCAAAATTTCTATTTAGATTTGATACAATAAGTAGAGTTATAAAATTTAGTAACTCTTTAAGGTTCAAGAGATATTATTAAAACTTAGAAGTCTAAACAAACATCTTACCCTTCCACTACAAATAAGTTATTTTATTAGCTAATTTATTAAAAAAATCAATAAATCTTCTATAATAACTAGCCAATCCCATAAAACTATGTACTTCATGTACATTTTTTATGAGCAAGCTAAATCTGAATAGATTTAATCTTTGTGGATCAATAAAAATACCAACCTTAGATATAATATGGCCCAAATCATGGATCTTAGATTGAAAGAAACACATTTAGATAGTTTACCAAATAGTTTATGTTTCCTAAGCCTTTGCACCACTAAACACAAATGATATTCATGTTTGAATGTAGTCTTAGAATAGATCAATATATTATCAAGAAATACTAGAAGAAACTTGTCTATAAAATCATTTAATACACTATTCATTAAATTCATAAATGCAATAGGTCCATTATTTAAACCAAAATATATTACTATAAACTCATAATGTCTATACCAAATTTTAAAATCAATCTTAAAGATATTCCTCTTTGATCCTTAGCTAATGATAGCCTAATCTCAAGTATAACTTTGAAAATATAGCCACATCCTTCATTTTATTTAATAGATAATCTATCCTCAACAAAGGATAAATATTTTTGATAGTAACCATGTTAAGCATATGATATGAAATGTACAATTGTAAGGTTCCAACTTTAATTTTCAAAAATACCACTAATGCACCCTAATGTGACACTCTTGGTCTAATTTTGTCATTTTCCAAAAATTATTGTAGTTGAGATTTCAGCTTCTACAAATCTACTACATTCATATGATAAGGAACTTTATATATAGGGGATACCCCTAGAGTTACATCAATAGAAAAATCAAACTCACCTTTAGGAGGTAAACCAGATAGTTTTTTTGGAAAAATATCACAATTTTTTTTAAAAATAGTTATTTTTTAATTATTGATTCTATCATAGGTGTAGTTTATTTCATCTAAATATAATACAATTTGTATCCCTTATGCACTACTTTATTCAAATGTAAAGCTGAAAATAACTTTCATACTTTTGTTTTTAGCAAACCTTGAATTTCTACATGTTTCTTCAAATTATTATAGTAATATATGACATTTCTAAAGTAGTAAAAATTTGATTTATGCTATTGAAACCATACCTAAAATAATATCAAAATATTCAAGAGCATCTAAATATAAGTTAACTTGAGTGTAAATATTACCTAAGTATAAGCTTACATGCTCAAGACATTTAGTAACTGGTACCCTTTTACTTAATCCAAAATTGACATCTCAGCTATCATTTAAAGTCACATGATTTAACTTATATCATGTTACTTAGGATCCATAAAACTATCAGTTGCTCCTAAATCAAACAAAATTGAAATAAAAAAATCATTTATTTTACCTCTGATTTCAATAGGATTTGTTTAAAAATATATGTTTCTATTATCTACAACTGCATACACTCTATAATTATCTAATTGACCTATTTTAGCTTAGGTGAATCTTTGTGGTAGTGCTTATTACCACATTCCTAGCATACTATAATCCTTTATGACATTACCAAAATGGTATTTACTCTAGTGGCAGGCACATTTTGACTACTTTAGATCACTTTTATTTTAAAATTTATAGACTTTGAAGAATTCATATTCTTTAAATTTTTACTTTTCCCTTATAATTTATTGAAACCACTCATATTCCTAGTAAATCTATGGTTTGAGTCAAATTTCTTAAAATTATTAGGTGAAGGGGACACACTTTTATTCTTAGATTACTAACTATTCTATTTGAAATATTGTCTTACCTTTTGACGAGCCTTCTCCTTCTCTTCAACGCTATGAGAAGATTTGATGGTAGTAGTTAGAGTCTTAGGATTTGTAATATTAACATCATGCATCAATATCTCTTTCAAACCCAACTTAAACTTAGTGACTTTAGTTTCTTCCTCATGAATATAGTTAACATGACATAACAGATTTAAAAAATTATTTTCATACTTAATCATAAACATATTCTCTTGTTTCAACGGTTAAAAATTAGTGACTTTTTTTTCCTTTAAGTTAGAACTGAGATACCTCTTCTTGAACTCCCTTTCAAAAATTAGGCTAGGTGAGAGTCATTGGCTGGTAACCCTCTAGAGCACATACATGGTTCCACTAAAGAGTTATATCTCTTACTAGATGCTAAACAACCACTCTTGCCTTCACATTAAATAACACATCATGCAGATTAAAATAATTTTATAGGTGTACTAACTATGCATCAGTTACATCACCTAACTCCTCACATGAAAAGGTTAGTAGAGGAAATTTTTTTTGCTCCTTAATGATATGATTAGCCATATTAATAGGTTTATTTTGAAGTTCTTATTCACCAACTTGACTTTCTTCTATAATTAGAAGTTATTCAACTGAAACACCTTATAGATTATTCAACCTTTATTCTTGGGGTGTCTAATTTACTTTGAAGTGAATTCAATGCAGTTAGAATTCCATTCAAAACTATCTCCTGGTTAATGTTGGGACTATTTTCCTTGTGGTTAGGGGATTTAACATTATTACCAACATTATTGAGAGGTGGTTCCTCACTTTTAGGAATATTAGACCTATGAATTTGACCTCTTCCTCCACTAGGGTTAACATTCTTTGTGTTATTTTCAGCTATTATATCTTCTCCTCGCCAACTTATAGGGAAATAAAACATAACTTATTAAAAAAAAAAACAAGAAACATTAACCAAAGTTCCCTAGAGTATTAATCTATGCTCAGATACCAATATGTAACAACCACACTTTTTTTATAAACATTGAGATAATAATTACTGTGAAAAGTGACAACTAGAGTTTAGCAAAAAACCATGTAATGAGATCCATAATTTTGTTATATCCAACATAGTAACTAGAATCAGTACATAACTCATCAATGACTTCATTATCAAGTATTTTAACGACTTAGTATTCAGATAGAAATGGTTTGGTGTGCTCATACCCATGCACTCATAGCCATGTACTTCACTATGGTCTTCCTAGTGGAGTCATCATTGACTTATGCCCTTATCCAAGTACTTACACAAGTTATAGAATATCAAATACCTCATTGGGTAATTCAAAAGAGTTCAACAAAAAAGCTAGAAATAAAATAGATTCAATACAAGAATCATCATACTAAGCTTGCTTAAGCAATATCTACCAATTCACAAGTAGCAGACAAAGATCAAGGAAAAAGGACTATTTCTAAAAGTAATGCAAAGCCTTAAAACACCTTTAAAATTCACAAACAAATAGAGGCATGAGGTTGGGCATAAAATGCCTAAGGTAAATTTGTAAGCTTCATGAGAATTTTTTAACAACCATGATTATATTCCATTTTGGAACATCTTACCAATCTACAAGGTAGGGTTATAATCACATGTCAAGGCATTCATAAGGATCTTACTTAATGTATAACATTACATCTAGGTTATCCTTAAATTTCCAATCATTATCATTGTGAGTGTCATATGAGTTCAAAGGACTTACTACCAATTAATAATTATAAGAACTAAGTGTCCTTACACTAGGTTTTACTTAAATTAAATTCTTCTTATAGAATTAAACCTTGTAATCCTAGGTTCATGACCTTAGCCTCTGCATAACATTACTGTTTAATTTTAGATTAGAAGTTTCTTGTTCTTGTTTTCTTGAAGATAATTATCAACTCCAACTCAACAAATATAACTCAATTAAACTTCCTTTTCATTATAAGGATATAAATTAACTTATTTAATATTCTAGTGATCAATCTAAAGCATGGAGAAAATGATCCTCTATGACAATATGCCTTGGTTTGGAAAAACCATTTGATTTTAAATCATCTAAGTACTTACCTTATTTTCCAATTTAATTTCAACATATGTATAATATTTGCATAACCTTATTTTTAATTCAATCCCAACAGATTATAAGAAGTTGTCCCAAAATAGTCCATTGCACTTTAATAGTGATTTATTAATTTTTTCTTGAAATTTTTATCTTCTAATAATCTTTAGAAAATTTATATAAATTTAATTACTATGTAATTCTTCTAATTTAACTCTTATTAGAGATTCTAACAATAATTACAAACTTCGTGTATAAGTCTTATCATGGTTATAATCTATTTAATACACCATGTTATAATCACAAGGATTTCATCTTATTAATCTATATAAGGCTATGTACTTAACATCTTGCTTACAATTTTCAACTAAATTCTCATTAATTAGTCCATCCCTTTAATGGATATTTTAATAGATTAAGGTAATTAAAAGTTTCTTATAGACTTAAGGTTACAAGTCACATAAAAATAATTTATTATAATGATCAACACAATTAACTTGATTGATTAATAACATTACTCAATTTTGATAAGCATAATGATAATCCCATAAGAATAATTTAAGGTAATATTAACTTTCTAGTTGGCACTTGAGATGAAATCTTAAACATACAAATATTACTATCAAAAGACTCATGTAAAATCACAAGTAAATCTTACAACTATGTTCCAAAAACAACTATTTACAACCTCAAATAACCAATTATTTCAATTCCATTAACTCAATAATAATCAAGTTTAAACAAATATTTGAGTACATATTCATTTATAAGACAAATAGATAACCAACGCAAATTTGTAATTAAAATACAACAAATTTATATGTTTAAACTTTAGAAGTTTCATTATAAATCTACTTATTCTGATGATAAGAGACTAGTTGTAAGTACATATTAAAAGCATATAACTATGCTCATAATATCAAATGTCTTAATGAACTATTAAAATTTCATATAGAAATCATAATAAAAAGGGTAAATTGATACTCTAATGATCAACTCTAATTAATACCATAGATCAATCTTGCATGTTTTATCTGAATATGAAAGATAGACATAACATTAAATTATATCAGGTTACAATTATAATGAGTGAATTAATTATATAAACCATTTTAATTTATCTATATAAAAATATCAAAATTGAAAGATAAATAAGTGTATCAAAAATATTTCACACATAATCCAATGAAATCAAACCTGCCTCACCAATCCCAATGACCCCAACCATGAGTGGCCCTAGACCACCCTAACCATCAGTTGAATACCAATCAAGACAAAAGATAAATAGTGGAAAATTGACAATCAAAACATATTGATCTTGACACAATAGAGCAACAAAAATAAATGATCCACACATCCCTATTACATCTCACCAAGATCTATTAACTTGGCACATGATTATGATTACTGCTCATTCTTCTAATATTTTCAATTTATGAGCCATTTTTTCTTTGAAGAATATAATATGGCCCATAGATCTATCATATAATTTTTTATAGATGTCCTCAAATACCATTTTAATATATATTAATGAGTTAAAATAAAAACTCATTGAAAGAAGACAATAACTTCACACCCCACTATAAAGCTATGGGTCAAAATTTGACCAAAATAGACTTTAACAGAAATGAAAAAATATTAAAAATAACTAGAATGATATAAAGGTAATCATAATAATAAATTTAATCAACTAATCACAATTTCCAAATGTAAGTCAACTCATAATGATTTTAAATGAAATCCAACATCATGACTAGAATCACACAAATAATCCAAATGGGGTTTAATAAACCTGAGTCAAATCATAATGTCAAAATTATGAAATAGTTGTATATAAAAAATAACATGTAGATAAAATAATAATAAAATATTATTTTTCTAAAAACCCTAATGATCATTTCAAAACACTTAGAGGCTCAAAAATGTTATTTCCCCTAAATCATGGTTGTAGTTTTGTAATGCATAACAAGATTAATAATAACAAAATAACATTACCCAATAAACTTGAATGACCAAATTAGGGTTTTCTAAACTTCAAAATGAATTTACCAGCTAAAACATAGTTAAACAAAGCACAATCATGACACTAATAAAATGACATAACCAAAAACAATAAACCCAGCCATATAATGAATTTATCTAAAAATATATGCATAGTTTATATCCACAACCAGCCATGGCCAAGCCATATAAATGGCTGATATATAATAATACAAAAACTAAAATCCATAAAACTAGTTAGGGTTTCCATCTATAAACACTTATTTTGTAGGCAAAAAATATAAATGCCTACGTTTATGGATACAAACAAAAACTAGTTTGAACCATTAAATCAACTAAAGAATGTAAATTAGAATATAATATAATACTTAATTGGATTCCTGTGATCGACCATAGAAGAGGGATTCCCTTCTTTCAAAGGCTTCCAAGTTGATACCAAGAATAATTCCAATGCACACACAAAATCCACACACTTCCACAAAAAAAAACCCCATAAAAACTCTATTAAACTCTTATATGGATAATAAGATACATAAATTAACTATAGTTTGATCCTAATAAAAACTCATACACTAATTACATGTTCATTTCCCTTGGCTTCCATTCCCAAGATATTGATAGAGTCTTCCTAAAGTGCAGGGCTTCTCCAAACAAGCCAAAAATGACCCAAAAAAACTTAAAACCATTTTGGAAGAGTCTCAACCTAGTGGAATCATGGAAAAAGTCAATGTCATGGACTTATAGCTGAATGGAAAACAAATCAACCAATAATAATGCCAATTACCAAGTTGGGTTGTGGCCCTAACAACACCAAAGCACAAAGCTAAGCTTATAAATTGGTCATAATAAACAATTAATTACACAAGACATCGTAACCATAATGAAGTCCTTCATTAAATGACATACAAAATAAAACACATTTTTTAATGGATTCAACTACATATAGGTTGATATATTTCTTAAAAAGAAGGACCAAGACAATAATCTAAAGTACTAAAGAGTTAAACAGATAACGAATTTGACTATGAATACAAGAGCAAATATAATTTAAAAGTCAAGAAGTCATTAATACATATAAAATAATAATGAAAAATAATGAATAAAAATGATGATATAAAATAGCTAATAACTGTCACAAGACTATCACAACTCAAGAAGGCCAATAAGTATATAATTAAAAAAC
Organism: Torreya grandis; assembly: GCA_037957365.1. Taxonomy (NCBI): domain Eukaryota; kingdom Viridiplantae; phylum Streptophyta; class Pinopsida; order Cupressales; family Taxaceae; genus Torreya; species Torreya grandis. The sequence continues at coordinate 2,144,193 of JARHVA010001433.1, forward strand.
ATCTAGTAAAGTAGTGATTGTACAAAAGTCAAAACCAAGTAAAAATCAATCAATGATGAAATCAAAGTTAAAAATATAAAAACTCATAAATTTAATCAACTAAATAAAATGACTCAATCAATATAACTATTGAGAAGTGTTATCATTGATGTCAAGGTCAAAGTTGATATCATTGATGTCAAGGTGCATCTAGAAAAGGTGCATGATGAGTGGTATATGAGATATGAACCATGTGAAAAGAGAGAATTTAAAGGAAAAATAATGTTTCTTTATTGATAAATAATTTTAAGGCAACCTATTTATTCTTCTGAGGTTGATGTCAAGATTTAGGTAAAGATAAACATGTTTGAGTACTAGTCTTTGAGTATAATGTATCATGAGATGCCTAGTTATATCAAGCTTAGTATATCATGAGCATGTTCATGATGAAAATGAAGATGTATGCTTATAAGTATTAAATTGTCCTCAGAGCATAAAATTCATGTGAATAAGGTGTACAAGTATCAAGGAGTGTTTGAAGGTTAGTTGTCAAAGTTCTCAAGTGTTTGAACCTACTAAGCAACTTGAGAAGGTATGTGCTTAGGTTGCCTAGTATTGTGCATTAAGGGGAATAATTTCCTAATGATATGGATGTATAGAGGCATAATAATCTATATGAATTTTTTGGATCACTCATTAGAGTCTCAAGTTGAGCCTATAGGGGTAGGACCTATAGACCTAGCATGCAACTAGACTAGTTCTAGACCATGCCTAATCTAATGAGATGTCATGAGGTATTTTCAAGGCATATTATGAATTTATGTTAGTGTTTTATCATGATGAGAGGTTTTATGACATTTATATGAGGTGTTTACATCTTTGATAGTGGATAAAAGGCCAATTTCAAGGCCTAATGTGATTTGTAAATCAAGACCTAGAGAGTAAAGAGAGAGATGGTGACTATACGGGGTATCATGATCAATTTAAAAGTCAAGAATGATAATATGAAAATTTTAATTGGTGTTATTGTGTGTTTACCAATTATGAGATCAAATTTTTCAAGAAAAGGCATGAAAAGTGGTTTTGAGGTTTCTCGAGTGTATATAATGAAGGGTTCTCAACCCAAGAAGAAATTTCAAGTGTTCATTGACATATGTAACCTATGAATGGGAAAATAATATATTTATTTTATATGTTTAAGGTTATTATCTCAAATTTACAATAATTGGTTTTAGAAATGAGGGGTAATCCTTTATGAATAATTATTGACACCAAAAATAGTGCTAACCCTCTCTAAAACCCTAATAATTATCTGATGTGAAATATAATATTATAAAGTCATTAGAATGGTTTATAATATATATTTAAGTGTTTTTATTATGTATTAAACTCTCCTAATAACCTATAGGTATGATTGGTTTGTCAGGTGAGTGAGTGGACCCTATAGAAAAGGCCTTATTTCTTAGAGTTTTGTTGTAGTAGTTAGAGTTGACTAAGTCAAAGTTGATAAATGGATGAAGGTTGAATATTGATACTTTTATATTATTACCATGGTGTTTTTTAAGTATATTATATCCCTTATGGGTAATAAACTAGTCATACAAGTTGACCTATCACTGAAAATCCTAATGGTGCAGATAGTGAGAAAACCAGATAGAAGTGAGAAGTTGATTAGGGACATGATAACATGGACTATGGATGAATCCAAGTGTATGGAGAGGTTATTAAATAACTTTAATACATTTTATTATTTTACATAATATTTGGATATCATTATATATGATGAAAATGTTGCTCATAAGTTGACCTATCTAGTGAAGATGAAATAGTGAAGGTGCAAGTTCATGAGATTGGTATACAAAACCAATATTTTCAATTAACCAAGATATATTTTTATATTATAGTTTAATAATGATATTATAATATCATCCACATGAATCATAAGCTTATGAAATTGTCTACATAGGTGTTAAAGGTCATTATCACCATGACTATGTTTGAAGGTAAATTGGCAAATCTAGGTAAGCAAATTGCAGTGATGAGTTGGAGGCTCTTTACCCTACGATGAAGCATCCAAAGAATATGATGTTTTTTTTTATGAAATTAATTACTTATCCATTATTTTTATAATCTTAAAAGTTAGTTAAATTTATTTAAATGATAAATCCAAAATGGGTTGATTGGTTTAGGTTTGACTGTGTATACTAAAGATAAAAGATTGGTCTGTAAAATCAATATTTGGTATTATAAATTTTTATATTTATACTTTAAAGTACATAATATATGTAATGTTTCACATGTTATCTAAATTATTCCTTTAGGTGTCAAAGATCAAGTTTGTATGACTTTATTTTGAGACTAGTTGGCAGTTCTGAGTGGGCTACTTGTAGAGAAGGGTTTGAGTCCTTTTACCCCATGTATTGAATTATAATGAACTTGGTGAATTTTTAAGGTAATGTATCTTATGTATATGTTATTTTTTTTCTTATGCTTTAGTTGTTTAAGATATACTTTTTGAGTATACACAAGCCTAATAGTGAACAATACTAATGGCATGTTTCAAGTAGTGGTTAGAGATAAAAAGTGTTTTAGAGATTATATGAATTTGGATAATTTATATTTTAATGGAATATTATATGTTACTTCTGTTTAAAGTGTTTGACTATCCTCCAATAAGATCAAAGTGTAATGTGTGCTAAGTAGGCTGAATGGGATTAGGTCTCCATGAGACCTAAAGGAGAGATAAGGCCTAATTGAATTATGTTAGACCTAAAAAGACTTAAATAAACTTTTATAAATTTATATAATATGTAATAATATCCATTTCATGGCTGACCTAAGAGGATAAAAGTGTTTGACCAACCAATAAGGATATGAACAAGAGACTTGTATAAATACTAGTCATTTTATGCCTATTGAGTAGTGATGAGTGTAAGAGAATAAGATACCATATTGGTGAGTATAAGAAGGTATTACACACTAATATATTATTATATTTTATAAATTATGATGTTTTTATAAAGATTTTTCATATGATAATTAAGGTCATATGACCTAATCAAGTCAAGAAGAGGGTTAGTTGAGCGAAGAAGGCTAGAGGTTAATTTATGAAGGATATAAGTGTGTGAAGATCTAAGGAAGGAGATAATCATATTTTATATGATTAAAAATGTATTATAAATTTTATCAAGTGTTTTATGTTGTTTATTTTGTGCCTCCTTGCAAGTGGGTGCTTGCTAAAGCCTAGCTAAGTTGGTGCTTAGCTAGTTGGGATTAGTGCTCCATGTGAAGTGGGTTCTTTACTAAAATTAATGTTTTTATTATAAAACTATATTAAATTGTTATATATTAGTTGGTTTTATTCCCCTTCAAGGTTTCCCACATATAAGGTGTTTTTACGTACGTAATCTTGTTTCATGCTTGTATAGTTGATTATTTTTGCATTGCTTGATCTACATATTGATTTTGTGGTTCATAATTACTTAAATGGATTTGATAATAAAGTTTTGAATATTAATTCACCGCCCCTCCCCCTCTCAATAATTTTTCTTAAAAAAAGTATTTTTAAGCTCATTTTGATAATAGAATTTACTATTTTGGTTCATTCATGTTATTCTTTCATAATTCTCCTTTGCTCATGTCTGAACACAACCTAGATCAAGTACTTGCCTCTATAGTCAAAGAATAGACAATAAGTAGTATTTGGACATATAAAAATAATAAATGCAATAACAACATTTAAATAATACATTTTAATTGAATAGAAAATTAATACTCATTAAACATAAATATCCAATGATGTAATGAAAAGTATATCAATAATTATCTTAACAATAAATGTAATGAATCAACATAGATCATAAAACTATAACACCATAGTAAAATAAAAAAATATGTAATGAATATTTCACAACTAAACTATATAAATAAATTAAATAAATTTAGGTTAAATGTTCATGCCACTATCTTCTAACATATACAATAAATTAATGACCCATCTTCATTCCCTCATAAATAGTACCTATTTTTCAAAGTGTGTGATTGGTAGATTATATGGTTCACTAAGAAAAAGGTGATTTGGAAGGATACATATAAATAATTTTTTATTACCCATGTTAAATAAGTTATTAGGCATCTTTTTAATTAGAAAAACCTCCAACCCACCTTGACTAGCCTAAATTTACTGAAGATGAAGAATAACATTCCTTTGCATATTAAATGTGGAATATGAGAAAAATAAAATAAATAAGAGGAATTTCAATACATGGGTGATGCTCTCAAAAATATTAATGATGGGGCTTATTAAAAAAAAATCAAATTTAAGTGGAAGAAAATGTGCCATCATCATTACACAAAATAGGGATGGGAAATATGCTATAAAATGGACGAGTGATGAAAATGGGGCAAAATAAAATAAAATGTGTGGGTATTTGAATACATCTTAAAAAAGGGTTTGAATGAACCCTATTATCGATATTACAATCCAAAAATACTTTAAAAGGTGGTGGTTGAATTTGTAAGTTTATTTAAGATGATTATTTTATTTGAAGAACTTAACTTGATTTTTTAATTTTTTTATTTTGCATTGTTTGAAGAACTTAATTTGATTTTTTTAATATTTTTGATTTTGTATTTTTATTCAAGTTACACAAATATCCCATTTTTTAATGTTTTTATAGTATATGGTATTTAAATGAAGGCCCAATTAAAATGATATTCAATATTTGAAAAATAAAATCTTTCAAACATTTCTCACCATAATATATATAGGTTGATAATTTACCATATTTTATTTATAGTTAGTCATTTTTATTCATTAATATCTTATTCTAATTGTAATATTTTAATTTTTTTGTAGAAGATGAATTTCAAATCTCACCACCTTATTTATAGTTAGTCATTTTTATTCATTAATATCTTGTTCTAATTATAATATTTTAAATTTTTTTAGAAGATGAATTTCAAATCTCACCACCTGATGATTATATCCAAAGGGAAATGGAAAATTATAAAAAAAAACTCAAAAAAATTAAGTTGTGGAAGGCATCCATGTAACTACTAATTTTTCAATAAATTATTTTTTTTTTAATTTATGAACTATCAAATCCATATTGATTCTACTATGCAAAATAGGTTAAACCTATAGTATTTAGTGGTTGAGGTCAAGATTTTAAGGTTTAATAGTTAATAGTTTTTAAAATGTAAAGATTAAGGTTTATAATTATGGGATTATTTTTTTATGATAAAGGTTTATAAATATAGGATTAAGTTTGATATTTTAAAGTAGTGGATTAATCAATAATTTTTGAAGTGGGCATCACATATCTTATTTTTACATATGTTTAATTCCATTATCATTTTTTAAAATTCTATATATTAATTACATTTATTTTTAATTTCAAATTTACATTATAATATTACATATGTTTTTTAGGAAATGGATTATAATGAGGATGGTTACAATAATGATGACTAGGATGTCAATGATGATGATGACGACAATGGACATGATAGTGATGGTGGTGATGATGATGAGGAGGAGGTAAATATTATAATTTATTTTATTGAGAATTTTATATTATACTATTTGATGATGGTTTTGGATATTTTTTATAATATTGTTTAATGATGATGGTGGTTTTTATAATTTATGTTAAGTTATTTATAATTATATTTTATATTTTAAATATATTTTTATAATATTTTTATTTTTGATGTTGATTATTAATTATTTTAATTACATTAATTTATTAAGAGAAAAAAATTACCCTTCTTATATGTTGGAAATAGCTTTTACTCATTTTATTTAAATAGTTAATTGTTTAAAAAAATATGATTCATTTCAAATGCATTTGTTATAAAATTAAACATTATTGTCTATTTAATAAATAACTTAAAATTTAATAATTTAATGAATATATATAATTTTTAATCGATAAAAATATGGTTTCAAGGTCCCTAATCAAAAGTAATATTTAAAAAAAAATTATACTTCAATGACATGAATCTAAGATTTCCCACCATTTTAAAGCAACATAACATCCACATTTATCTTATACATCTATTACCACAATATCTAAATCATTTAATAATAACTAAAAATCCACTACAATCTTTTATTATCAACATAATCACATCCATAATAAGGAAAAACCACATATCAATAATTTAAAATTTTAACATAATCTACATCAAAGAATAATACAATTCATTATTATATTATGCAATTATACAAACATCATCCGCAGTAAAATAAAACTACAAATCTATCATTATCCTCTACTATTATTAAAAAAATATCCATAAAAAAGAAAAATTTAAACATCCACTACTTTATTCTAAAAAAACATATATGGAAATACAAACATGACAACATCCATCACTATTTTTTATTACCATATCATACACAAAAAAATAAAACTACACATTGAATTTCCTACTGTGATCTTCATAGAACACCCATCCATATTTTATGACATCCTAACTTCACTTTTTTTTATTGTCATCTGGATTCAAAAACACAACAAGGACTTCACATTCACTTATTCTCATACTAAATAATGTTTTTATAAGGCTTTCATCAACACCTAAATTATCCAAAATATTTTACACCTTGTGAAACAAACCCAAAAAAAATTTGGAATTGCATATCAGAGTACACTTTAGGATTGCGTGTTGGACCCAAAACCTCACTTGATGAAGAAAATGATACTCATTCAACATACTCACATACACATAACTAGAACCAAAGGAGGTAAAAAGAGATAATTAGTTAAGGTTAATTACTCACAAAGGATGCTATGGGGATGTTAGTTACCTAAGGGGTGGTTTATGGGGTTTAGGGTGTATCAGTGTATGAATACATAGACAAGTCTAGAGTACCATATGTGGCACACATTATTCTACATAGGACCATTTATAGGTCCTTATCCCTTTCTAAGTATCTCACTCCCCTTAGTGGGTTTTAGTTCCAATCATGGCTAATTAAATGGTCATTTCCAGCCTAATTGGAAAGGTTATCTTTAGGAAACCCTATATTATCATTAGGTCATAATAGTTAGATGGAATGAGAACAAGATAAAATATTGACAAACAGGTATGACATCCAACATGTTAATCATACATACCAACTAGTAATCAATTAAAACACAAGTAGATTGTACTAAATTCCCACAAGTATATAACATTAGTTATCACTACTCAAAAGAGAGTACATTAAGAGCATAAAAAAATCAAAGCATTGTAGGCAATTATTCAAGTTTTATTAGTCAAGGCTATCAATTCCTCATGTCTTAGGGTCACTACACCATTGCCAACATACTAGTTTGAAGTTCACACATCATCTAATTAATTAACATGAATTCCACTATCTGAATAATGAACAAGGATATTATTTATGATCAACTTCATTATCTATCTGATAAGATATGGTGACAACGTATAATTGAATCGATGTGACTGATATTATATTGCCAAATAGCCAATGCATTATAATTAATAAAGGAGGAAATAATGAAATCAAGAGTACATTACAGCCAAATTTATATTCCTTTGACATTGATTATACTATCAACCATTGGTTTATGTAAAGAAAGCATATTTAAACATTTCAAATTTCACACTTACTTTAGTATATTCCATCCATACATATACTCAAAATTTTATTAAGAACAATTTAATAGTTAAGACAGTTAACCTTTCCTACAATCAAGGAGTTTATTAATGTAGCAATTCAACTTCATACAACATCCTTTCAAGTATGTTCAAACATGATTGAGTAATATATTTGCCTTAATAACAAGTACAAAGTATGCATGAATACTACAGATTTCCAAGTGAACCAGAATAGGGAGTACATAAATATCAAAAATTCCCCATCACTTGCACAATATAAGATTCATATAAACATGTATCTTAATCAAAATAAGAATTTATAACCAATTACCAATTTAGTGGAACCAAAATAAAACATTCCATTTATGGAACTCTTAAAAAGTAAATGCTTGAACATGTCATGACACAATAGTTTATGTTTAATTCTAGTTGTCAAGAAGAAGACAATATGCATACTCAGCTCATAAAAGTGATATCTAACATGTATAAATTCATCCATTTCATTTATATAAGCATCAAGAAAGGTAGAATGCATCACATAACAATACTATTTCATAATATAAATAGTTTAAGGTTTCTTTCTTCTTCTACAAGATAACAATTCATTCCATCACTTAAATCAACTTGTTTATATACTAGGCAACCTTTAATATAGAAATCAAACTCATAATTTTTTTCATTTCAGTAATGGAACTAAGATAAACTTTAAGAAATGAGAATCACTCAACAAAATAATTGTTTAATAATAATGTACATACTTGTATACACATCCATATAGATTTGGGGTATACAAGAGAGATTTCTATTTATGCCTTCTGCATATGCTAGAAGAAACTTAAATGAACTTTTGTATGTGTTTCATATCCAAGCTAAAATCATCAAAATATATCTCTATATTACATATAGAATTTGAAAACCAACTAAAAGAATAGTTCCATGTACTCATGCTATCCTAGGAGTTAATTCAAACACATATAAAAGAAAATGAGCACACACACACACACACACACACACACACACACACACACACACACACACACACACACACACACACATGCTAAAATCATTGAAAGAGATCTCTGTATTCCATATAGAAGTTGAAAACCAACTAAAAGAATAGTTCCATGTAATCATGCTATCCTAGGAGTTAATTCCAACATATATAAAAGAAAATGAACACAAACACACACACACACACACACACACACACACACACACACACACACACACACACACACACACACACACACACACACACACACACACACACACACACACACACACACACACACACACACACACACACACACACACACACACACACACACACACACACACACACACACACACACACACACACACACACACACACACACACACACACACACACACACACACACACACACACACACACACACACATTTCCATCCAAAGGAAATATTTAGATAACTCCTCAAGGATATCCATTCAAGTTAATATTTTAACTTGCTAATAATTTAGGTCAGCATACTCAAGTATGTTGAAAACACCAAAATAAGTGATCTATTTGCCTAAGTAAATCTTTACCCAAATTACCATGATTACTCATATCAAGAGAATATATAGGAGTTCCATAATACTGCATAAGGAATAAATGCTACACTAAGGTGTGCATAAAACCAATTATAGGTTATTACCATAATGATGATAACAATGTAATATACTAATATAACATTAGTAATGATAATCACTCAAAAACAAGGATAAAAAACCAAGTACATATAAATGATTAACTTTAAAAATTGTAACTTAAATTCAACATATTACCACATAATCAATATTATAATTTGTGTACTTATTTCTCCAGTAGAATCCATTTTTTATTATAAGGTTAGCATCCCATAATCATTAAGTATAACCAAACCAATATCAAATGAAAATAAATTATAATTACATATACTAATCATACTATATAGAAATGATATAACCATTAAGCTAAGAAGCATATAAACATCACATAATAAAATATTAACAATTATAACACATCTATCTATAAGATCATCCAGGAGTGTAAGTAACAAATAAAAAAATTAGATAAACCCTCTGAACTAGCTCTATGAGCCCAACCATTGGTGGCCCTTATCACCCCATCCATCAACTAGATGGTGGTTTTATTAATTAGGGTCGAGAAGGGATTTTGAGCAAGTTGGGATTCCCAAACCATTGGATAACTCAACATAATACAAAATGTAAACATTCAAGTGACAAACAATCACCATTCCAAGGTGAGACAAAAATAACCAAACTCGACATTGTTATAAATCAAGAGTGGGGATATCCACTACATTCTACTCAAAAGATATAGCAATGGATTTAACAACTAAATCCATGTCCATAACATTTAAAAATCTTAACTTAGAATTCCTTCAAGTGTATGGTTAATTTATAATATTCCAACTACCAATCTATATCCCATGCTAATAAGCACATAAATATAGCTTATCCATTTAAGCCTAGTCTAAGAATGGTTACACAATAGTAACAAAATCAAACAATCATAAATAAGTTATGAATCAAAACATATAACTCAACAAGTTATACACAGCTAAGCCATAGTCCAAAATCCAACAAAACAAAGGTAGTTAACATAAATAACCCAGCCAATGCATTCATCATAACCTCCAATAATACCAATGATTTCCAAAAGTGGTAAACAATGATTCTAGAAATTCTTCATATCTATAATTTGATTTAATTTAATTATTGATATGTGAAATTTGTGGGATCATCATGAGGTCTCACGACCTCAAATGATCCCCAAATCTTAATTTGGAGCAATGTATTTTTAACTAAATAGTAGATCTATATAATGATTTAAGTTAAAAATCAAAACCCTCATGATAAAATAACAATTACAACAGGGCTTTGCCCATATTCCAAAGAATCAATAGTATGTAAAACATGTATGAATTCCCAATAAGGACATAACAAAATCATACCATTAAAAATAAACATTCAAAAATATTCAATGAAAATGACATACATATATTTATAACAGAATTGAGATTATTCAAGGAAACATGAATAACCAATTTGTAAAAAGGAAGGAAACAATCAATGCTTCATCTATATCCCAACTGGGCTCAACATTAAATAAAAATATACAAGACTTCTTCCCAAAATTGAAACATATCCAAGTAACCCAAATGTGCCATTCAATATACACACATAACTAGGTCAAAGTAAAATCCCTGCCAAAATATGATTCAAAGGGACACAAACAATATATAAAACCTTAGCCTTTAAGATTTAAATGACCCAAAATAGATTATTCAATTCAGAAGAATATATTGACAAAAAAAACTCTACCTTTAAGATTTAATAAATCCCAAGTTGATTTTTAGATTTTAATTCATGAATTGAACCCCCCAAGGTAGGTAGTTAAATAATAATATGGTAAGATAACCCACAAGATTATGCAAAGACCAAATAAATAGAGAAGAACATAATAGCAATGAAATCATCAAAATAAGTGCAATAATCAATACAAAGAAACTAGAATGCATCACTAAAACAATTTTTGTGGTATATGTAGGGATTCATATGCATATGGTATGAATGAAATAGAATGATGCCTTTGTATACATCAGACCCCCACTATTAATTATGTCCAATAACACCACTATGTAAACAAGATTTACAACAACAAGTCTATTTAACCTAGACAAACCATTCATGCAAAGAATGAACCCACATAATGCTCGAAACAATAATGCATTCATCAAGCCATAAATATAAAAAAATTCACACACACACACACACACACACACACACACACACACACACACACACACACACACACACACACACAATAACCAATAATAGAATCCACCTCTTTTTAAAAATTTTTATGCAAAACGATGATATGAAAAACTTATTGGGTGATAGATATCCATTTGGAAGTATTTAGAATTCCCATATTTTTATCCAACATCCAAAAACACTTATTATTTCATTCAAAAGAAAAATAAGCAACCTAATAGTTAGAAATGACTTACCCATTCAACACAAAGGAGATAAAATGTAATTAATGATATCAAATCCAATAACCTAGTTTGTAATTACCTTCCTCTTCCAACAATGATAATTTACCATGGAAAATAGAGCCCCTAAAACCAAGGTTCCAAAAGTCAAGAGAAAAATACAAAAACTTTTCTTGTATTTTTCTCCCCCTTCTCTCCATTATTTTCTCCTCCTCTTGTTGTCCCACTCACACACTATTGACTGACTTCCCTTCCTCTAGTCTAACTCACCCATACCCTAATGAAATTTTTATTCATTATAAGGAGAGATAAAACATCCTCTAATCCATTTACCAACCCCCAAGACATCCTTATCAAAAATCATAAATGCAACAGTCATCAATGACCCCCATCCATAAATATCAATCCAATAAACAAATAAAAATAATAAAGATAATAATAATTAAATTATGATTCAAAGTTTTAATGCCATAATGGTCTAATTAACCAAGCCACAAACAACACTAAGTAACCAAGGTAATAATATACATGGGGGTTGTTATGGGGATATGTTTAGGTAAGTCCCTTAGGGTGTCCAAGTCTTAGCAAGAGTGAGTCCAACAAAGTCAGGGTGGTGAGGAGTTTGAAAAGGAGATAGAGAAGAATAATTTTGAAGTGTATGGTTTCAAATGAGGCAACAAAAGCAACCAACACCATGTTAACATGTAGAGATCAAATAGTAGTATGATAGGATACAAAAAGTAAAATGCAACAAGGCATGAAATAAAATGCAACTGCAAAAATGAAAAACAAAAATATCCAATGGAAAGAGACTAACCAAAAATAAATGGATACCTTTTTGAACTCATATAATTTATTAGAATCATTTTGATACCCCAAACACTATGCTAACATCCATTTTAATTGATAACTCAGTACCTATAACCACTAAATATATACATTAGTAATACCTAATTAAAAATAAATTAAGCAATAAAAAAAGGCCATAAAATATTAATTACATCAATTAATCCATACATCATCAGGTGTAGAATTAAAACATAATGTATACATCAACCTATATTCAAGTATCATAGTATTGAAATCCAACAACATATTCCAGCTAGATAAGGAAGTGCAACAATCAACTATATATATGATAATATTAATTTTTAAGTAGTCATATAAAATTATAAAAAGGGAGGGGTCATAACATATTCCCCATATTAGAGAGGATTCATATTGATGGCTATATAAATAATCAAGGACCCATCTATTCATGAGGACTTAATCATATTATTTACAAAAAATCCACTACTTAATTGTTAGTAGATGAGCTTTTAACAAGGGTGGCTACCCTCAATATTTTACCCAAAATCTTCCAATTTATGTTAATTACTTCATGTACTTGCATAGATTAAACATAAGACTTATTATAAAAACCATCAACTTACATAAAAATAAAGCAAGAGGATGTAACACACCATCAAAGTAGGAGACATTTGACATTCCCATCATAATCATTATTACAGTCATGTCTTCCTTTAGCCAAGCCATAAAAAATGTCTTATAATATCACATGACATTTTGTGACACCAAGAGATTAATAGGGAGATACATAAGTCATTATATCTTTATATTCCCATACACATGTCAACTTGGGGTTTAATTCCATGTTTTTGATTCACAAACCATTCATTAACAACCAAATTAGATATTTAAATCCTTGGTAAAAGGTTTATCATACCCAAATATGTTATTATTTAGAAAATGTCAATGGTGTACCACCATTTTAACATAACTCTATAGAGACTATCAAAATTCAGCCACCCTTGTAGGCATGACTTTTCAAGTCTTTATGGCAAAACAACATTACCGACCATGGAAACAAATTTTACACACCTCAGTAATTTTCAAGAAAAAAATCTAATTACCTTCCAAGCACACATTTTATAGTTTTTATATTATGTAAGATAGGAATATTTAACATTTTCAAGTATTTAGATCAAAAATTTAGATAGAAGACTAGTTCCTAGCTAGATATGCCTCTTATTATGAGGAAAACATTACCGTGGAAATCTATAACTTTCCTGATAGTAATTAAAATTGTAAAATGCCATCAAAATTTTAAAATATTTTATAACTTGAAGTAGTGTCATTACCAAAACATGTTAGTCTTTACACATAACATAATGAACATTAATTATATAATGCTATCACAAGATAGTAACTCATTGTGTATGGTTACTCCAATCCAATAATTAGCATTCATGGGATAGTGTAGCATCCTACATTATCCACACCAAACAACTGAAGAAGCCATCCCAAGCCTTTAAAAGTAACCCAAAATATTATCACATGCTCTACATCTACTTTGTGAGCTCACATGGTGGTTACAAGGATCATAATCCCACCATCTTACTATACTTACCTCATGGAAACACTTAGAAAAGGGTACCCAAGATTCAAAATCTACCTGATCAGGACTTATAATGTTCCTTTTGAACATAAAACTATCATATATTTTAATAATGCTTAAATAATTCAGAAATATATTCATTCTAGAATATATATCAGGTATAACAAGGTAATACCTCATCCATAACATGTTTTCATGCGTAGGCCAACACATGCATGTATTTTAGCAAGTACCCCCTTGTTGATTTTCATAAACATACAAATCATAAGCTCAGTTGGTGCTTCACAAGGTTATATAATAAAATTCCATGTAGGATGTTTAACAACAACCTCTGAGATGTGGATAAAGGGACATTTACCCATAAGGCAACCATTATGCATGAATACCTTAGGGCCAATATGTGGCACTAATGGTGTACACTCTAAATGAATTAGGCAACTACCTCATGTAAAGCAAAAGAATGGGTTTTCAATTGATGAGAGAATCCACTCCCTAGCTTGTACCTGGTCTAAACTATTAAGGAAAGTAGTGTTTCTTTACTCTCAACCTCATACTTGTATCAATTTTCATAACTGGAACAATGATGTAGGATTAAAAAATACATCATAACACTATACCTCGGTAGCTTAATAAAAATATTTAGATTCCAAAAAGGAGTTATAGTACAAAATTAATTATATTCACAATTTATAATTTAACAACATAAAATCACATATATAATACAAGGCTTATACATACATACATACATACATACATACATACATATATATATATATATATATATATATATATATATATATATATATATATATATATATATATATGTTCATATGTTTCACATGGTTATTCACTTTCCCACCTTACAAGTAACACACACACACACACACACGAAAAAAAAAAAACAATGTACATATATGAAGGAGCTACGTTAAATAGGCACACATTCAGATAGGGGCACTATTGTAGCATAGAATTACAACCTATGAGAGGTTTATTTAGGCTCTCTCAATCCTAGATACAAAATGGGATCAAACCCAAGATTTGGGTATCATGTGATGGGGTTGAACCTTTGGAGAAGGATGGTTCCTCTTGGTAGATCACATAAACTACTAGTTTTGACTTGGAAATGAGTAAAAGGGTTGCAAGGGATAAATAAAAGCATATAAAGGGTGTTACAAAAAATTTAAATACAATCCAAATTGATTGAAACTAACACTAAGGAAGCTCAAAGATAACCTTCACTCACACAATCTCTCAAACTGGTCATTTTTTGCATCAATACTTCTAAACTAGGCTCACTAGATAAGAGATAGAGCATGGAGGAGTATCAAAACTCACATGATACCTTCATAAATGGTCAAAAGAGAATAAATTAATACTTTTAAATGCCTTTAAATACCTACAAAAATTTAATAAATAAGGACAATAACCAAGGAATTATACTCCTCCACAAAGTAATCATGCATAAGTTGACTAGAACAATAGATGTAGGCAAAGAGATAAGTAAAATAGGTTATCTTATTGATTTAAGAGGTTTTTATTACAAATTTTGACAAGGTTTTGAATTCTAAATCCAACACGTGGACAATTTTTTCATGATTCAAGTGACCTTTCCTTCCTTCTAAAAACCTTCTAAGGTGTTTGAAGCTCTATTAATGTTAGAAAACCTAGTCCATGCCTAGTCTAAAGCCAATAGGTTTTCCTTACCTATAATGGTTATTATGCTTGAATTTGATTAAATATGCCTAATATGGGATATTATGGGCACCATATATACCTGCACATGGTATATAAACTTTTTTACCAATCAGAACCCTCAAAAACTTATTCAACTATGGCTCCAAAAGGCCAAAAACTGCATCTTATTGCACCCAAACTCCTCTCCTCAATTCTAGATGAATTTAAATGGTATTTAACATGTATAAATAATGAAAAAGTTCCATAAATATGTAAAATTAAGTCAAAACCAATTTGACTTCTTCAAAAAGTCACTTTTTCACTTAAATTTTCTATTTAGAATCTCCTCAAGTCATATAATACACTTTTGAGGGTCTTTGGGAAAATTAGCTTCATTAGAAATTATTTTTGACCCATTATACTATCTAAAACTTTTAAAAACCTAATTATTTCCCTTGAATGCTCAAACACCTTCAAAACTAGTGAGATCTTTTACTTGTAACTCAGTACCCATTTCTAGGCCCTTACCTTAAAATCTCCAAATTTACCTTAAAATTTACTAAAGTTATTTAGAAGAGTGAAAGGAAACTAATTTAGGGTCATGAATCTCATCTTCTCTTTCCACCATTGGATCATCCACTACACTAGGACCCTACACAACTCCCCAGACCATACAAAGACCTTCCAAGATATTGTATTGCATCATCAAGTCAGGACTAGAAAGAGACTAGTCTTGAGGCAAGAGGTCATTGAGTGGTGTAGGAGAGTGACCTGATCCATCTAGGTAAAATTTTAATATGTAGGCTAGTTTTGGCAAAAAAATTTGGTGACCTCCTGGGATTGCATGCCTATCTATGTAAAATACTATTTACCTTAGTCTATGCATTGGGCTTATGGGGTCACAAAAGTCTTTCTCAAATTGGTTTTCAGTTGATCACAAGCCTGGAGATCTTCTGATTGGAACTCTCAAAATATTAAATATAACTCAAAACAAAACAACAATGTGCTCAAAGAACTTAGGGAAGGGAAACACACAATAAAAGGGAAATGTGCACAAGGCACTTGGAGGAAAACAACAAAATTTACTATAATATGTATAAGGTTGCAACCTTATTTTAGTAAAAAGGATTTATATGAATCCCATTGACTGGAATGGGTAATACCTCTCCATCCATCTTGGCAAGATGAAAGGTGTTATGTTGTTTTTATCCATGGATCAAGTAAGGTCCACTCCATAGGCTGTCAAACTCAGTATGGTTTCTTGGCTTGGCCTTATTTGAATCCCACTTGAAGAATAGATCACCCTCCTTAAAGTTTATTTCTATGTCCCTCTTTTCAAAGAATTTATTGACTTGAGCTTGATGTTATTCCGTTGTCTTCATTTCAAGATCCCTCATTTCTTCAAGCTCCATGAGCTCTGCCATCCTCATACTCATAGGTTCACTCTCTATTAACTCAAGTTGATGGGATAGATCCAAGGCAAGTAACTCAAGAGAGATGGGAAACTTGGATTCTCTCCCATATACTAGGACAAATGGTTAATTTATAATGGAAACCTTGGGGATCACTCTATTATCCCATAAGGCTATCCTTAAATTTGAATGACATACTCTCTATTTGTCCTCCATAGTCCTTTTCATTATTATAATCAAGTTCTTATTCATTGACTCTACAAGTTCATTGCCTTGGGGGTAGTCATTGGAGGATGTGCTAAGGTATATTCCTAATTAAATTTTCTATTCACTCATCTTCATGATGACAAATCCTAAGGCATTATCTGAAATGATGGTTGCTAGTATACCAAACCTTGTCACTATATTATCCTAGAAGTCCAATTTTGTTGTTTTGTTAGCCTATTTTAGAGTAATTTCCTCTACCAACATAGTGAAGTAATTAGTGGTAGTAAGTACCCACTTGTGTCCTTCACTATAAGGTGGATTGATCATTCCTATAAATTATAGGCCCCACTACATGAAGGGTTGCTTTACATGAGTGGGATTAAGAGGAAGGGATGTTAGCCTTTGGTTTCCTACAAAGAGAGAATACTTTTGGTACTTCCTCACCCATGCATATGCATCTTTGAAGAGACTAGGCCAATAATAACCATCCCTCATTAATTTTGTAGTTGTATTCCTTAGGGCAAAAAGACCTCCTATAAGTCCATCATGGAATTACTCCAAGAGTCTAGTCACTTGATCATCATCTATGCATCTGAGTAACACCCCATTGAGGTGTTTTTTAAAGATAACCTTATTAATCAAATCATAAGGTATGGAATAAAGTCTGAAGTACCTTCTTTTTATCATATCCATACCTTGAGGACACTCACCTATTAGCAAGAACTTTGCCATGTCCTAGACCCAACTAGTTTGAGGTAGAGGTGAAGTTGTTTGTAGGTTATCTTATGTCACCAAAACAACCTCTTTATCTTTATGAACGTTATAATGTTCACATAAGCCTTTACCTCTTACTAGCTTAGTGGCTTTGATTTTTACATCATATTTTATGACTCTTATAATCCAACCAGCCCTCTTCTCATTCTGGTCCTTATTGAGAAAGAAGTCTCTCACTCCAGGATGAGACACCATAAGGTATATTTTGTTATTAGATAACATAGGCCTAAATTTTTTTAGACTTATCACAACTTCAAGGAATTGTTTCTCTATGAAAGTGTACATTTATTCATACCCTTCAAACCCTTGGCTAAAAAATGCAATTGGTTTTTCAATCCCTTATCCATTATTTTGCATCAACATAGATGATATGTTATCAATGTTGGCAAAGGCATACAAGATGAAATCTCTTTAGAAGTCAAGATTTATTACTATAGGTGCTTGAATAATGGCCTATTTGATAGCTTCAAATCTTTCTTTGCCTTTTTTTATCCAAATAAACACCTGATTATTCTTTAATATAGTAGTGATATGTTTAACCAAGTTTTAAAAACTAGATATAAACCTTCTTACAAAGATTATCTTTCCAAGGAAACTTTGAAGTCCCTTCTTATGTTTGGGCAAGGTCAAGGCCAATATTTCACTTATTTTATCAAGATCAATGGCTAGTATCTACTTTGAGATAATTTTTCTCAAGATTTTACCCTCATGGATAGTAAAAACACACTTTTTAAGATTCAATGAGATCCCATACTCTCTACACCTTTCAAAGATCAACCTCAAGTGGTCCAAGTGTTCACTAGCATTCTTAAAAAATATCATTATGTCATCCAAGTATGCAAGCACCATCTGATTGAGAAAACCTTATAAATCCATGTCCATGACTTATTGAAAATTATCTCCATCATTTGAGAGGCCAAAAGGTATCTTATTTTAATCATAAGTGCCCTACTTTACAATGAAGGTAGTCTTGTATTGGTCTTCTTCCATAACTAGCACCTAATTATACATTGAGTATCCATCCAATAGAGAGAAATGTTATGAAATAACAACCATTTTAAGGAGTTTCTCCATAGATGGAAAGGGGTAATGGTTTTTCAAAGAGATCTTATTCAAGTCTCTAAAGTCCACAGATAACTAGATCTAACTATTCTTCTTTCTCATAGTCATCAAGTTAGCCACCTATAGGGAGTGCTTAATAGGGAAAATGATATAAGACTCAATAAACTTGGTTAACTATTTTATAATAAACTCTTTAATATTTAGGTTGATTGATCTTTTTTATGCCTAACAAGCTTGGCATTGACCTCCAACTTTATGGTGTGTTGGGATAGCTTGGGGTCAAAATTTTTTAGATCACTATACTCCCAAGTGAATATATCAGAGTATTCCATATAAATCTCAATAAATGCATGATTTTATATCTCATTTATCACCTTTCTAAGCTTTAGAATATTATCCTTGAAGATTAGGACTCTTTCATATTTTTCTTCATTAGTAGACATAACTGCCTTATCCTTCCTCATGTGATCTCCTTCATAGAAAAGACCCTCAAGGATGACCATCTCTTTAAAAAGTCTATTTGAATTTAGTTTAATAATATAGTACTCATATTTCTACTAAATTATAATTTGGTTTATTGAGGATAATTCCACCTCTTATTATAAGAATCAAACAATCTACTCATCACTATCAAAGACTTGCTAGTGGGCTTTATTATCTAGAACTAATGGTATCACTATAAATTTGACATATGGTTGTATTTTAGGCCTCTTCAAATCATTTGGAATGTCAAATTAAGATCTTACTATTGCTAACCTATCAACATGTTGATTGTGTTTTCTTAGTACTACTAGGATATCAAAGACTTAAAAACATTCAAGTAGATCCCAAGATATATACTTGTAGGACTTCATCAAGGGGTTCTTGGTTGTGTTTTCACCTATCACCTATCAGCATTACACCTACCCCTACTCCATGATTTCTCCTTAATCCATCAAAAAACATCTTTCACAATCCACTAGTATCCTTATATGGCCTAGTGAGGGATGGAATGAACTCATTATATTCATGAAAGAAATAAAATCCCATGTCTATTTGTTCAACATCTCTGAAAGGTTTAAGTAGTCAATTCTCACTCTATAACTCATATAATAATAAATTAGGTATCCCCTTAAAATGAGTATGTAGTTCTTGACTATAAGGGTAGTCTTATTTATCTAGAATAGTAAAATTGATGTTTGGGCTACTTGGCCCATAAGGCTCAATGTGAAATTTGGCAAAAGGTTCAGCCTTGATAAACAAATTAGTCCCATAACTTTTCCTAAAATCCACTAGGACCAATATACTACTAGGTAACCCCTAATTTTGGCTATGAAGTCTTAAGATAAGCATAAAGTAAAGTGGGGAAGAACCTCTAGAACCACTACATCCTGAGCCAAAAAAACACTACAAAAAACATGGAGGGTTAAGTTTAGACCTATGATAATACTAGTTGGTTTGGTAGAAGATCCATCAAGCTACAACACCCCCTTAGCTTGGAATTCATACTTCAAACCAAGTTAATCTGCTATTGATTTTGGCATTACTAAAGTACTTTATCCAATGTCTACAATGTATTTGTCTAGCAAAGAGATGCTGATGATTAAATAAATGTATAAGGGAGGAGGTTTGACAACTCTTTTTGAATACCCTTCATTTTCTTTGGTTGCATTAGTGAGAACTATACTCTCCTTGCTTGGTGGCTTCTCTAAAACATTGATCTTTCACAATCCCTCTTGAAGGATATCAACCTAACTAGGTATAGAAAGCATTTACGACATTGGAACACTCACATTGGACTCAAAAATGTTTTTGTGTAAACCACCAACCTTTTATTGTAATTTAAGAGCCACAATTATGCTTTGAACTTATGAGTTTTGGGTTACATAGATGTTTCCTTAGTTCTGATTTTTATAAGTTATTGGAAATTTTAGGGAAGCAATAGGCTCAGTTGGATTTTATAGTAATTGAGGAACATTAGAATACTCTCTAACTACTTCTTGGCTTCCCTCCATGTTCCTTCTCTTGATCCTTGTATTAGATGCCACACGAACATTTGTTTGGCTAGAACTAGCTTGATAATTAAAAGCATAACATTCTTCTTGTTGGTAGTTGATCATCATAGCACCCAACTAGTTTTGTTTTTCATTAGACCCTTGGCCTTGTTGAGGATATTTTGGTTTGGTCATCATAGGCACTTCTGCATTCTGAGCCATGAGAGCTTGGTTAAACCCATAACTAGCACCCTGCTACCACTGATCATTGAAACTATGATTAAACTTAATGTTTGGGGACAATGGATTGATTGAATGACTAATTCCAATGTATATAACCCTCAAATTCTTGTATAATTTTATTATAAATATGGACCAAGGTATTGTAATTAATTCTAACATTAGGATTTTAATTTTTTGCCTAACACAGTTGGGCTATACTTGTCTTTGGAAATTTGCCTTGAAGGGTGGCCTATTGACTTGGTAATACTATTGAGGCTGATATGGAGGATGATAAGGTTTATTATACTAATATTGATACTTATTTACATTTACCAACTCATTTCTAAAACTTTGAAACATATTCTTGAGTTCTTGAAGCTCAGTAGAGTGACTAGTTGAAACCTTTTCTTATTTTTGTGTAGGTATGGAAACAAGTGTTGGAAAAGGAGAAATGAAAGTAAGGGGAGAAATAATGATAATAGGTGACTAAATATCAATAAACAAGGGAATAGGTGTCCTAGGTATAATATTTCCATCTTGTATTAAGCTATTCTCTGCTCTAATTGCCACCTTATAAGCATATGGTAATGTGTTTCCCCCCATTGACTATATCATTACTATAATGTCATTATTGAGATCTCTTAGATAGTATAGGAAAACATATTTAGGAGTGGTACTGATAAGGATTAGAAATTTAACCCATGTCTTTTGAAAACTATTTTTAAAAACTTGCATAACCTCTTGAGGAGCTCTGTTCATTGTAGTCAATTATTATTCTAATGAGAAGGGGTCACTCTTGTCTTCAAACCTCTTTCAAAAATCATCCCATAACTAGTCCCATGTTGTGATGGTGTTAGGATTTAGGTTTATATACCAATCTAGGGACTTGCCCTTGAAATAGATGGCTAACAACCTAATATCTACATTCTCTTCATTGATATCATGGATATTATAAATGTTGGATATATCTCTGACATGTTTAGATGGAGTTATAGAGTTGTTTCCTATGTAGTAAGGCACACTCTTAAAGGCTTCCACTAGGATAAGATCACAATAATTGAGGTTTAATAGACTTTGACTAATAAAATCTACAAAATTAAAATCTATAGGGGAAGCCATGGTAATGAAAGGAGCTAACAAGGATATTCTAACAGAGGTAGACTTGAAAATTAGCTTAGGAGGGAAGTTTCCAAAGTAGGGATGAGTGTTAGCAAACCTCAGTCTTTTTATTGAGTTAAAATTTAATTCAATAAACTCAAAAGAAATATCTCTAGAATGTGACCTTGTAGTCACATTTGGAATGAAATATAGGCACTACTCTACCACCAGAATGAGGAGTGTTCTTAGGAATTTCCAAATTCTAATGGCGTGGATGCAATATATAGTACAAATGGATCAAGACCAACATTAATCTCAATCAATATTCTTTGAATGTGGTCCCATTAGGTGTGTTATAGACTATTATAGCATAAAATTGAAACTTTTGAAAGGGTTCTTTAGGCTCTCTCATGCCTGGCAACAAAATGGGATAAACCCCAGGTTATGGGTATCTTATGATGGGGTTAAACCTCTAGAGAATGTTGGTTCCTCTTGGTAGATCACCTAAACTACTAGTTTTGACTTGGAAAAGGGTAAAATGGATACAAGGGATAACTAAAAGAATAAAAATGGTGATACAAAAAAATGAAAGACACTCAAAATTAATTGAAACTAACACTAAGGAATCTCAAATATAACCTTCACTCACATAATCTCTCAAAATAGTCATTTTTTGCATCAATACTTCTAAACTACGTTCACTAGATAAGAGACGGAGCATAAAGGAGTATCAAAAATCAAAATATACCTTCATAAATTGTCAAAAGAGAATAAATTCAAACCTAAAAACACCTTGAAATAACTTTATAAAGGAATAAATAAATACAATCACCAAGGAAGAATACTCCACAAAGTAATCATGCACAAGCTGACTAGAACACTAGATGTAGGCAAAGAGATAGGTAAAATAAGATTTCTTATTGATTCAAAAGGCTATTATTAAAATTTTTGATAGGGTTATGCCTTATAAATCCAACACTTTGACAAGATTTTTCATGATACAAGTGACCTTTCCTTTCTTTTGGAAACCCTTGGAGGTGCTTGAAGCTCTATTAATGGTAGAAAAGTTATTTCATGCCTAGTCTATAGCTAATAGTTTTTCCTTACCTCTGATGGTTATTATGCTTGAATATAATTATAGAGGCTTAATATTTGATATTAGGGGCATCATAAATGCCTATATATGGTAGTTAAATTTTTTTACCAAGCAAAACCCTGAAAAAAATTCAACCATGGCTCTATAAGGCCCAAAACTACATCTTCTTGCACCCAAACTTTTCTCCTCCACTATAAATGACTTGAAATGGTCTTGGAAATTTATAAATAAGGAAAAAATTCCATATGGAGGTATAATTAAGTCAAAACTAATTTTTCTTTTTCAAAAAATCACTTTTTCACTTAAAATTTCTATTTAGAAGCTCCTCAAGTCATCTAATGCACTTTTGAGGATCTTTTAGGAAAAATGGATCCATTAGACATAATTTTTGACCAATTATAATCTATGACACTTTGTAAAAACCTATTTCTTTCCCTTAAATTATCAAACACCTTACAAACTAATGAGATCCTTCACTTGTATCTTAAGACCCATTTTTAGGCCTTTACCTTAAAATCTCCAAATTTACCTTCAATCTTGCTAAAGTGTTTCAAAAGAGTGAACGGACACTAATGTAGGGAAATTAAGTTCATATTATATTTACAACATTGGATCATCCACTACATTAAGACCCTACACATCTCCCCACACCACACTAAGACCTTTTAAAATACTACATTACATCATCAAGTCGGGACTAAAAAGAGACTGGTCATGAAGGCAAGAGGTCACTAAATGGTATAGGAGAGTGTCCTGATGCATATAGGCAAAAAAATTGTATGTAGGCCAATTTTATCTAATAGTTACCAATGCCAAGGTATTCTTCATATTACAATAGTCAAACACATAGGCTGGTGAAGCATAAGGGTCCATGATTTCCATCAGTCTACCTAATGTTTAGATGCCATATAAAAGACATAAATACCCATAAAATGATATAACATGATCAGTACTAGGGTTATTTTATTATGATCACATTAACTCAAGGAATGTTGTGTTCCAACAAGGCCTATTAATTTTATTAGTTTTCAAACTTTTACCAATAATGTTCATGTATCATGGATATATGGCTCACACTACTCAATAATCATAAGAGACCCATGAAACTTATTGAATTTCATGATCAAGTCAATCACACTCACCCCACCAAGCCCTCTAGGCTTGAGCCATGACCTTTAAACTCCCAAGATATCATACCTCAGCCTCATCGGATGGCTTTCCTATGGCAACTACCATTCGAAATCAAGGCATTGTCTTAAGATTCCAACAACAAGCTTATATATAAATTTAACCAATGACTTAATCCAAAATGTCAAAGGTTAAATGGTGATGATTGATTTTATGAAACATAAAATTAGGTAAGGGTGAGCTTAGCTAAGGCTCTAGGTGAATTTTTTTATCACTATGTGGGAATTACAATCCCCCACAACCAACAAGTTCAATTGAAACTTGTAATAAACATCCTTATGGATGTAAGACATATCTTGATAATAGACATCCTCATGGGTGTCAAGATGTAGTCAAGTATGAATAGGCATCCCCATGGATGCATAACTCAACCATGATTAGTTAAGAATCCTCATGGAATCATACATATCCATGATTAAAATCTACATCATAGATGTAAAATAGATTTATGATCGAAATAAACATTCCAAAACTTGTTAACTTCATCCCCTTTTGGATTTACTAAGCCACATGATTCACCAATTTAAATGAAAAGAGGTCAATAAGATCAAGCCTAACTTAGATAAAATGCATAAGTTTTTAGCACCACATAAGCTTACCTATTTTTAGGATACATAATGAATGTAATAAGCCAACCAAGCAATGTCTTAGATAACAAACCTTCTCATTTTGATTAAAAGTGCACTACATTGGATGAAACAAAGCTTCTCAAGCATTTGTCATAACATTAAAATTATTGTAATGCTACCACTAGTCATGTATAGTGACACCTAGGCCAAGCTAAAATTTATGGTTATTTACCATAGATGCTCCATAATGTCATCATATGAAACTTTTGCATAACAATCTTTTTATATTCTAAAAAAGAGGTAAGATAACCTTGCTATCTGTAATCAACTCAACCCATAGAGATGATTTCACTCCATTCAAACCATCTACCTTGAAGTGTCATACTAAATCTAAAAAATATAGTATTTGAGTTATTTTAATAAAAATAATATAGGATTTTTATCTTCGACAAAATAATTTCTAGTATCTTTTATCCAAATAATGAATACTAGTTAACACACCCATACAAGTCATAGGTTACTATTAGCTCAAGGCACTCCCTTTATGAGTAGAGAGCTTAATATTTTCTAACTACCTAAATAATTTATCCCCTTAAGCCCTCTAGGTTTATGTTGAACCCTCAGTCTTCCCTGAGTCATAATGTTTAAAGCATCTAGAGAAGGTTCGCCCATACAAGCTAACCATATATACCAGATATTATTCCCCTGATTGTAAGAGTGAATCCTATATCATCTAACTCCCATTGACTCACCCATACAATTCAATGTTTGATAGGTGAGACTTGCCTTGATGCAACCAAATTTGGGAAGGGTTAACCCAATCAAGGCTAATGGGTGACAATAATTGATATTGAAAAAAATATGATTCTTTGAAATCATTTCTTCTAAGAGATGTCTAAAACTTTCAACAACTATAATTTGTAACACAAAAACTCATATTATTCAACTTAAAAAGGCCAAGTGCCTTTGTGAATTACTTCAAAACTCTACCTGATTAGTATAATTCAATGGTCTCAAAGTAATAACTCTCAAACCCTAGAGTTCCCTAGAGTAAAAACATTGTTATAATACCAGATGAAACAACCACCAAAAAAATTTAGAATTGCATATCAGAGTATACTTTAAGATTTCATGCTAAACCTAAAACCTCTCTTACTGAAGCAAACAATACTCTCTTAGTGTACTCACATATGCACAACCAAAACCAAAGGAGGTTAATAGAGATAATTAGTTAGGGGTAATTACTCACAAAGGATGTTATGGGGAAGTCAGTTACCTATGGGGTGGTTTATGGGGTTTGGGTTGTATCAATGTAAGAATACATGGATAGGTATCAAACACCATATACGACAGACATTATTCTAAATAATACCATTTATAGGTCCTTTCCCTCACTAATTATCTTACTCCCTTCAATGGGTTTTAGTTCCACTCATGGGTGGTTAAATGGTTATTTCCAGCATATCTAGAAAGGTTATCTTTAAGACACCATATGTTATCATTGGGTCTTAACAGTTATATGGAATGAGAACAAGATACAATATTATCAAGTAGGAATGATAACCAACATGCTAATCATGCATAGCAACAATCAATAAATTAAAACACAAGTAGATTATACTAAATTCCCATAAGTATATAATAGAATTTATCACTACTCAAAAGATAGTACATTAAGAGTAGAATGAAAATCAAAGCATCATAGGAAATTATTCAAATGCTACCAGTTGAGGCTATCAATTCCTCATGTCTTAGGGTCACTACACCATTGCTAATATACTAGTGTCAATCTCACATGTCATCCAATTAATTAACATGAATGCTACTGTTTAAATAATGAACAAGGATACGATTTATGATTGACTTCATTATTTATTAGATAATATATGGTGGCAGCCTATAATTGAATCAATGTGAATGATATTATATTGTTAAAAAGATAATGTGTTATAATTAATAAAGGATTAATTAATGAAATCAAGAGTACATTACATCCAAGTGTATATTCCTTTGACGTTGATTATTATATCAACCATTGGTTTTAATTAAGGAAAGCATATTCAGCCAATTCAACTTTCACACTTTAGTATATTCTAGCCATACATATACTCATACATTTATTAAGAATAATTTAATAGTTAAGATATTAACCTTTCCTAAAATCAAGGATTTTATTAATGGAGAAACTCAATTTCATAAAACATCCTTTCAAGTATGTTCAAACATGATTGAGTAATATATTTAACTTAAGAACAAGTACAAAGTATGCATGCATACTATAGATTTCCAAGTGAACCAGAATAGGGAATACATAAATATCAAAATTTATTCATGACTTGCACATATATAAGAGTCATACAAATAAAAGGTATCTTAATCAGAAAAATAATTTATATCCAAGTATCAATTGAGTATAACCCAAATAAAACATTAAATTTGAGGAAATCTTACAAATTAAATTATTGAACATGTCATGACATAGTAGTTTGTGTTCAATTCCAATTGTCAATAAGAAAAAAATATGTATACTTAGTTCATAAGAGTGATATCCAACATGTATACATTCATACATTTCATTTATATAGCATTAAGCAAGGGAGAATGCATCACATAACAATACTATTTCATAATATAAATAGTTTAAGGTTTCTTTCTTCTTCCACAAGTTAAAAATTCATTCCAACACTTAAATCAACTTGTTCATATACTAGGCAACCTTTAATATAGAAATCAAACTCAAAATTTTGTTTGCTTCAGCAATTTAACTAAGCTAAACTTTAAGAAATGAAAATCAATCAACAAAAGAATTATTTAATAATAATGTACATTCTTGTATACATAGCCATATAGGTCTGAGATATATAAAAATGAGTTCCATTTATACCTTCCATATACCTTGACTACACCATCATCATAATATAAGGGTTGTTGGTATCACCTCTCAAATTTCCCATCTTCATCCCAAATAAGTTGTCTAAACAATAAATCATTTTCTAGTTCCTTCATGGAATTAGAGAAAATTTTAAGGAGAATAAACAAGAACCATTTCTGAAATTGCCTTATAATTTTAGTCATTGAAATGTTATAAAATGGGATGAATTAAGTCCAATTAAAATCCAAAGGGATTCATTCAATTTTAATGGCAATGATATTCATCATTAGGACCTAAGGGGTAGAGTTATAACATATATAGACTCATTGAAGGGGAAGGTGCCCTTGATCTATAGGCATAGTTTACATACACATGATTGGATTTATGTCAATGCCATGGATAGTGAGGAGGTGATGGAAGTAATGACACAAGAAGGTATTATTCTAGTCCCAATAAATCCCTCAAAACTAGGGAAAATAAAGTAGAGACAAGGGACCTTCCAATCCTAAGAGGAAGATTCACCCACATTGAGGCCACTTTGAAAAGGAAGGTGCTCCAGAGCCCTCCACCATAAAAAACTCTATCAACTTATATCTCTAAAGAGGTAACTCACACCATGACCTCCCCTCCATCACTTACATCTATTTTAATAATTGAAAGCCATACTGTTATTTCTCCTTTAGTGTAAGTGGCCACAAAACAAGTTTATTAAAATCCTCCTCCATATTATTTTGTGCTTATCTTGGAAGATGTTCCAATCGACACTCCTTCCACTTCAACCCAAGCCAAAAATACAACTATAAAAGCTACCTTGAAATACTTCTCTACTATTTTCACTTTAATTCCTATTTATTTAGTCCTTATCAAGTTTATTTTGGTCTATCATATTCAAGAAACTTATACCATTGTGGCTCCAATTCTCACTTCCTTGATTCCACCTCAAGTGGGGACCACTTTAATAAGATACACTACCCAATATCCCCTTACTATCACTATTTATGATACTTCATTTGGGGCCACCATTTATGATTATACTTTTTCCACATTTGTCACTATTTCCACTTAATTATAACCAAACCACATCACACATGTATTTACTACACCCACTTACAATACTACCACCACCACCTCACGCAACATTGGCATTACATAACCCATTAGTGAGCAAACCTCAGTATCTACAATGGGATTAGCCTTAGGGTACCCATACTCCATGTTTAATATTATGCATAGACCTCCACCATCAATAACACCCTACACTATTTATGTTTCAAAGGGAATAAAATGGAAATACATGTAAGTCCCTCCTCTAATCACCTAAATTATAGTGCCTAATCTATAACCTACTCCCCTTTTGGCTCTTGTTTTGATCAATTATTTAGTTGTGACCACCCCTACCCTAAAAATTTATCCTCCCCCTTCACCCACCTTCACTCCTTTAGTTTCCTTCATAAAATTCATGATTTTAGACCCTTACACTCCTACTACCATACCTACATATTGCACTTTAACTTCCTAATCCTGCCCATCTACTACCACCACCATGTAACATGTAAGATATGATTATATGGAAATAATCCAACTAGAATAGTCTCATAAAGCATTTTATAATCATTGAAAAACCTGAGTTTGATATCCAATTTGACAAACCCTCTAAGAAGCTCGAATAGGTAACCAAAATAAAGGTTGCATCCATTAGGGTCACCCACTTATCATGTGGTAGAATAAGAAATTTTATCCTTGAACATAACAAGGAAAGAAAGGCTAGGAGAAATAGATGAATGGATTAAATATATAGATTCTATATTTGATGTTATAAGGGATGTGTCTATGTAAATTATTCAAGGGATGGAATAGAATATCATAAGATTAGAAACCTAGACAAAGGCCATGGTCCCATACAACATTGTTTTTGAAGTGAAAGGAGCTATGGAATCCCTATATGACCTATTAGAATATTTTTTCAAGCCAAGATAATGAGTGCTCCATGGTAGGCTAAGGTGAAAATTTTTCACGAGCATGTTATCAATTTTGAGATCAAGTTATCATAATTGGATAGGTATGTTAATAAGGAAATGTTCCCACAGTTGGACCTTATGACTCATTATTACATATGGATGATCTAGATATGTATGATTCAATGAAGACTTTGCTATAATAGTGGTATAGGGAGATGAAATTTATAGTGGGGCGTATTGATAATGTCATTAATTCAATCATGCAACTATTATAGGTGGTAGGGATTATATCTTTGTTCAAGCCAGATGGCTAACTAGACTCTTTTATGTAATTATATATCAAATTGGATAAATTCATGTAATATTTTATTAATAAGGTCATGGATTCCAACAAAAAAATCAATGATTAGGTCATTAAATTAGTTGGATATGCCAAAGAGAAGATAGAAAGATCCACTAATATGAAAATATCCATCTACACTCTCCTATCGAATCATGTATCCCAACTAAGAAATAACAAGGTAATATTAATGATGACCATCATTAACTTACCTAATATTTATCCATATTATCAATCATGTTATAAGGCCATGCAAACTCAATCTGCTAGCTTAGACATCATGTCATAAGAAATAACCTATAAGACTAGTGCCCCTAGTTCTATTCCTCCATATGTCATAATTCAACCTAGTCCCACTCAATCCAACACTAAGATAAAACCTCCAAATCACCATGAGATTACTAATGACAAATGAAAATTTGAATATTCCCTAGAGAATAAGAAATTTGAGAATAAAAGACAAAGAATTTGGAATGAATATCTTACAGAAGACAAGGAAGGCCTTATTTTTCTAACAAAATTAGAGGACTCTTACATATTAGGTTGGACACAAATTTGTCTTATTATGACGATATCCTTATCTCTTGTGTAACTACTTTAAGATACTACCAATGATGGCATACTCTTTTGGTAAATGAATGCCTACCTTTGTATTATATACAGGCACACAAATATTATAAAAGGGTTGTGTTAGGCTAAAACTATGACCCACTCAGATAAAATTATTGAATTAACTATTATTAGTGGACAAGAATAGCTTAAATCATGTGAGACAAATAGTCACCTCATTTTTAGGACCGATTGGTGATCTAAGGGATGAGAAACTATAAATGATATAGCATGGGCATGTTGTGATTGTTTCCCCTTGAAGTTCAAATGGTTTATTAAAATATATTCACATTCTCATTATTGATCCCTTTACAAAATGGGATATTTAAAATGTAATGGGTAAGATTTGTTCACAAAAAAATAAAAAGGAGAGAGATATTAAGACAAAAAAGAGTTAATTTCATAATTGAAATGGGTCTTTCAATACTCATAAATTAGATTAGTGTGGGTTGTAATCAAATCATTGGGCATCAAATCTAGCTACTACACAAGATAGAACACCATAATTAGTGAGAATCAAAGTAAAATTATGGGAACATAAAATATATAACTCTATTTAATATAAATCCACTACACAAGCCTACATCTATTTGCACAACATGACTAATGTAACCCTCAAAGTAACCAGAATGAGATCTCAAATTCAATTAAATCAACTTATACAAAATATAATTATCTATGCAATTTCACACCAACAACATCAAAAAATGTATTTTCATAGATTACTTCTCAAATAAATATCTTTGGTAGACAACCAAGATAAAATGAGGAAAGACAAGTGAACTCTTAGCTCAATATCAACAACATTTTGGTACTCAAATGTGTCGACCCTTTTCATGGAAATAATATCTGATTGTGTGTGTGTGTGTGTGTGTGTGGGGTTGACCCATCATGGGCTATGATGGATAACCAATCTTAACCAATTTTGATAAAAACATTAAATTAATAACTAATCATAGTTCAACCTCCCATGATAACACATCAAAAAATAATAAGATAAGGTTAACCGAGTCAGGATACAACTCCCCATTGTAAAATATTTAGGATGAATAACACTCATTATCCAAAGAAGTTTAAAGTCCCACTTTAGACTTATTAACTTGAAACCTTCCCCACTAACTGATTAGTGGTCCATACAATAATAGAAACATCATCATGACATCTCCCAATGATGGATTTTGGTTCACGTCTTGTTGGCTCATTCCCAATTTCATATGTTTATCCTTATGAAAATGGCATACCTTACGTATGCACCATTTTCCCATTAAATTATGAAACTAGGAACATTAATATTAGAATAATGGATTATTAAAATCACTATATAGGCACATTAAGTCTACTCTAACCCTTGCTCAATTTCACCAATGTTGATGTATACTTAAGTTCATAGTTTATGGCTATTAGCTCTTCCTTGATTGTTTGTCCAATATACCAAGATAATATTTTAATGACTGAAAAAATATGGGTCATTAGACCCCTTGTTACCTTCTCTACCTCCATGTATCATCCAACATTTTAGCTTCGTATACCTCTTATTTTGGTTGTACCCTTTTATAACTTGTTCTTCAGATTGGCCTATGATGCCTTCACTACAAATTTCCCAATCTAATTTCTAACCAAAAATATGGTTCATCCTTATCCCATCCAGAGTGACTTTGATCAAGACTTTATTATTTTGATTATAAGTTCCAAGCAAACATAAATTATCATTTAAAAAATGTTTCCTCCCCATTATCAAACCTTGACCTTCCTAGACTCACTCTATGCATCAGAGCAAGCTCTTACCATGTTTTCCCATAAAAAATTGGTTAGCCCATTTTGGTTTTCCTAAAAATGGATATAAAACATCACTTTTCTATTCAAAATTATCTTTTTTCTTCTTGACTTTGTGTTATATATATATATTAATTGGCCTATGTTATAGATTTTATATCTTATTTTCATTTGCAACACCACTCAACTTTCATAAAATCCCTCAATATAAGTAGTATGAGATCTCAAATATAATTAAATCATATTGGGATTCTTTGTTGGATTATGAAAATTTTATTTTATGACCAAATTTCATTTCATTTTTGGGTTAGATTAAACCACTATGAGATTTGTAATAGAACCTGTCACTTACTCAAACAATAAGCTTTTGATTTATTTCTGACACCTTTAGTAGACCATCAAATTTAGGTCATTTTCTAATTAGTTGGATGTCCATGTGTATATCCAACTTATTCCATCAAATGACATTTATTCATTTCCTTCTTGAGTTTATGTTTTTTTTGTATTAATTTACTCCTCATTGGCCACATGTCCTATAATGGTAACATGTATCACCATCAAGGAGATAAATAATATTAGTAGTTATTTATATTATTGAACTTTATAGTCCCTATGGGGTTGTTTCATCCACTACCAATCCTAGCAACCCATGATGGTGATATGTATCATAATATCAGGGGTTAGAGGCCACATTTATTCCAACTATGAATAGTTTTGATTCCATCCTTGAGTCTTAACTACTTGATCAACTAACACATGGAAAAATCATAGGGGTCAAAGGCCTTAGAGATTAAAACTATGTTACTCTAGATCTTTATAGGCTTAGACTATCAATATGGATCATGTGTCTCCATCTCAAGGATCAACACTTCTCTCTACTTTTATCTACTATCATATACCCCTCACAGTCTTGACTTGTGATCTTTTGGTGTGGATGGCATCTAGGAGTCAAGGACTTTAGTATCTCTCTGATTGCATGTTCTTCTACAGAGTGATACTCTCTATTATCCCTCTATGTGGATGGAATATATATGGATAACTTAGGAATTTAGTTATTTTCCTCAAACTTGGCTAAGTCTCTAAATATTGTTATTTTGTTAAGTGTCATAATATTGAGATCTTATGCACTTTATCTTATTTGATACACTCTGATTAAAAGATAAATCAATAGTTGCCAATGATTGGGAAGATATATAACCCTAAAAATTAATTAAAAAATAAAGACTCAGGGAATGATTTAATAGGTTAGTTAATAAAATTGAAATAATTCTATAAAAGCTCATTTTAACTAAAAAAAATTATTAACTAACAAGTAATGCAAATTTTACTTGATCAAAATAGAAATTTGGCTAAGGCTAGTATTAAATTCTAATAATCAATTTTGAAGGTTAATTAAAAAAATTAATGAAATATATTATTTGATTCAAAGTATGATTTGAAATATATTTATCTAAATAAATACTCAAATATTCAATAAACACACCCAAAATCAAATTAAAAAATTATCTCCAATAACCCCCTTTAATTTAATATATAAATGAAAAGATTCAAACATTTCAAAACATGATTTTCAATTGGATAATGAGAAAAATAAACTAAGATATAAAAATTTAAATGTATGTTTCTCAAAAGATCATTATTACAAACCTAATGTAATGAAATTAATTAGATGCTCACACAAAATGATGATATATCACATAAAATAAGCAAATATGAGAGATCACATAATAATATTTGAGAAAAAAGAAGAATATTGGATACTATAACAAAGCCGATTTGAGGGGGAAACCTCTACAATAATGTAATAAGAGTAAAATACTTAATATGGTGATCAAAGACTAACTACTACCTCTTATATATATTCTACTTAGCCATGGTTATTCTATAAGCCGACCTAACTAAGAACATAGAGAAATGTAATAAGAAAATAAAAGAGGTATGTAAACCATAAGTCGACCACACATATCCATAGACACACCAAAGGTTAAGGGTGTAGCATGCCCTTCCCCTTAAAACAATGTTGTTCTCAATTTTGAGTTAACTCTAGATGTTGTTGCACAAAGGATTCATCCTCCCAAGTGGCATCTTCACAAGGTAGATTATTCCATTTGATCAAGTACTCCTTAAAAGTTCTAGATTACAAATTCTTAGTGTGCATTTGAAGGATCACCTTAGGATCAATAATAACTCTTCCTTCCTAATCCAATTTTGGTAACTCAATTTGAGTATAAACTCTATGTTTAATTGAAATACTAGATGTATGTGAGTGGAAGGAAACTCTAACTTGTAGGCCACACTACCAATTTTTTGCAAGATCTGATAAGGCTCATAGTACTTAGGGGATAACTTGATATCATTTTAATATTGCTATAAGGACATATAATTATATGGATTAAAGTGAACAAAGACCCAATCACCAATGTCAAAATGCCTCTCACTCTTGTGTTGATCTACCTACTACTTCATACAATTCTGGGCCATGGATAAATTTTCACACAAACTTACAAGGACCTCTTATTGATGGTGAATATGTTATTCAATATCATGAACCTTAGGATAGACCTTCAAGGTTGAGGTGATGGATGGAGGGTGGTATCCATATAGTGCCACAAAATGAGACATTTTGGATTAACTATGAATAAAAGTATTATACCACCATTCAAAAAGTGGCAACTAATGAACCCATTTATCCTATTTATCAAAAACAAAACAATGGATATATCCTTCCAAACATTTGTTGAGTACCTTAGTTTGTCTATCTAATTAAGTATGATAGGATGAACTATGAGCCAAATGGGTGCCCAAAAATGCAAATAACTCAATCCAAAAATTACTTGTAAAAATGGGATCTCTATAACTGATAATGATCTTAGGGGAACCATGAAATTTTTGAACTATATTGAGAAAATCAAAATTTACTATACTAGAAATAAATGGTTGTGATAAAGAAAAAAATGATAATACTTACTGAGTTGATCCACCACAACAATGATAACATTTTGACCATCATATCTCAGTAACCCTACAATGAAATCCATAGACACCTCTTCCCAATGTTGGCTAGGAATGGATAAAGGCTGCAAAAGAACTAGGTTTTTGATGGTTTCTCCTTTATTTTGTTGAAAAAACATACATTTATCCACATATTTCTGGACATCCCCCTTGAGTCCTTCCCAAAAAAAATCTTTCTTGATTCTATGATAGGTTTTCAATAATCCTGAATGACCCCCAATTAGAGTTACATGAAGTTCTTAAAGGATTTTATGTTTAAAAATAGAATTATTACATAGGTATAATTTATATTTATACCATAATGCATCACCCTTATATGTGAATTTATTAAATCCACCCAAACCTTGCTAAATATTATGAATCAAATCATGGGTAGCACTATCATTTTCCCATTCTGATTGTGCTTCCTCTAACCAATCTACCTATAGAATGGTCATAGTACATAGCAATGCCTAAAATGATTCATCCTACTTTGATAGTGCATATATTACTACATTGTCCTTACCTTTCTTGTAAACTATTTCAAAATCATATCCTAACATCCTAGTTACTTATTTCTATTATTATTTAGATGACAACCATTATTCCAAAAAATATTTAAGACTATCATGATCAGTGTTTACCTAAAAGTGATGACCCATGAAATAAGGTCTCCATTGTTTGAATACATGAAAAATGGATATTATTTCCCTCTCATCGATGGGATTATGTTATTTTTTAAACTTTAGTTGATTACTTTCAAATGCAAGTGGTCTACTTTCTTGCATGAGTATAACACCCATACCATACCTAGATACATCACATCCAACCACAAAAGTCTTGGAAAAATTAGTAGTGGACAACATTTGAGTGGTTTATATATCTAATTTTGATGGTTAAAATTCCTTGGTAGCTATATTATTCCACTAAAAGGAGTCTTTCTTCAATAAAAAGGTGAGTGGCATAATAATGCTACCATAATGTTTGATAAAACTATGATAGTAACCAATTATCCCCAAAAATCCTCTTGGTTACTTGAGTGTCTTAGGAATTGACTAGTCCACCATTACTTATATTTTTTTAGGATCCACTTTCACTCCTTCATGTGAAACAAGATGACCCAAATAATCAACCTCATAAGCTCCAAAAGTACATTTGGAAAGTTTGGCATACAATTGCTGTTGTTCCAAAATTGAGAGTACTTATTTCACATAGTGCAAATGGTATTCCTAATTTTTACTATAAAAGATAATATCATCAAAAATTACCATAACAAATTTCCTCAAAATTTACCTAAGAATAGGATTCATCAAACTTTGAAAGGTGGATGGTGCATTTGTTAGACCAAAAGGCATAACCAAAAAATCATAATGGCCCTCATGAGTCCTAAAAGCTATTTTGGGTATGTCTTTATCATAGATCTAGTTTTGATGATACTCAAAATGTAGATCTAACTTGGTAAAATAAAGATCACCATTTAATTCATCTAGTAAATCATCAATGATAGGAATAGGAAACTTATCTTTGATAGTGTACTTGTTGAGTTCTTTATAGTCAGGGTACATCCTCTAAGTTTCATCTTTCTTTCTCACCATGACAATTGGAAAAGAATATTAACTTTGGCTATGGTGAATGATTCCTTCATCCAAAATCTCATATAACATTTTCAATTTTACTTTTTGGGCATAGAGATACCTGTATGGCCTAATGTTCGGTGGTGTAATATCATGAATAAGTTTGATAGAATGATCATGCATGTAGCTAGGTGGAATTCATTTTGGTGTGTTAATAAAAAAATGAATGGGAATCAATCACTTTTTATAGATCAGGAGGTGTAGATGGATGAGTTGGTTGAACTTACATAGAAAATAAGTGAGTTACAAATCCTTTAACACCCTTACAAATAATCTTTGTCATTTCATGGGAGCTAATAAGTTGTGGAGATTTATCCTTTAATCCCCTTATATCAAATGTTTTTACCTCAAAATGAAAGTGCATGAATAATTCCTATAAATTCATCTCAATAGTGCACAAAGTGGTGAGCCACTATACTCCTAGAATAATATCATATCCTCCCACATGAATAGAAAACATAGGAGAATCCAACAAGTAGTCTCCCATGGCTAGGTTAATACTATGGCATTTTTTAAAGTAGCTAATAGTACCACCATCTACAATCATGACCTAAAATTATGGAGTGGGATAAATTAAATAGTTTAAATTAGCAGCCAAATTACTATTGATGAAGTTGTGTGTTCTCCCAAAATCAATCAATATAGTGATGTTCTATTTCTTTATGAAACCCACCACCTTAAATTTTGGGGAGTAATAATACCTAAAATAACATGATAATAAATAGTAGGATGAAAGTCTTTAGATTCCTCCTCAGGACCTTCATCCTCAACAATTATTTCCTCATCATTGTCATCCTCATTGGCACCTTTGATTTCAAAAAACTTCTTTTCAGTACAATGATGATCTTTTCTCCATTTTTTGTTGAAACCATAACACAACCCTTTGTCTCACTTATTAATTTGTCAAGGTGATAATTTGGTGGGTTGAGTAAATGATGGTGCTAAAAAGGTGTAATATGACTAGTATTGAAAGTTTTCCATTTGACCATCTCTTTTTCTTCTACCATGCATGCCCATGGGATAGCTTCTAATATATATGTTGGGTTAAACATTCAAACCTCTAATTGGATGCTATATTTGAGTCCACCCCAAAAAATATTAGTCAAATTTTTCGTAGTGTTATCTTCCACCCATAAGGATAGATTCTGAAATTCATGAATATAATCCTTCATAGTTCTTGTTTGTTGTAGTTTGGATAGCTAACTAAAGTAGTTATCAGAGACATTTTTTTGATAATGAACCAATAACTCATTAGTGAAAATAGACCATGTAACAAGAGCACTATTATTTTTATTTTGAGCACACAACTATCAATATCAAATGAACTACTCATGTTCTAAATACAAAGATGCCATTATCACCTTTTGAAAACTAGGAGTTTGATGCAAATCAAACAAAATATCATTTTGGGTAATCCAAGTCAGAAGATCCTTAACATCAAACTTATGCATATCCACTTTCGACAACATCAGTATCACACTAGAATTAGAGTTGTTAGTGTTGAGAGGAGGAGGACCCAAATGATGAAGTGGAGGGTTGTTTGACTATAACTAAGATGAAAGGGAAGCAAATTATTTAGTGATATGATGCAATTGAGTGTGAACCCCATTAATATCTCTATGCATCCTTAAAACATCAATTTGAAATACAATAAATTTATCATGCTACACCAAGCCCTTTATGCCAGCTTGAATTTGAGAAATCAACAAATTTGAAGTTCTAGATTCCATGTTGCTAGTAGGAGTCTTAGGAGTTTCTTTCCCCCCTTTTCTTCCCCAAGTAGAAGGACCTATCATATACAAACCCTAGGAGGGTTTTCACCTCAAAAAAAGTGTACTAGGAGATGATACCATTATGATCACCTTACCAAGATTAATCTAATGACTACCTTTGCATACTAGGGTAAAAAAAATTGGCATCAAAAAAGTGTACCATCATAATATACCATTGCAATCATCTCACCGAGATGAATACAATGACTAAAAATGTGCAAGGGAATTTTTTTTAGACTTTTTTTTCAAATATTTTTTTCCAAAAAAGCATTTCAAATAATACTTTACTGATACAAAAAATTAATTCTTCCCAAATTGTAAGTTATGTTTTTTTGCTCCTTCTACTTGTAGAAGTCACATCTCGCTAGATCTAAAAAAAATACCATATGAAACTTGCCCAAATTGAAGCTCTGATACCAATTGTAATGAAATTACTTAGATGTTCATATAAAATGATGATATATCACACAAAATAATAAAATATGAGAGATCACACAATAATATTTGAAAGCAGAGTAGAATACTAGATAATATAGAAAAGCCACTTCAAGGGGGAAACCTCCACAACAAAACAATAAGAGAAGAATACTTAATATGATGATCAAATACTAACCACTACCTCTTATATATAGTCTACTTAACCATGGTTGTTCCATAGGCTGACCTAACTAACAACATAAAAATGTAATAAGAATATAAAAGAGGTATGTAAGCCATAACTCAGACACACATATCCCTAGACATGCCAAAGGTTAAGGTCATATAACCTAAAATAGATGATTGAACTTAATCTTAAAATGACATGAAGATTGGATAACTAATAATGAATCAAAATCCAAGTTCACCTTAAAACAACCTCAATATGCCAATGAATAATCTTGAAACATAGACAAAGATCATTTATCTATTTTTAAAGAATGGTCAACTAAAAGAATATCAAAGTTAGTAACACATGTTTATGAATCAAATTTAACACTCATTCTTATTCAATAGAAATCATAAATTTCATCATGTCAATAATCAAGATTATGAAAATAAAACAACAATGTTGTGAAAAGGTTCCCTATGTGAAAATTTGAACATGGGGTGTGTTACACTCAAAAAATCGTGACTTCCATGGGGATAATGTTATTCAATATTAAAAACTAGGATTGAAATCATCAAACCCAAAAAGAAACACAAAACCATAAAAAAAAATCCTTCATACAAAACCAAAAATATGAAGGCACTAAAATTTGCCTCAATATGTGACATACTAAGTTTTAGATTTGTCTAAGACCATTAGTGTGTGTTAGGAGTGATTGATTATTTTATAGCTTTTACATTCATGTAAATAAATTTAAACTTATCTAAAATAATTAGAATTTATAATAAGGACAATTTTGGATGTTTGGATTGGGTGGAATGTCATGGGCATTGCTCTACTACTATCCAAGCATCTATAGACCTAAAAAAGATACCTCTAATCTCATTAAAGGCATTGCTCCATTTCCAACTAGGCCAGAAAGCTTGTAATGGAGATTTCCTAAATCACCCTTTCAAGGAAAGAAGTTGGATTTTGTATTTTGTTTGATTTCTTTTTTATTTATTTATTTTGAAAAAAAAATAATTGCTTATTCCATTGAGGGTTAGGGACCAATCCATGGGTATAATGATAGACTCAAAAAATTCATAATCATTAAGACAAAATTAAATCAATTGTCTACATTTTGCTTTAGATGTGAAATTAAGTGCAATTTTATGACTTCAATAAGAAAATGAAACATTTATAAAATTCACAAATACTATTTTGAATCATAGGCCTTTTAAGTTTTATAAATACACAAACAAATTGTATTAACCTCTGTGACTATTCAAGGATGATTCACATTCTAATTTCTAAAAACTAAAATTTCTCATAAATTATCTTCAACCTTTTGAATTTCCTAACATATAGGAGAAAAAGGACACAACATTAATTTAACATATTTTTGTATGAAATTTTTTCCATTCTTTAAATTTTGATTGTCTTACCATGTTGATTATATACTCCTCATAAAAAGGAAAAAAATAAGATACAACAGGGAAGATTTAAGAATGCTAAGACTACCCTTTCATGAACTAATTTCTTATGATAAACATTTGAACAACTATAGTCAATTTTGCAAAGGAATACACCAAACTACCAAAGGATATAAACAAAAACCATTTTAAACAAGTTGGGGAAAAATAAAGAACACATGAAACAAAATGAAACCAATACAAAAAACATAAACGCAAACAATAAAGCAGGAGACTCTATCTAAGAAAAAAACTATTTAAAAAATATATACACAAAGGAACCTCAATATCTTCACAAGGAAATGGTATTATATAGAGTAGCCATGAAGTAATGGTTCAAGTATTATCCATTAACTAGTAGTGGCAAGTCCTTGCCTTGGATATCTCTTTGTTTGAATGTTTTTTGTCCCAAAAACTAAGATACTTGGTAACGGTCTATCCATAAAGGAATAAACTGATATTATTAACCCTTTCTTTCATGATATTTATCCCATAACAAGATCAACTTAGATATATGAAAGGTTTTGACTTGTGCTTTCTAATTGAACCATCTCTTCACAACAACCTAAGCTTTAAAAAAATTTTGTAAAGCTTCATCCCATCTATCTTATAATTGGATTAGGTATAATAACATGGAATGGCTTCCTAGATATAATTCCATGTATTCTTATATGAATTGATAAGTGTGTTTATTGAGCTTCATTGGAAAAATTGGCTCTATTCCATAGACAAGTAAGAAAGGCAAACTATTTAAGCTCTATTTATGCATTGTTCTATCATCCCATAGGGAGTATTTGAGTAGCACT
This sequence comes from Torreya grandis, assembly GCA_037957365.1. Classification (NCBI taxonomy): domain Eukaryota; kingdom Viridiplantae; phylum Streptophyta; class Pinopsida; order Cupressales; family Taxaceae; genus Torreya; species Torreya grandis. The sequence continues at coordinate 2,186,279 of JARHVA010001433.1, forward strand.
TACCAATTACATGGATTTTGATAAATTTATTTATTTATGAAATTTATAAAAAAATCTTGTTTGTTTACTTTACAAAACCATTTCCTTGGGGATAATATTTTGAGGATAACTTCAGTGTAATTCCATAATGTTATGCCCACTCAATCATATCTGATAATTGTAAATTAGGTATATTATCACAAATAAGTGACACAGGAATCCTAAATCAAGTTACAATATGTTCTTCTATAATTTCAATATCTTATTTAGTTGTATTATTCATTGTTTATTTAGCTTCATTCCACTCGTACAATAGTTAGTGGTGGTGAGAATGAACTTATGTCCAACTAATGAGTTGAGATTTATGACTTTAATTAATTATAGACCCCATTAAGAAAAAGGATACTCCTCAATAATTTATTTTAGAATCATGGGAGTATGAATCTCTCTTTTAATAAATATATGACGTGATTGACAAGTCCTCACATGTGCATGAGCATCCTTAAATAACATTGGCTAATAGTAGCCAACTCTAATAATCATGTGTGTTGTGACATTATCAAAATAATGACCACCTCCAAAATTATCATGAAATTATTTCATCACCTCTTATGTGTTAACAAATTTCTAAATAAAATCCCCTCGTGATTCCTATAATTCAACACTCCTCTTTTCAACATTTAGCCTCAGTGCTCTTATTTGCATCGTATAAAAATGGATTGGTGGCCTTCCATAATGTAAATAATGGATCATTAAATTGTACCATGGACCAAATTGAACCTTAAACTAATTAAATTCCATAGTGGAGATAATGGGATTAAACTCTAAAATTAACTTGGACAAACCTTGAGCATGTAATAATTTTGTAAGTTTCACTTCGATGTCATTTTCCTGAAGCTTAGTAACCTAACATCCTCTTTGTTTTGTATATACATAATATTTTCAAACTTTTATCAATTATTGACACTTTGTATCTTTCAGTAACCCATTAAATCTTAATCTCTCTAAGTGTAAGCCCTAAGGGGTATACCAAGAAGGGGGTGGGTAGACCATTAGTGCTTCACAAGATTATTGTCCCTTATTGCCACTTATTACCAATCTAACCAGCTCCTAAAACCATTCCCCTAAGATATTATGTATTATTTAAATACTCCTTCATTCTTTTCCAACTTTCCATCCTTCTTTTCCTCACCTTATGCCCCTTTTGATATTTGGATATACTAGGTCGACTGGGTCGACCTTGTACAATTTTAGGTGAAATTTATTTAGGGTCTAGGTTGGCTCTTGGCTAACCTAGTCAATGACCTAGTGAATTTTTGTCCAAAATTATGCTAGGTCGATTAGGTCAACCCTATAAATCAAAAAATTTAGAAGGGCTTAGGGTTAAATCTGCATATATACAAGTTCATTTCTCCATTATTTATAGAAGAGAATAATAAGTAAGAGCTATTACGCATTTGCTTATCCACCATTCTACTTAAGGAACAAGCTTAGGGTTTCATAATTTATTTAGATATATGGATCTTGTCTTATGGAGAAGTCTTTTGGATGTAATATTGATAGGTTATGTAGCCTAGAGTTGATTTATCCTTATCATCCTTACATACCAAAACAACCTCTTATGAATCACCTTGGCCAAGGGAGAGATTGAGGCTAAATGGGTTCATCTTCAAAGTTAAGTATTCCTAAATTTGTTCTGCATTTGTAAGAGTAGATAGATATGCATTTGTACTTATCTTCTATGCATTAGGATTCCATATACATTGACATGAGTATATGTCTCTTATGCATGTTTACTTTTATTATTTCTAACCCCCACTTTGTACCACAAACTTTGGTGAACACTAGATTAGATTTTACTTTACTTATTATTAGTTTAGTGAATATAAAACATACAAAACCCTTAGGGTTATTTCATGATTATGATTGACTAGAGGATTTGGAACCATCCCTAAGATGATTTATTGTGATAAGAGATCCCTTAATTAGGTCTATTGGATCCCCATATTCATCATGTTTATGATTATCTAATGTATCCCCAATCAGAAGTGTATGGTATTATTTATCTTCTATGATTTAGGATTGATTTATAGACATGATTCATTTTTGATTACATACATTTTAGTGAACCCAACATGAATTTAACCTTTTCAAGTTTTATCTCACATTTTTTCATTATTTTATCATTTTATTTATTTATATTAGTGATACTGGGTTGATAGTGTCGATATAGCTCAAACTTTTGTGCACATGTTTAACACATAGTCTCATGAATATGACTATGTTCTATTTGTGTAGGTTTTTCATTAGGTATAGCTACTAGATCATCTTTTTCAACATAGTACACTCTCAAAATTCTATATCAAGCTATTAGGTTGACCCTGTTGACTTTGTACATTTCCATATTTCTAGAAAACATACTAGGTCAACCCCATTGACATAATACATAGGTTTTTAGCAAATAGGGAACTATAGAACTAGGTTGACCCAGTTGACACATTTGGTAGAATTTGTAAGTATAAATCAGGTTACTTTAATAGAAATATTATTTTCCTCTGCATCCTCTAACCCACCAAGGTTTCTTTCTATCCTTATCTATCATTTATGTTATTCATTACAGTTCTATTTTTCATAGTTTGTAGTCTTTAAAACTACCCTTGTATAATTAACTAGGTCGACACTATTAATGTAGTTTTTTTTAGTCTTGCTTCTGCAGTACAGTATTGACATTTTTGTCTCTATACTATAATCTCTACATACACTATCATCTAAAATGATATTTTACTTGTTTCAAAGTTGGAATTAACATTTATATGCTAGTACTTAGCTCACACTTTCATTTTTAGTTACTTACATGCTTAGAATAGATCACATAGTCTAATTAGGTGGTTTTTCAATATACCATTTAGTTACATTATTTTTTGTTTTATACACACACTACCAAATCACAAAATCTTAAAATATAGTATAATAATTTACCCAAGGCTTACCTACTTGAGTTTCATCACCAAGGGGGAAGCCAACTTGGTTTTTTGGCCAAGTATAAACATGTGGTTAATTTTATATATTGTCTAATCACTTAACACCCTTATCATTATGGTGTGTGAAGTGAGGGGGTAGGCCCTGATATTAAACCAATACCATTGCTAATATAATTCCCTTTTAGCCTAAATATCCTAAAACCATCCTTAGATTGCTTTCTAATTATTTACTTACAACCAACTTCCTATCACATCTAAAATCATATTCTAATAATCTATCAACATTTAGGTTAACCACTTAGTTAGATTTTACATTCCACGTTGACTACTTACTCTTTGCTCAATTGTGTGTTGTATTGCAAGGTTTTGTGTTGTGTGCTTCAATTGGATCAACCTCATTGATCTAATTGATTGTGTATTTTATTTCATTTTTTATTTAAAAATTTCTTTAATTTTTTTCTTATTTTAGTACATAACCATTTTTCTCAACACATGCTATTTATTTTTCCCATTCCTATAATACTAGGTTGACCCTATAAACTCTATATAGTTTTTAAACCTCTACTCCCAGTACTAGGTCGACCCTATTGAATCTGTACAATTTTTTAGCTCTTATTTCCAATACTAGGTTAATCATGTTGACTCTATATAATTTTTAAACCTTATATTATTACTAGGTTGACCCAATCAACTTTGTATAGTTTTCTGTCACTTCATATTTCCTTTATTTTGCATCACTCTTGCCTTATTTAGTCCTCCTTCATCATGAAATTTCTATTTGAAGACAAAATTGAGTTCTTACCAACCCTCATAGGGTCTCCCATAAGCAACTAAGGGCTCCTCTCTTGGATGAGAGTAATGTTTATATATCCACTTGTATAATGAACTATGGGACCCCTACTCATTCCTATTTTTTTTGTAATCCTCTCTTATCACTTGAAAATTAACCTAAATTAGAGTATAACCCTAAAATTCTCTTTTTTATCTCTAAATTTCCTTAACATCAAGGAAAGGATCCTTTTATCATTTACCATCTCATGATTAGTGGTAAGTTAAAGAGCCTCATCCACCTTCTCCCACATTCTCACATGGATTTGGGGATGCTAGTTTCTTTTATTCTCAACCTCTTCCCTCTATTTTGACCCTTTCTCATACCATGACATCTTCTTCTTTTACTTCTTATACCTTCATGCCTAGTATCTCTACTAACATGGTAGGTTCTACGTCTAGTGGGCCTATTTTAAGACATAATTTCCTTAATTCTTCCATTAGTGCATCATTTTCTACCCATGGTAATCATGTTTCTAGTGTTTCCTCTTCTCATCCCTTCACTACTCCATCTTTTGCCACACAAGTAAATTTTACCACTAGTGCTTCAAATCCTAACAATTCTTCTCAAGCTCCTACCAACACTAATAGTGGTACCCAAGCCACTAATTTCAATTCTAATGTTCAAATAATGCAAAAAATGTAACTCAAACCCACCAAATTTTGTTACAAACACTCAATCAAATGAATATTTTTCAAGCTCATAATACAAATCAAATGTTGTGAATACAAAACCACCTTATCCATCTTCAAACCCACCCTTAATAGATGTCATGGGACATTCATAATCACAATGTTCCCCCACCTCCTCTTCAAGATGTCCATGATAATCTTATCCCTCAACCTCCTCTTGTCAACAATAAAATTAATCATATTCAAAATGAGTTGCTTACATCTCCAATTAATAATATTCATATAGGAGGTATCACCCCTACCATTTCTTACAATGGGTCAACTAATCCTAATCTTCATCTAAAAACATTTGGAAATCTATATAAATATTGGTTCAAATTGATTACCTTCACCTCTACCAAGCTATTATCCAAAACCCTCATAGGTGATGCTTTAGATTGGTACAACCAACTTGAAACTCATTCTATTACTAGTTTAGAAGATTTAGTAAATTCTCTAGTATAAGAGTTCTAAACTAGTGATATTCCCAAAAATACCTTGGCCCATTTTATCAAATTTAAGCCACTTGAAAATGAAACTACCCAAGCTTTTGTTAAAAGGTGGAAGACATTGTCCAACAAATGTGAACATAACATGGCTAATGGTAAACTTTTACATCACTTTACCTATGCTCTTTTTCCCAAGTTGTAATATTGGGTCTACACTCTCTCTCCACATACCTTGGAAGAGGCCATTAACCAAGAAAAATGTCAATATTTCCTTATGCATAAATTTGAGCCACCCCAACCTTCCATGGATACTCATATATTACTTAAGAATAATAATAATAATCATGCTACCAATGATGGTGTCATAGACTCTTATGACACCATTCATACTATTCAAGTTGTTGTTCCTAACCAATCTTCAGAACTAGCTCCCTCTTTTTAACAATTCACCAATCCTCATTTATCTTCACCAAATAACATCAATTTTTAGAAACCTTTATCCTCAGCTGAATTAATCAAATGTTTACCTAAGCCTCTTCATGAGAGCTTGATCCCACCCATCCTATGAAATCCTGGTATATGATCCCAATAAATTTTATTGGTTTCATGTTAGTTGGGGTCATTCTCATGAGATATGTAGGTAGATTCATAATTTGGCTATGGATTTTCTTCTTGGTCCTAATTTTGATCATGATTTTATCATTTGAAAATTCCAATAAGTCTATGATATTTCTTTCAAAGTCCATAAAATTAATACTAAATCTCAATATTTGAATCAAGCTAATGCTCATTTAGCCATCTATAAAGACCCTCTTTCAAACCACCAAGATAACCAAGAAAATCCCACCCCTTCCACCAAAAATGTATAAAGTATTATTCTTGAAGAAAATGTGGTTAATATGAATAATATATGAAGGGTGGTTTCTTTAATTGATCCTTAACCCTTCTACACCCCTCCATTGTCTCACATATTTCATGTTATCTAATATTTTTCTCCAACTCACTTAAATGAGTTGGGGCAATATGACCTTATAACTTTTGATGAAATATTTACAACTCCTCCCTACTTCTCATTTTATTTATTCCATCCCTCCATGTAATTTACCTATCACCAATGATATTCAAGATTCTATCAATACTTCTCCCAATGATAATCAAATCCAACCTTCACCAACTACTTCAGCTTCTCAACATAATTTACAACTTTATTCTAAACCTTTTCCCTCTTATCAACATCAATTCCAATATACTTTAGATCCTCTTTTTGAGGACCTCCTTCAATATTATGCACCCATTTCTAACAAAAATCTCCTTATGGGTTATGAAGAGTGGGATCCTATCATGAAACTCACTAATATCCCATCCTAAATTCCATTTATTGAGTTTATGAGGACCTCTCCACATCATCAAAACCATCTCATGAAAATTTTGTTTGAAATGAACATCCCTCATCCTCCCCTAGTAGGATGTGAATCAACGTTATCTGGATTTGAAGATACCATATTAAAATAATGTGAGGAGATGTCCATCCATGTTGATGAAATAATGGACACTTATCTTTCCTTAAAATTTTCCATTATTTCTATGATTCTTGATGAGATTATACTTCATCTGGATGATCCTCATATATTCGTTAGTGTCCAATTTGATGATATCCAAGTCAAACATGCCTTGATTGATGAGGGTTCTATCACTTGTGTTGCCTCTCTCAATTTTATCGAAACCCTTGGATATTTTGAATGCAATCTCAAATCCACATGCAACACATGTCAAGGTTATGATCAAAGGTAGATGCCTCCTTTAGGTTATGTGTGGCTTCTAGTTCCCATCCCACCTATAATCATTTATGTGAAGGTGATGATATTTAACTTTCTTCTATCTTACAACATCCTACTTGGTAGGCCATGGACTCACTGTATGAGAGTAGTTTCTTCTTCCACCTATAAATGTATTAAATTACCTCACAATGGATCTATCTATAGGATTCAAGGTGACACTAACCCTTTAAATTTTGAACAATTCTAAGACCATGGTGTCTTCAATATTATTACTCTTGAACCTTTGCCCAGTGTTCATTTGATGAGTCTTAATGATTCAACTTTCCTATCAATTCCACTTGAGGTTACATGGTCATACCAAACTCATTGGGAATATTCCTCCTAACCTCTTAAATTTTGATGATGATGATCTTGACAAGATCAATCTCAAGATTAAAACTTTTAATATCTCACCTCATTTCATTTCATCTCTTAGCTTCCTACTTCTTTGTAACCTTATTATTACAAACCACCTTGTGATGACATCCCCATTGTCTTAACTATGAATCAACATTCCATTTATCACACCTCATCAGATGATAATGTCATCCCTAATTAAATCCTTTATCTTCATACACTTTATTATGATGATTTTTATACCTTAGATGATCCATTCTTAGGTGGTCTTGTTTAGGCTTGTAATGTAGAGATTATCTGTTATCATTTCTCTTTGATTCAATATTTTAGTGCTTCTTCTCATATTCCATCATATATAGTTCCTAATTTTAGAATTTTTCCTCTTTATTTTAGGGTAGATATGGTATAGACACCTCCATTTTCTAAATAACCATATAGGAGTATTCTTATGGATCATGTTATGATTGGGCCTTATCACTTTACTAGGTACCATGACGCCTATATCCTACTTATCCTTGAGATGAATAAAAATTTCCTTTAGCCTTCTATAAACCCTACCCCTCATTTATTAAATCTTGTTTCTAATCCCATTCTTGCTTCTGATCCCATCACTCCTTTCATTGAGCCTAATCTAGTCCCTTCACCATGACCACCTTCTCTTGGTGATGGTTTGCTTCCTTTACCTCAAATGGATATGATGCCCACCAAATGGGATAACAATCCTTCCAAAAATCCTTCCATTTCTATTAAACATCCCCATATAAGTACTTCTACTAAGCCTACTCATCGATGTATTTGTTTCTTTCATAACAAAAATAATCATTCATCCATGCATTGTTGCAAGCTACGATAATATATTGACACATTGTGCCCTTCTACTCCTTAGTCCTCAGATAAGGCCATCCTCCCCCAAATGTACTACCTAAGTATATCCCTACGTATGGAGAGGTGTTTTTTCTTTGGTACCAATGTAGCACCCATCACAATGATCATTGTTGCATCTTTTAGCAACACCTTAAAGATAATAACTTAACTATTTCTTCACCTTCTACAATTCCTCCCATAAGTCATTCCCAAAATAAGGACCCCCCTTATTCTCCCATGGTTCTACCTCCTATGGTTCCATCTCTTTGTATGGTCCCTTATTCATTACTCCACCCATGAATCCTTCACCTATAGTCCCTTATTCACCTCCTATTCCTTCACCTATGAATCCTTCACCCTTGGACCTTTCCTCACCTATGGATCCTTCTCCACCTATGAGTCCCTCACCTATATATCCTTCCCCATAATTAATTCCTACATCTCCCATAGTGTCCATTCCTATGAATTCTTCTAAGAATCCCTTACCTGATAGCCCTCCTCAACATGATCCATCAAGCATTCCTACCTTTTATATTAAAGAGATTAGACATGAAGTGTTTTCCTAGTTTTCACTAAAGATAGATAAGACATTAGTTATAATTTTCATCTAACTTCATAGAGACTTCTCATATGTTCTAGATAATGTGTGTGAGAAAATATGCTAGCACTTATGAGCACATGCATGGTGTTCTTACATTTTCATTTGGATTAGATGTGTGCTCCAATATTATCTTTATCTATTTGTTATATCATTTGACATTGTGTCAAATTTTTATCTATCTTACATGGTGACTTTAATTTCACATTCTATATTTCTTATAATGTCATTTATCTTTTCTCATGGATGTCTTATTTATCATTGTTTTATTTTTCTTTCTTGAGTTTATTTCTTACAAACTCGCTTGTTTATTTCCATAATTTTTTTATTTATAATCTTTTTTAACATAAATAATTATCATTGTGACTTGGTTATACAAACCTTGTCCCCTTAGTCATTCCTTATTTACCATGTGATCATTTAGCAAACAATAAATCTCATTATAATATCCTTTCACCAATCCTCTTTGAATATCCTTTGTTCCCTTTCTAAAAATTAATCATATGCATGGTTGAGACTTGAGGTAACATGATGGTTCATTGTTAAGCCTAAATGTTCTAGTTAGTCTTATCTTTGGTCACTTAGCTTCATGTAGCCTAAGCCTATAGCTCATTCATGTGTATCACTCTATCTCACATGACTGGTCATTTCAATGATGTATGGATGAATAATATTTAAAAAAATCCTTAAAAACATTAAAAATAAAAATCATTTAACAAAAGGTAATGATCCAAAAGGCAAAAACATTCAAAATTCTTAAAATTCAAATCACACTCAAAGACGTGATTCAAAGCACATCTCCTTCTTATAGTCAAAGTTCAAACTCCAAATTTGGCATCACAATAGAGATGAGGTCCATTGGGGTGTGGTAGGCTAATAGATTAGAAAAGGAGAATAAAAAATATTTTAGTTCTACCTACTTTCTCATGCAAGTACTCAAACTTCATAGTAGATCAATGGCTTTGTAAGGGTTCTTGAGGAATGGGGAACACATCATGGGAAGGTGGTTCCATTTTAATTTTCTTATACCAATATATCTTCATGATTTTATCTTAGTATAATGCTTATTAGTATACACAACTTTGTGTCTTTAGTGAGCAGGTTCCCTTTGTACATTGATGGTCACTAGTCACTTAGTGTCTTCTCATGTCCTTAGTATGCCTCCCAACTCCTAAGTTTTTTCTTATAATATGCATCAATTATGCTTTATATATTCAATTTTTCATGCCCTACATTCCTCATATTTCCTCTTGGATAATATTTTTTTGTTCACTGATCACTCCCCTAGGGATTCCATTTGTGAGTTGTATTGTAAGACCATGGATACGACCTAGCCTTCCTCATAAATTAACAAAAATTTACATTCCTATTACCAAAATAATTTTTTTTTATTACCATATTTTCCCATTATTCGACCTCATTGGTTTTCCCTTTGTGATTTTTAGTGTAAGACCATAGATAAGACCTGATCTTCCTCACAAAATTTTCTAATAATCCAAGTCATAACCAAAATTACATGTGTCAAATATGAGATAAGATATGAGTTATTATGAATTTACACATCATTGACATGATTTCCATCTTTATTTAGTATATTTTATGATTAATTCATTATTATTTCACTTTTTATCTTCTTATTTTCCAATTGCATGTAAGAATCCAACCATTTCTTGAATTTTTCATACTTCCTAGCTTGAATTAGTGTGATAAATTTAAGACCAATTTTTCCATTCCTATTTTTATTTTATACTTCCCAAACATGATTTGGTATGATTGAATAAATTAATTGATTTTTTATACCATTTTGTTTTTCTATATGCTTTCCACTTTATTACATTAATTTCAAACTTCCCAACATGATTTAGTATGATCTCGTTTTAATTTGGTGCTCATTTTTATCTTGGTTTAAAAACAAACTTTTTATTTTTTCCATATTATTTATCACCCCTTTAGTTCTTTATACTTAGTCATTTTAATTTTATTACACATTTCCCAACATGAAATAGTGTGCAATACATTTTTTTTATTATATTTTACCAAGTCTTTTTTCTTATTTATTTTAAACCATGCATGTGTCCTACATAATGTTATAAAAGAAACCACAAATCATATAATTCCTATAGCATATACAAAAATTGCTAAATACATGTGTTAGAAAGAAATATATCCAAGCATCCACAACCAAAACCATAATATAAACACATATATCAACATCCAACTTCCAAAATCACACACACACACACACACACACACACACACACACACACACACACACACACACACACACACACACACACACACACACACACACACATTGAGTTTCAATACAAAGTAAAATAATATACATCATCCCAACTCTAAGGCTAGGTTATATCTTGTCTATCTCATGGCCTAGACATGCTTCCCATAGACACCTTAGACTACCCCTCTAAATGGTATATTATAATGAGGCTACCCAAGATCTTAGACCTTTCACCTACCCCTATAGGTTGGCCACTTGGGTATATACCTATGCTAGCTAGACATGAACCTATGCTAGTTAGGTCATGGTATCCATATGAATAGCTATCTCCTAACTTAAGGCCTACCATGATTGTGCCTCTCCCACTCCTACCCCTACTGGTGGATGTGGCTCCTCTTTTCATACCCACACTCACCTCACTACCTCTCCTACTAGTCTGAACTAGATCTCTGGGGTAGACTCTATTTTAGGATCCTCCAGTGTCACTGGTTCATATGGTGTTAGTACCTCATCAAATATCTCATGTAGTGCTCCCATCACTCAGGGTCCCAATATAGTATCCTCCTCTAATAGATCTAAAAAACCAAACCAAATAGATATTAGGTCACTTATATATCTCAAAATTTATCTATCTATCTCTAGTCTATCTAAAATAAGCTTTAGCTAACTTAAACCATCTCTTATTACCTCTCTAAATGTCTCCTATCACCATCTCCTTGTCTATTCTTTTTTTCTAACTATATTATGATATTTTCCACTACTATATGCCTATATTAAAAAAATATCAATTTTTGGCTATTTTTTGCACTAATCTTTATAGGTTAACCTAATTTTATTCACATTAGATGCATTAAATTATCTTATAGTCTACTTATTTATATCTAGAACTAAGGCAAGTAAAGGTATATGTTTTTCAATTTTGTCCTTTCATTTATCTTATTTGATCCTTACTACATTTTACTTAGATTTAAAATTATGTGTTATCATGTTCTATTCCTGAAGCACCATTCTGTGTTTCACTCACATGACACGTGATGAGCTTTGAGTGGGGAATATGTATACACATAATATTTTCAAACTTTTATCAATTAATGACAATTTGTATCTTGTAGGAACCCATCAAATCTCAATCTCTCTAAGTGCACACCCTAAAGAGTACACCAAGAAAGGGGTGGGTAGACCATTGGTGCTTTGCAAGATTATCATCCCTTATTTCCACTTATTACCAATATAACCAAATCCTAAAACCATTCCCCTAAGCTATTACTCCTTATTTACATACTACTCTAGTATTTTCCCACTTTTAATCCTTCTTTTCCTCACTTTATGCCCCTTTTGATAGTGAGTTTTACTAGGTAAACAAGGTCAACCTTATACAGTTTTAGGTGAAATTCATTTAAGGTCTAGGTTGGCTCTTGGCTGACTTATCCCATGACCTAGTGAATTATTATCCAAAATTGCGCTAGGTTGATTGGCTTGACCATGTCGGTCAAAACTTTTGGAAAGTCTTATAGTTAAATCTAACTATATATACAAGTTCATTTTGCCATTATTTAGAAAAGATAATAAAAATTAAGAGCTATTGTTAATTTACTTATCCACTATTCTACTTGAGGAGCAAGCTTAGAGATTCACACTTTCTTTGGAGATATGGATCTTGTCTTATGGAGAAGTATTTTGGATGCATTGATAGGTTGTGTATCTTAGAGATGATTTATCCTTGTCATCCTTACATACCACAATAACGTTTTTTAAAGTACCTTAGCCAAGGGTGAGATTGAGGCTCAATGGGTTCATCTTCAAAGGTAAGTATTCCTAAATTTGTTTCTCCTTTGTAAGAGTAGATATATACATTTTGAAAGATATCTTATACATGTTTAATTCTATTATTTCTAACCCCAACTTTATGCCACAAGCTTTGGTGAGCCCTAGATTAGATTCTAATTTACATGTTATTAGTTTAGTGAATATAAAACACAAGACTCACTTAGGGTTATTTCATGATTGTGATTTACTGGAGGATTTTTAGCCCTCCCTAACATGATTTATTTTGATAAGAGATCCCCTAATTGAGTCTAGTGGATCCCCATATTGGTCATGTTCCTAATTATCTAATGTAGCCCCAATCGAAAGTGAATGGTATGATATATCTTTTTTGAGTTAGAATTGATTTATAGACATGATGCATTTTTTATTTCATACACTTTCACCCAACATATTCTATCATAGCATTTGCTTGACATGATCTATAACTATGGTATGTGCCTTGTTGATAAATATGTAATGATGAAACCTTCTAATTGCCTTGACCAATGCATAGGATTTTTTTATCTAGATTAGGGTACTTAAGTTTGGCCTCTTTCAGATATGTGCTCATAAATTTTATGGGGTGATGTACATCTTCAAATCATTGTGTCAAAATAGTTGAAATTATATGATTAGAGTAAAATGAGTAAATATATAAATCTTTAGCATAATCTAGGATGACTAACATATGAGTTTGTATAATTACATTATTGATTTATTAAAAAACCATATTAAAATAAGCATCCTATTCTACCTTATATCCTTGTTTCAACATGGAATTCAAAGGTTTAGTTATCTCAATGAAACCAAAAATAAAATCTCACACAAAATTAATTTTGTGAAAAAATGATTTCAGCTCTTTCCTATTGTTTTTTAGTTGAATTTTGAAAATGGCATTAGCTTTCTCTAGGTAAATTGGCATTCCTTTAATGGTGATAATGTAGCCTAATATATTACCTTATATTGCACAACAGACACAATTTTTAGGGTTAATGGATATTCCAAACCTTTTTCAAAATTTAAATACTTTATCTAGATGATTTAAGTGATATAATCTATATTTAGAAAATACAATCAAGACATCCATATATACCACTATGAACTTACCAATTATGTCTTTGAAAGTAGTGTCCATAGCTTGTTTAAATTTCGAACCAACATTAAGCAAATGAAATGACATTTTATTGTAGGCATGGTTGTCCCACTTGGTGGTGAATGTTGTGTTGGCTATGTCTACTTTGTCCACTAAGATTTGATTATAACCTAATAATTCATCCAAAAAGGACATGATTTCATAATTGATGACTTGTTGAATGACATCATCAAGTGAAGGTAGGGCATAATTGTCTTTGTCTAATGCATGATTGAGATTTATGAAATCTACATAGAGACACTTATCCATTTTCTTCCTCACATTTACTAAGTTTTCTACCCAATTTGAATGGCACAAAAGGAATATAAATCTATTTGATAACATCTTATGGACTTCTTTAAGGATGGGTGATTCTAGAACCAGATTTATTGGCCTTTTGACACTTCCTCAATGGTATTTGATCAAGATTCAGGGGAATGTTATGGGTCATAACATGAGGGTAAAATACCTTAAATTTATTTTAGATCCATGATATTATATATTTATATCATAGTAACATATTATTTAATGTTTTCATCTCTTCATCACTACATTTAAGCCTAATTACCATGTTTTCAAACTTGTCTAGAGTTCCCATGTTGATAATATGTGACCCTTGACTCAGTCAAGACTCCTTTATTAATTTATTTGATATAATGTCTAATTCATATAATATTTCTAGTCATAACATTATTTTTGGAATATAGATGTATTTTAACTAGATCACTCCATCTAAATTGTGTTGTTGTTCCTCAAAATCAAGTCTTTATTCTTCACCAGTTACATGTGCATTGAAAGTGTTTGAGTTAGATAGGAAATCAAGAATTTTTTTATCATCATAAAAAAATTAAAAATGTTTAACATTATAAGGAATGAAGGTTCATGAAATTAATTCCACATAAAAAATTTGTAGGTTAATCTTGTCTAAAGGTATGAGGTTCACAGCTAAGACATCTAGTAAATTAGCCATGTTATTTTCTCTCTAAGGATGACTCAAATATCAAAAGCATTAAGGGATTAAATTATATCCCAAGCTTGGTGTTTGTATTTATTTAAATAGTAAATCTTACACTAATTTTAATACATACCTATTTGACGACCAATTTAAAATCACTAAAAATTTTAATTTATGGAGATCAAATCTGATTGTAAATTATAGACCCAAGATCAAGGATTCATACTCTATCATGTTGTTAGTACAAAGAAACTCTAATCTAAAAGATGCAATATGTATCTTACCATTGGGATCAATGAGTAAAATAATAACCATGGATCCTTTATTGGAGCATGTTCCATTCAAATATAGTGACCACATACCTAAATCATATTCTCGACCAGACTTTTTCTTCTCTACTACTTTGGTTGATAAAATATAGACACCTATATCTATAGAAGTAAATTTAACTTGTTCATTGATCATATTGTACTCTATGATCATCAATTTCATGTATGGATATCTATCATTTATAATTTTATTTTCTACTCCTTTCCATGGAAACCACATATGGCAAAAATTAGTTACCATTCAATCATTGAGTGATCTTGACCAATATATACTTAATATCATGACACATGCTTCTAGGATATCAGCTACTTGTATGTCTATGAATTGTTTCACTCTTTATTAATCTTTTTTGTAACTATTTATGGACATTTAACAACTCTCTCACAACCTTAATTTCAAACTTATCTAATTAAACTACCACTTTATTTGATTTTACAAGGACCAATCATAACTTCTTAAAAATACTTGAAGGCATAACATAAGATGATGCACTAGAATCTACAAGACAATTATGGATATTCTTAAAAAAAATTTTGATTGTAAATAAGAATGGTATAACTTCAATTCTAGTCTTATGTATTAAAACATTATTAATGGTAGGGTTCTTTTACTTGGGCTGACTATTCTTGTCTATAAGAGACTTAAGAAACATAAACATTTATTTAGTGATTTATACTAATTCATGGATGTTTATGTTAAGTTTAATCTTTTTTATATATCCCATAATGTTATAACTTGAATTTCTAGTGGAAGATTGATTGTCACTTAATTTTGGTGGAGGTGGATCATTTATATCTTTAGAATCAATAGGTGTAATAATTTTGTCTGGTGGAGTTAAGGTAGTCAAATGTTGATGTAATCTATTCCTAAGAATATATTTTACTCTCTAGTATTGTTTAAAATCCTAAATATCATTGGTATTCTCTTTAGGTTCATTTTATTATACATTATGAAAGTCTAAAGTCTCTAAAACCATGGTTGTATTAGGGGAATTTGATGAACTATGAACATCAATACTAATTGAAATATTCTGATCATTTGGGAAAACCTCA
Source organism: Torreya grandis (assembly GCA_037957365.1). Classification (NCBI taxonomy): domain Eukaryota; kingdom Viridiplantae; phylum Streptophyta; class Pinopsida; order Cupressales; family Taxaceae; genus Torreya; species Torreya grandis. The sequence continues at coordinate 2,202,341 of JARHVA010001433.1, forward strand.
TATTATTTAATTTCTTTTTGTAAAATGTTAAAATATATATAAAACTCAACACAATCAAGTTCTACATGTTGGGTTGTGTTATGCACATGACATCAACTAGGAACGACAATCTCTATGATATTTATCTTAGGCAATTTTTTGGATGAAGTCACAACTTGTTTAGTAGCTCTATTGAAGGGTATGTAATTGCATTGGTAAGTAAATTTTTTGGTATAATTTCCACTACTTGAGCTACCTACTTGTTTTTTCAAGTTTAGAAAATCATTGCTCAATATTTATACCATTCTTTGGATTGCATCTAACTCAAGTTTTGTTGAATATTGAGGAGAATTATATGTTTTATTATTGGTTTCTACTAGAAGTAAAGCTTGGTTATAATACTAAGGCATTGATTCATTACTTACTATATCTAGAAATCCTAAATTTTAATTAGGGGAGACATGTTGTAGAGGAAAAATATTTATAAATGGAAGAGGCTATGGTAATGGAACATTTTGATTTATAGGTGGGATTAATATTAATGTTGAAATGTTTAGGATAACATTAGAAATGGGATCCAACATTTGACCTTATGAATTGTTTTGCCTATCTACATTTATTTCTTATACATATGTGATGGGAAACTTAGTGATGTTTAGGTCTCTCCTTAAGAAAATGGTAGTCCAAATATCTAAAGTATTCTTAAACATTTCTAAGGCTAGCTAGGTATTTGGTATATACAAGTTTGTTACCCTGATATACATATTTTGAAAATGTGCATTATAATTGTGTATACACTCATTATATTCCCTTATCATGTAATTAAATTACTAGCATAATATGTTTGGATTGACTACTTAACTAAGCTAGGATAAAAACATGTTATTTAATTGATTTCATCATGTGATTAAATTTTAAGGGAGGTTAAAGAACCAATCATAAGCTTAATCAAGCAAGGTGAATGGAAATAACCTATAGGATACATATTCATGTTCAATTTTAAGAAACTTGAGGGATTAATTTTAACGTTGGCATGTTTCGGAGAACATTATAAATGGGAGACAACATTTTCCCTTATAAATTAAGTGTCATATCCACTTTATTGCTTTTGCATATGTGATGGGAAAGTCATTTATGGTTTGGTATCTCCTTAAGAAAGTGGTATTCCAAGGATCCAAATAATTCTTTAACAATTCCAAGGCTAGCAGGGCATTTGGTTTATACAAGTATATTACCCTACTATACATATTTTGAAAATGTACATTAAGATTATGTATAGACTCATTAGATTCACTTCTCATGTAAGAAAATTATAGGTATAATATGCTTGGATAAAATACCTAACAAAAATAGGATAAAAAAATGTCATACAATTGATTTCATCATTTGATTGAATTTTAAGGGAGGTTAAGGAACCAGCCATAACCCTGATCAAGTAGGTGAAGGAAAATAACCTACAGGATACATCTTCATGTTATACATTAAGTAAATTGAGGGATGTTTTAAAATATATAACATGATATTCTACATTCCTTCTAGTATTTGTATTTAACTTTGGAATATAATGTTTAAGGTTTTTAGGTAAATCATGCAGATCACCTAGAACATTTATAACAAATCCAACTAGCCAAGTTGTAGCCATTTGGACTAGTATATTCGTGATAGATTATGGGGATGGTATGGTTGGGTAAACTAATCTTATGAATCAAAATATATTAGATATAATATGTATATGAACTTGAATAATATAAACAATTGATCTTATATGACCCAACCTGACTCTAGATCTTGTGTTACTTGAAGAAGACTCCACAGTGACAATCACTAATCTCTGTTAGCATGGATTTTTAAGCACACAATAGATGAATAATCATATGAATTAAATATTGGTATATAATCATTGATAATATCATAGTATAAATAGGTTTAATATTGTAAATACCACAAGATATGAAATATAGTGCTTGGCCCTCTTTTTAGTGTTAATTTTTGTTAAGCTAAAATTGTGACCCACTTGGAGATAATTATTGAAAATTTTGTTATGAGTCGATAAGAGTAGATTAAAACACATGAGAAAAATATTCCACTCATTTTTAGGACCCACTAATTATATAATGGTTGATAAACTCTAAACAATATAACATGGGTAAGTTATGATTATTTCCACCATAGGTTCAAATAGTTTCTTCAAAGATATCTAGGTTTTCACTATTGATCACTTTACAAAATGGGATATTTATATGGTAATGGGTAAGATGTTATTTTAAAAACAAATAAAAATGAGAGAGAGAGAGATAGGGATACTGATGAACCATGGTTGTATTAGGGGATTTTGATAAACTATGAACATCAATACTACTTGAAATATTCTGATCATTTGGGAAAACCTCATATTATTCAATTTCATTCTATAAAATGTTTATATATATATATATATATATATATATATATATATAATTCAACATAATCAAGTTCTCCATGTTGGGTCGTCATGCACATGACATCAACCAGGGAAGGCAATCTCTATGATTTTTATCTTAGGAAATGTTTTGGATGAAGTCTCAACTTGTTTACTGGCTCTATTGAAGGGTATGTAATTTCATTGATAAGCAAAATTTTGGGTATAATTTCCACTACTTGAGCTACCTACTTATTTTTTCAAGTTTAGAAAATCATTGCTCAATATTTATACCATTCTTTGGATTTTATATAACTCAAGTTTCGTTGAATATTGAGGATAATTATATGTTGTATTGTTGGTTTCTACTAGAAGTAAAGCTCAGTTATAATACTAAGACATTGATTAATTACTAAATATATTTATAAATCCTAAATTTTGATTAGGGAAGACATGTTGTAGAGGAAAAATATTTATAATTGGAAGAGGTTATGGTAACGAAACATTTTGAATTATAGGTGGGATTAATTTTAATGTTGGCATGTTTGCAAGAACATTAGAAATGGGAGCCAACATTCGACCTTATGAACTACATTACTTATCTACATTTATTGCTTATGCACATGTGAGGGGAAACTTAGTGATTTTTAATTTTATCCTTAAGAAAGTGGCAGTCCAAAGATCTAAATTATTCTTAAACATTTCTAAGGCTAGCTAGGTATTTGGTATATACAAGTTTGTTACCATGATATACATATTTTGAAAATGTGAATTAGAATTGTGTAGAGGCTCATTGGATTCCCTTCTCATGTAATAAAATGACTAGTATAATATGCTTGGATTGACTACCTAACCAAACTAGGATAAAAACATGTTATTTAATTGATTTCATCATGTGATTGAATTTTAAGGGAGGTTAAAGAACCAGTCATAAGACTAATCAAGAAAGGTGAAGGGAAAAAACCTATAGATTATGTATTCATTTTCAATGTTAAGAAACTTGAGGGATTAATTTTAGCATTGGCATGTTTGGGAGAACATTAGAAATGGGAGATAACATTTTCCCTTATAAATTAAGTTTCATATCCACTATTATTGCTTTTGCATATATGAGGGGAAGGTCATTAATGGTTGGGTCTCTCCTTAAGAAAGTGGTATTCCAAGGATCCAAAGAATTCTTTAACAATTCAAAGGCTAGTGGGGCTTTTGGTTCATACAAGTATGTTGCCCTACTATACATATTTTGAAAATGTGCATTAAGATTATGTATAGACTCATTGGATTCCCTTCTCATGTAAGAAAAATATTGGTATAATATGCTTGGATTGACTATGTAACCAAACTAGGATAAAAAAAATGTTATACAATTGATTTCATCATTTGATTGAATTTTAAGGGAGGTTAAGGAACCATTCATAAGCCTAATCAAGTAGGTGAAGGAAAATAACCTATAGGCTACATCTTCATGTTTTACATTAAGGAAATTTTGAGATTTTTTAAAATATATAACATTATCTTCTACATTATTTATAGTATTTTGATTTAACTTTGGATTATAATGTTCTAGTTTTTTAGGTAAATCATGCAAATCACCTAAAACATGTATAGTAGATCCAACTAACCAAGTTGCATCCATTTGGACTGGTCTATTGGTGATAGATTATGGGGATGGTATGGTTGGGTAAACTAATCTTATGAATCAACCTTGATTAGATATAATATGTAAATGAAATTAAATAGTATAAAAAATTAATCTTATATGACCCAACCTGACTCTAGATTGTGTGATACTTGAAGAAGACTCCATGGTGACAATTAGTGATCTCTACTAGCATGGATTTTTAAGCACACAATTGATGAAGAAGAATATTAATGAAATATTGGTCTATAATCATTTATAATATCAGATTATATATAGGTTTAATATTGAAAATAACATAAGATATGAAATATGGCGCTTGGCCCTCTTTTTAGTGTTAATTTTTGTTAGGCTGAAATTGTGATCCACTTAGAGATAAGTATTGAAAAAATTGTTATGAGTCGATAAGAGCAGCTTACAAAACATGAGAAAAATATTCCCCTCATTTTTAGGATCCACTAGTTATATAAGGGCTGATAAACTCTAAACAATAAAACATGGGTAAGTTATGATTAATTCCACCTGAGGTTCAAATAGTTTCTTCAAAGATATCTAGGTTCTCACTATTGATCCCTTTACAAAATGGGTTATTTACAATGTAATGGGTAAGATGTTATTCAAAAAATAAATAAAAATGAGATATATATATATATATATATATATATATATATATATATATATATATTGATGAACCATGGTTATATTAGGGGATTTTCATGAACTATGAACATCAATACTATAAATATTCTCATCATTTAGAAAAACCACATATTATTCAATTTCATTCTATAAAATGTTAAAATATATACAAAACTCAACATAATAAAGTTCTCCATGTTGGGTTATGTTATGCACATGACATCAACTAGGCAAGGCAATTGCTATGATATTTATCTCAAATAATTTTTTGGATGAAGTCTCAACTTGTTTACTAGCTTTATTGAAGGGTATGTAATTGCATTAGTAAGTAAAATTTTGGGTAGAATTTCCACTACTTGAGCTACCTACTTGTTTTTTTCAATTTTATAAAATCATTTCTCAAAATTTATACCATTCTTTGGATTGCATCTAACTCAATTTTTGTTGAATATTGAGGAGAATTATATGTTGTATTATTGGTTTCTACTAGAAGTAAAGCTCAGTTATAATACTAAGGCATTGCTTCATTACTTACTATATTTAGAAATCCTAAATTTTGATTATGGGAGACATGTTGTAGAGGAAGAATATTTATAATTGGAAGAGGCTATGGTAATGGAACATTTTTATTTATATGTGGGATTAATATTAATGTTGGCATGTTTGGGAGAACATTAGAAATGGGATCCAACATTTGACCTTATGAATTGTGTTGCCTATCTACATTTATTGCTTATGCATATGTGAGGGGAAAATTAGTGATGTTTAGGTCTCTCCTTAAGAAAATGGTAGTCCAAATATCTAAAATATTCTTAAACATTTCTAAGGCTAGCTAGGTATTTGGTATATACAAGTTTGTTACCCTGATATACATATTTTGAAAATGTGCATTAGAATTATGTATAGATTCATTGGATTCCCTTCTCATGTAATCAAATTAATAGTATAATATTCTTGGATCAACTACCTAACCAAACTATGATAAAAACATGTTATTTAATTGATTTCATCATGTGACTAAATTTTAAGGGAGGTTAAAGAACCAGTCATAGGCCTGATCAAGCAAGGTGAAGGGAAATAACCTACAAGATACATATTCATGTTCAATGTCACAAAACTTGAGGAATTAATTTTAACATTGGCATTTTTGGGAGAACATTATAAATGGGAGACAACATTTTCTCTTATAAATTGAGTTCCTATCCAATTTTATTGCTTATACATATGTGATGGGAAAGTCAGTGATGGTTGGATCTCTCCTTAAGAATGTGTTATTCCAAGGATCCAAATAATTCTTTAACAATTCTAAGGCTAGAAGGGCATTTGGTTTATACAAGTATGTTACCTTACTATACATATTTTGAAAATGTGTATTAATATTGCATCTAGACTTATTGGATTCGCTTCTCATGTAAGAAAATTATTGGTATAATATGCTTGGATTGACTACCTAACAAAACTAGGATAAAAACATGTTATATAATTGATTTCATCATTTGATTGAATTTTAAGGGAGGTTAAGGAATTAGTCATAAGCCTAATCAAGTAGGTGAAGGGAAATAACATATAAACTACATCTTCATGTTCTACATTAAGGAACTTGAGGGATGTTTTAAAATATATAACATGATCTTATATATTTCTTCTAGTATTTGGATTTAAGTTTGGAATACAATGTTCAAGGTTTTTAGGTAAATCATGAAAATCACCTATAACATTTATAGTAGATCCAACTAGCCAAGTTGCAGCCATTTGGACTGGTCTATTGGTGATAGATTGTGGGGATGGTATGGTTGGGTAAACTAATCTTATGAATCAACCTTGATTATATATAATATGTATATGACCTTGAATAGTATAAACAATTGATCTCATATGACCCAACCTGACTCCAAATCATGTGATCCTTGAAGAAGACTCCATAGTGACAATCACTAATCTCTATTAGTATGTATTTTTAAGCACATAATATATGTAGAAGCATATGAATGAAATATTGGTCTATAATCATTGATAATATAAAAAAAAAAATACGTTTAATATTGAAACTACTACAAGATATGAAATATGGCGCTTGGCCCTCTTTTTAATGTTAATTTTTGTTAGGCTGAAATTGTGACCCACTTAGAAATAATTATTTAAAAAACAATTATGAGTGGATAAGAGTAGCTTACAACACATGATACAAACATTCCCCTTATTTTTAAGACCCACTAGTGATATAAGAGTTGATAAACTCTAAAAAATATAACATGGGTAAGCTATGATTGTTTCCACCAGAGGTTTAAATAGTTTATTCAAAGATATCTAGGTTCTCACTATTGATCCCTTTACACAATGGTCTATTTACAATGTAATGGGTAATATTTTATTCAAAAAATAAATAAAAATTATATATATATATATATATATATATATATATATATATATATATATATATATATATATATATATATAAGGGTAGAAAATAGGTAAATCCCTTAAATGAGACAAGTCTTCTAATACTTATAAATTAGATTAGTGTGAGATGTAATCAAATCATTAGGCATTAAGTCTAGGTACTGCACAAACTAGATAACCACAATGAGTAAGACTAAAAGGAAAATTATTTGAACATAAAATCTATAAATTTATTCAAAATAAATCCATTACACAATCCTACAACTATTTACACACCATGGCTAATGTAAGCCTCATAGTAACCAGAGTGAGATCTTAAATCCAATTAAATTAGTTGTTCCATAATATAATTGTATATCCACTTACACACCAACAACATCAAAAAAAATATTTGCATGGATTACTTCTCAAATCAATATATTTATAAACCAACAAAGATAAAATGAGAAAATATAGGTGAAATCTTGGCTCAATCTCAATAGTGTTTTAGTACTAAACTGTGATGACCCTTTTCATGGAAAACATTCCTACTTATATAGAAACGGTTGACCCATCATGGGCTGTGATGCACAACCATAATTAAATGTTAGTAAATTAATTGATTATTATGGAAAACCAATATTAACTTCTCTTAATACAAACATTAAATGAATAATTGATCATAATTCAACCTTCTATGATGACACATCAAGAAACAAGAAGATACGGATAACCGAGTCATGGTAAGACTCCCCATTTTAAAAGATTTAGAATGAATAAAATGCATTCTCCAATGTAGTTTGACCTCCCACTTTAGCATTTTAAAATTTAAAACTTCCCAACTAGATACTTAGTTGTCCATACAATATTTAAAACATCATATTGACATCTCCCAATGATGGATTTTGGTTCATGTCTTGCTAGCTCATTCCTAATTTCATGTGTTTATCCTCATATAAATGACACACCTTTTATATGCAATAAAAAATTCATCATGTCTATAAATCAATCCTAACTCAGAGAAGATAGACCATACCATACACTTCTGATCAGGGATACATTTGTTAAGTGGGAACATGACCAATATGGGGATCTACTAGACTCAATTAGGGGATCTCTTAACATAATACTCCATGTTAGGGAGGGTTACAAATCCTCCATTAAAAAAAAATCATGCAATAACCCTAAGGGAGTCTTGTTTTTGATATCTCACTAAACTAATAACAATTAAATTAAATCTAATCTATTGCTCACCAAAGGTTGTGGCACAAAGTGGGGGTTAGAAATAATAAAAGTAAACATGCATAAGAGACATATACTCATGTGAATGTATATGGAATCCTAATTTATGGAAGATAAGTACAAATTCATATCTATCTAATCTTACAAAAGAGAAACAAAGTTAGAAATACTTACCTTTGAAGATGAACCTATCGAGCCTCAATTTCTCCCTTGGCCAAGGTGATTCATAAGAGATTGTTATAGTATGTAAGGATGACAAAGACAAATCAAATATAAGATACATAACATATCAATGAATCTAAATAAATTTTCCATAAGACAATATCTGTATCTCTAAAGAAATTTTGAAACCCTAAGATTGTTCCTCAAGTAGAATGGTCAATACGTAGATGAGTAATAGCTCTTACTTACTCTTCTTTTCTCTAAAAAATAGAAAATGAACTTGTATATATAGGCAAATTTGACCTTAAATCCTTCAAAAAATCCAATTAAATATGGTTGACCCAATTAACCTAGCATAATTTTAGATAATTATTTACTAGGTCATGAGCTAGGTCAGTCAAAGGCTAAAGTAGTTCTTAAGTGAAAATTACTCAAAACTATATAAGGTTGACCTAGTCAACCTCGTACAATCAAATAACAAAAGGGGATTAAGGTGAGGAATAAGAGGATAAAATGTAAAAAATGACTAAAAAGGGTATAATAGAGAATAAAAAGCTTAGGGATAATAGTTTTAGGAGACAAGTATGTCGATAATAAGTGGCAAAGGGAAAACAATCCTATAAATCACCAATGGTCTACCCACCCCTTCCCTGATACACCCCTTAAGGCATGCACTCAAAAATATTGAGACTCGATGGGTTCTTGAAAGATACAAAGTGTTAGTAATTGATGAAATTTTGAAAATATTATGTGTATACATATGCTCCACTTTAATCTCATGACATGTCATATGAGTGCAACATAAGATGGTGCTTAGAGGATAAAACATAACCCTAATGCTAAATAAAGTGCAATAAGGAAAAAATAAGATAAATGAAAAGACATAATTGATAAACACATACATTTACTTACCTTATTTTTGTATATAAATAAAGAGACTATGATATAAGTGAAGTTGTCCAAATGTGAAGAACATTAGGTGAACCTGTAGAGATTAGTGAAAAAAGAGCAAAAATTCAATTTTTTTGAAAGATAGGCATATAATATTGGAAAATATTCTCTACGAGCAGATGGGGAGATGGTGATAAAATACATTTAGATAGAAAATAAAATATGTTTAAAATTTTACTTAAGTTATTTGATATAGAATAGAGGTAGATAGATTTTGAGATGTATCAGGTATCTAATAAATATCTAGTTTGGTGTTTCTAGGTGTGATAGATGATGAGGAGACCAGATAGAGGTCCCTAGTGAGGGGATCACTCCATGATATCCTAGATGAGATGTTGATGTTGTATATTGATAAACTAGAGGATCGTAGGGTACCATCTACCCTAGCTCAGAGCTAGTTTAGATTAGCTAGAGAGCCCATGAGGCAATTACAAATACATAGAGAGGGGATGAAGCCACCAATAGAGGTGAGTGTAGGAGAGGCATGGGTATGGAAGGCCTTGAATGAGGAGACAGCTACACATATAGCTACCATGACATAGATGGGATAGGTGCAGGCCTAGGAAAGAGTGACAGATGTAGTGACCCTATCCCATATGACATAGGTATAGGAGTAGGAGAGAGCGACACATATAGTGACCCTAGCCCAATTGGGATAGGTACATGCTCAAGTGGCTCATTTATAGAGGTAGGTATCAAAAATAAGATATCAAACAAACTCTTTAAAATCTTCTATTCAGAAGAATCAGATAAAGGCATATATGGGTAGCATGGCTAGGCTACGAGATAAGCATGATGGGGCCTAGCCATAGAGATGGAGCTTTGTATATGGTTGTATTATTATATGAAAACTAATGATATATATAGATGTCTCATTTTAGGATTTTTATATTGATTTTTTATGTTTTCATTATGGTTTTAGTTGTATATTTATTTTTAGCACATTTATTTAGATGTTGTATATGTTATAGGAAATATATGAGTTGTGGATTGTTTTCTAGAATTATGTAAAACACATGCATGGTTAAAAATAAATAGGCAAAAAGGACTTGATAAAGTATAGTCAATCAAAAATTTACTACACATTATTTCAAATTTGGAATGTGTAATGACAATAAAAATGACTAAGTATAAAGAACCAAAGGGTAGTAAACAAGGTGGTATAAAGTATTATTTTTAAACTAAGTGAAAGATTGACACCAAATTAAAATAAATAAAGTCATACTAAATCATATTGGGAAGTATGAAAGTAATGTAATAAAGTGGAAATCATGTGAAAGGAAAAATGGTATAAAAACAAATCAATTAAGTCATTAAATCATACTAAATCTATTGGGAAGTATAAGAGAGAAAAAATTAGCAAAAATTGGTCTTAAATTTATCACATTAATTCAATATGGGAAGTATGAAAAATTAAACAAATGGTTGGATTCTTACACATAATCAAAAAATAAGAAGATAAAATCAAAAGAGAAATGAAGTAAGCATAAAACATACGAAATTAAGATAGGAAGCATGTTAATGATGTATAACTTCATAATCGAGCACATCTTATCTCATATTTTACACATGTAATTTTGATTATGACTTAGATTATTGGAAAATTTTATGAGGAAGGCTAGGTTCTATCCTTGGTCTTACACTGCAACTCACAAAGGGAAAATCAATGAGGTGGAATAAATGTGAAAATATGGTAACAAAGGATGTTGGTAATATGAATGTGAAATTGTGGTAATTTGTGAGGAAGGCTAGGTCCTATCCATGGTCTTACAATGTAACTCATAAATGGAATCCCAAGGGGAGTGAATAGTGAACAAAACAATATTTCTCAAGAGGAAATATGAGGAATGTAGGTAATGAAAAAGGGAATGTAAAAATCATAACTTAGGCATCTTATGAGAAGACTTTAGGAAATAAGAGGCATACTAAGGACATGATAAGACACTAAATGACTAGTGACCATCAATGTACAAAGGAAACCTATTCGCTATAGACAAAAAGATTTGTAGGCAAATAATAATGCTACTAAGATCAAATCATGAAGGTATATTGGTACAAGAAAAGTAAAATGGAGCTACCTTCCCATGGCGTGTTCCCCATTCCTTAGGACCCCTTATAGAGTCGTTGGTCTACTATGAAGATTGGGTACTTGCAAGAGAAAGTAGGTAGTACTAAAAGTTTTTTTTTTAATTCTTATTTTATAATTTATTGTCCTATTATACCCTAGTGTATCTCATCTCTATCATGAAGCCAAATTTTAAGTTTGATCTTTGAATAGAAGAAATAGATGTGATTTTAATCATGTCTTTTAGTGTGATTTGACTTTTAAGAATTTTGAATGTTTTTGCCTTTTGTATCATTACCTTTTGTTAAATGATTTGGATTTTGAATTTTTTTAAGGATTTTTAATATTCTTCCTCCATATGGACTTGGAATTACAAAACATGAGAGATAGAGTGTACAGACAAATGAGTTGTAGGCTTAGGTTAAAGGGAGCTAAGTGATCAAAGACAAGACTAACTAGAACACTTATGAATAAAAATAAACCATCATGTTATCTCAAGTCTCAACCATGTATATGCTTAGTTTGAAATAAGGTAATAAAGGAGATCTAAAGTGGACCAGTGAAAGGCGAGTATAATGAGATTAATTTTTTTCTAATTGATCACATGGTAAATAGGGAATGACTAAAGGGAACCAGGTTTGTATAACCAAGTCACAATGATAATTATCCATGTAAAATAGAGATAAGAAAGCAAACAATCATGAAGAGAAAATAAAATAAATTCAATAAAGGAAGAAAAATCAATGATAAATAAGACATATATATGCAAACTTAAATGACAGTATAAGAAATATAGAGTGAAAATGTAAAGTCACCATGTAAGATAAATAATAATTTGACATAATGTTAAATGATATGACAAATAGATAAAGATAAAATTAGAGCACATGTCTAATCTAAATACAAATGTAAAGAACATCATGTATATTTTTATAAATATTGATAGATTTTCCCATATACATTATCAAAAACATCTAATATATCTTTACGATGTTGGATGTGAATGGTTACTAATGTCTCATCTATCTTCAACAAAAATTGGGAAAATACTTCTCATCTAATCTCCTCAACAAAAAAGGTAGGAATACTAGATAGATCATGATGAAGAGGGATATCAGGTAAAGGATACTTATAAGAATGCATGGGAGAAAAATCTATAGGTGATGAAGGGATCACTAACAGGGAAGGATCCATAGGTGAGGGATGGTCCATGGGTGAAGGATTCATGGGTGGAGAAATAGGAGGTAAAAAAGGGAACATAGGAGGGGATGAAACCATAAGAGGTGGAATAATAGGAGAAGAAGGGGGAGAGTTATTATGAGAATAAACTATGGGAGTAAAATTATAAGGTCTAGGAATAGTTATAAGGTGATCTTTAAGGTGTTGTTTAAAGATGTGGCAATAATCAGTGTGATGGGTACCACATTGATGTTAAAGACAATACACCTCTCCATATATAATGAGATACTCAGGTAGTACCTTTGGGGGAGGTATGGATTTATCTAAGGACTAAGAGGTAAAAGGATGAAAAGTATCAATATATTATCATATCTTGTGATAATGCATGGAAGAATGGTTATTTGTGTTGTGGAAGTAATATATATGCATGTGAGTAGGCCTAGTAGAATTACTCATAGGAGGAGGTGTAACAGGATTGGAAGGAGCTTGAAAAGGCTCATAAGCCCATTTTTTGGGGAATAGAAACATATAAGGAAAAAGAATCAAACCATCACCAAGAGAAGGTGATGGTCAGGAAAGATTGGAACTAGGCTCAATGGAAGGAGTAATGGGATTAGAAGTAGGGAGAGACATAACTAAATCAGGAGTAAGAATGGGCTCAACTATAGTGGGCTATAATAAATGATGGGTGGGGTCTAAAAAAGTCCAAATAAGGGTCATACACATCTCAAGGATAAGTAGGCTATAGCGGTTAGGGTACCTATAAAAGTGGTAAGGCCTAGTCATAGCATGATCCATGAACATATTACTATGAATTTCCTCATAAATTTGAGGTGTTAGCACCATCTCTACCCTATGATAAAGAGTGAAAATACTAAAATTAGGAACTATAAATGATGTAATATGTGAAGATACATGAAAATCCTAAAGCAAAGAAGAATGATAATAGATAATCTCAACATCATGGGCCTAAACAAGACCACCTAATAATGGATCATCTAAGGAATAACCATCAGTGTAGTTAGGTGTGTGAAGATCAATGATGCATGTAGGGATGATTTTTTCATTTGATGAAGTGTGATAAATATAATGCCGAGTCTTAGTCAAGATAATAGGAATATCATCCCAAGGAGGTTTGAGAGAATGAGTATGCAAAAAAGAAAGAAGCTAAGAGATGAGATGAGGTGAGAGATCATAAATATTAATAGTTAGGTTGATTTCATTGGGCTCATCATCATTAGAATACAAGAGATTAGGAGGAATATTCCTAATGAGTTTAAGATGAACATTGTAACCTCCAGTATAATTGATGAGAAAATTGAATCATTGAGTCTCAAGAATAAAACACTGGTCAAAGGTTCAAGAGTAGGAATCTTGAAGACACCATGGTCTTAGAATTATTATAAATTCCAATGGTTAGTGTCACCTTGAATCCTATATATGGATCTATTATGAATGAATTTAATGAATTGGTAGGCAGAAGAAGTAACTGCTCTTATATGATGAGTCCATGACCTACCAAGCAAGATGTTATAAGATAGAGGAAAGTTAAAGATCATCACCTTCACATGAATGGTAATAGGCATGATGGTAATAGGAAGCCATACACAACCTAAAGGAGGAATTTTCCTTTGATCATGTCCTTGACATGTGTTGCATGTGAATTTGAGATTGTATTTAGAATATCTAAGGGTTTTGATAAAATTGAGAGAGGCAACACAGGTGTCAGAACCCTCATCAATCAAGGCATGCTTGACTAGGATATCACCAATTTGGACACTAATGAATAGAGGAGGATCATCCACATGAAGAAAAATCTCATCAAGAATCATAGAATTGATAGGAAAATTTAAGGAAAGATAAGTGCCCATTATTATATAAACATGGATGGACATCTCTTCACATTGTTGCAATATTCTATCTTCAGATCCAGAGAAGGTTGCTTTGTGTCTTACTAGAGGAGGATGAGGGATTTTTATTTTGAAAAATATTTGCATAATATGGTTTTGATTATGTGGAGATGTACTTATAATCTCAAGGAATGGAATTTGAGATGGGAAATGAGTGAGTTCCATGATAGGATCCTACTCATCATAACCCATAAAAAGGTTGTTAGAAATAGGTGCATAATGTCGAAGGAAGTCCTCAGAAGGAGGAATTGAAGTGCATTAGAATTTTTGTTGATAAGAAGGAGAAGGTTTAGAATAAGGTTATAAATTATGTTAATAATATGAAGTAGTTGATTCATGTTGGTTTTAAGAATTAGTAGAATAAATGTTGATACAAGTTTGAGTGTCATTAATTTTAGGTGGAAAAGATGGAGGGATGGTAGAAATAGAATGAGAATAGCTATCCAAGGGAGAAATTAGATTTGGTTCATTAAAGGTTATAAGGTCATATTTCCCTAACTCATTTAAGAAATTTGGATAAGAATCTTGGATAACATGAAATGTGTGAGATAATAGAGGAGTGTAGATAGGTTGAGGATCAATGAAAGCAACCACCCTTCACATATTAGTCATGTTAACCACATTCTCTTCATGAGTTGGGTCAAAAAGACTTTATACATTATTGGTGGAAGGGGTGGGCTTATATTGGGTACCTTGGTTAGGTTGGTGATTTAGAAGAGGGTCTTTTTATATAGCCAAATGAACATTATCTTGATTCAAGGCTTGAGATTTAGTATTTGTTTCATGAGCCTTAAAATCAATTTCATAGGATTGTTGACACTTTTGAATGATCAAATCATGATCAAAATTAAGACCAAGAATAAAATTCATAGCTAAATTATGAAGCTACCTATAGGTCTTATGAGAATGACACCAACTAGTGTGAAATCAACAAAACTTGTTAGGACCATACCAGGATTTCATAAGATGAGTGGGATCAAGTTCTCATGGTAGAGGTCTAGGTATATGTTTTAGTAATTAATCTGAGGATAGGGGTTTGTGAACATTGATTTTATTAAGTGAAGATAAATGAGGATTGGTATATTGTTGAGAACAGGGATCTAGTTCCAAATATTGGTTAGGAATGATAGCTTGAATAGTGTGAATGGTGTCATAATAGTCCATGACACCATCATTGATAGCATTATGATTTTTGTTATTAAGTAAGGTACAAGTACCCAAAAAAGGTTGGGGTGGCTTGAATTGTGATGCATAAGGAAATATTGATGTTTTGCTTGGTCAATTGCCTCCTCCAAAATACATAGAGATGTGTATGGACCTGATATTCTAACTTTGGAAAAAGAGCATTGGTAAAGAGATGGAAAAGGTTATCATCGGCTATTTTATGTTCACATTTGTTGGATGATGTTTTCAAACTTTTAATAAAAGCTTGGGTAGTTTTATTTTCAAGTTGTTTACAATTTATAAAATGGGCCAAAGTATTCTCTAGAAGATCACTAGTTTGGAACTCTTGAACTAGATCATTTACTAAATCTTCTAAACTAGTAATAGAATGAGTTTTAAGTTGGTTGCACCAATCTAAAGCATCATCTATGAGGGTTTTGGATAGGATCTTAGTAGCGGCAAAGGTTTTCAATTTGAATAAATCTTTATAATTATTTCCAAATATTTTTAGATGAAGGGTAGGATCACTTGATCCACTATAAAAAATGGTAGGGGTGATACCTCCTATATCAATATTAGTAATTTGAGTGGTAAGAGGCTCATTTTAAAGATGCTTAATGGTTTTTTTGACCAAAGGAGTTTGATGGATAAGATTTCTTTGGGAATATTGAAGAGGAGGTGAGGGAACATTATGATTATGCATGCCATAAAACACTGATTGAGGATGAATTTGAAGAAGGAGAAGGTGATTTTGCATTATCATCATTTGATTTATATTATGAGCTTGAAAAGTATTCATATCATTAAGTGTTTGTAACAAGAGTTGGTCATTTTGATTAGTATTTATAGGATTATTTGAAGCATTAGATTTGGTATTAGTGGCTTGGGTACCACTATTGTTGTTGGCAGGAGCTTGAGAGGAAATTTTAGAATGTTAGGCACTAGTGGAAAAATTTGCTTATGTGTTAAAAGATGGACTAGTGAAAGGATGAGAAGAGGAAGAAATAGAAGCATGATTACTTTGGTTATCAAATGATGCAATAGTGGAAGGATTAATAATAGTGGGTCTTAGGAGAGGCCCACTAGATGTAGAACCTTCCATGTTAGTGGAGATACTAAGCATGGAGGTAGAAGAAGTCAAAGAAGAAGAAGTCATGGTATGAGAAGGGGTCATAATTGAGGGAAGAGGTTGAGAATAAAGGAAATTAGTACCTCAAAATTGATTTGAGAATGTGTGAGAAGGTGAATCAGGATCTTAAACTTAACCAATAATCATGACATGGTAAATGGTAGAGGGATCCTTTCCTCTATGTTGAGTAAATTCAAAGATAAAAAAGAGCATTTTAGGGATATACTCTAATTTGGGTTGATCTTCTAGTGAGAAGAGAGGATTATGATGCAAAGAGGAATGAGGAGGGGTAGCATAGTTCATTGTGTGAGTGGATATATGAACATTACTCTTATTCAAGAGAAGATCCTTACTCTACTTATGGGAGACCCTATGAGGGTTGGTAAAATTCATCATGTCTATTGAATTTAACTCAGTATTGTCTTAAAATAGAAATTTCATGATGAAGGAGAAAGACTAAACAAGGTAAGAGAGATGCAAAGAGGAAGGAAATAGGAAGTGAAAAAAATAGTATAAGTTGATTGGGTTGACCTAGTATAGAAAATAAGGCCTAAAAACTATATAGAGTTGACTGGGTTGACTAAGTATAGTAAATAGAGGCTAAAACATGTACATGGTCGATTGGGTCAACCTAGTACAACAAATAGGGAAAAATAAACAACCTATAAGAGACTATGTTGATAGAAACAATGGTGTACTGAAATAAGAATAATTTTTCAAGTATTTATGAAAGTAAGAAATGAAATAAAAGACACATTTAATTGGGTCAACGAGGTTGAACCAATTGAGGTACATAGCACAAAACCTTACACCAATGCTAGGAAATGCAAGTTTTTTCAATATAACATGCAATTGAGCAAATAAAAAGCAATCAACTTGGAAATTAAAATATAACTAAGTGTTCAAATTGAATCTTGTTATATTATTAGAGTGTAATTTTAGATGTGATGGGAAGTTGGCTATAATCAAAGAACTAGAAAGTAATCTAAAGATGTTTTCAAGATGTTTGGTTTGAAAGGGATCTGTATTATTAATGGTACTAGCTTGGTATTAGGGCCTACCCCCTCATTTCACACACTGTAGTGATAAAGGTGTCAGGTGCTTATCCAAAATATACCATTAACCATGTATTATACATGGCAAGAAAACCAAGTTGGCTTCTCCCTTGGTGATGAAATCCAGGTAGGTGGGCCTTGGGTAGACAACTATTAAAATGCTTTGTAATATTTTGTGATTTGGTAGTGTGTGCATAAAATAAAAAATAGTGAAACTAAATGATATATTGAAAACCACCTAATTAGACTATGTGATTTATTCTAAGCATACAAGCAACAAGAAATGAAAGTGTGAGATAATTAATAGCATATACGTGTTAATTCTAACTTTGAAACATAGTACAGTGTCAATTAAATTAACAATATAAGTAGAGAATACAAAATAGGGTCGATAATGTCACCTTTGTACTATAGAAGAAAATGTATAAAAATGAACTACATCGACAGAGTCGACCTATCTTTCCAAATAAAATACATAATACATAATTGTGTTGATAAGGTCAACCTAATTGACTATACAAGGGTAGTTTTAAAGACTACAAACTATAAAAAATAGGACTATAAGGAAAGAGAGAGAAAGATAGAAAGGAACCTTGGTGGGTTGGATAATGTAGAGAATTGAGATTGTTGTTGAAGAACATTGATTAATACTTGCAAATTATTATAACTGTGTTGACTAAGTTGACCTAGCTTTGTAAAACCTATTTTCGATAGCCTAAAAATGTATAGGGTCAACTAGGTTGACCTAGTATACTAAACTAGATGTCTAAAAGCCTAAAACCCTATATTATGTCAACTAGGTCAACCTAGTAGCCTATACATGAAGAACTTGCACAAACATAACAGATTCATATTGATGTGACTATGTGTTAAACCTATGCGCATAAGTTAGTACCATGTTGATACAATTAACCCAACATCATAAATATATGAAAAATAAAATGATAAAATAATGAAATAAGTGAAATAAAAACCTATAAGGGTTAGGTTCACATCGGGTTCACTAAAATATATGCAATCAAAAATGCATCATGTCTATAAATTAATCTTAACTTAGAAAAGATATATCATACCATACACTTTTTATTGGGGACACATTTGTTAAGTGGGAACATGACCAATATGGGGATCCGCTAGACCTGATTAGGAGATTTATTACCAAAATAAACCATGCTAGGGATGGTTTGAAAGCCTACAGTCAAACACAATCATGCAATAACCCTAAGGGAGTCATGTGTTTTGATATCTCACTAAACTAGTAATAAGTAAAGTAAATCTAATCTAGTGCTCACCAAAGATTGTGGCATAAAATGGGGGTTATAAATAATAAAATTAAACATGAATAAGAGACATATACTCATGTCAATGCATATGAAATCCTAATGCATGGAAGATAAGTATAGATGCATATCTATTTACTCTTACAAAGGAGGAACAAAATTAGGAATACTTACCTTTGAAGATAAATCCACTGAGCCTCAATATCTCCCTTATCTAAGGTGCTTTTCAAGAGGTTGTTATGGTGTGGAAGGATGACAAAGACAAATCAACTCTAGGATACATAACATATCAATGCATCCAAAAGACAAGATTCATATCTCCAAATAAATTATGAAACACTAATCGTACTCCTCAAGTAAAATGGTCAATAAAAAGATGTGCAATAACTCTTACTTCTTATCTTATCTAAATAATGGTGAAATGTTATATATATATATATATATATATATAGGTGGATTTTACCCTAAATCCTTTCAAAAATCTTAGTTGACAGGGTCAACCCAGTTGACCTAGCACAATTTTGGATAGTTATTCACTAGGTCATGAGCTAGGTCGGATAAAGGCCAAGCTAGTTCCTAAGTGAAAATTACCTAAAATAGTATAGGGTCAACCTAGTCAACCTAGTATAGCCAACTATAAAATGGTATTAAGGTGAGGAATAGGAAGATAAAATGTGGCAAATGATTGAAAAGGGTACAATAGAGAAGAACAAGCTTAGGTATAATAGTTTCATGAGAAAAGTGTGTAGATAACAATTGTTAAAGGGACAATAATCCCACAAAGCACAAATGGTCTACACACCCCTTAATGCATGCACTCAAAGAAATTGAGACTCAATAGGTTCTTTTAAGATACAAATTATCAATAGTCGATAGAAGTTTGAAAATATTATGTGTATACACCTTCCATATACATCATTTTCCCATTAAATGTTGATAACCATGCACATAAATATTTGAATAGTGGATTATTCTAATCTATATAGAGGTGCATTTTTTGAATAGTGGATTATCCTAATCTATATAGAGGTGCATTTAGTATACTCTGACCCTTGCTTAGTTTCACCAATGTTGTTATGTACTTGAATTCATAGATGATGGACTTTAGCTCTTCCTTGACCATGCGTCCAATATACCAAGAGAATCCTTTCATGATTTAAAACATATGGTTCATGATCTCCCTCATTCCCTTCTCTACCTCCATGTGTCATCCAAAATTTCAGCTTCATATATATATTATTTTTATTGTATCCTTTTATAAATTATTCTTCACATTGGCCTATGATGCCTTCACTACAAATCTCATAATCTGGTTTGTAACCAAAACTCAAGTTTGTACTTAACCCATCCATAGAGAATTTGATCAAGACTTTATAATTTTGATTGTAAGTGAAAAACAAACATAATTTATCATTTGAAAAGGTTTCCTCCTCATTATCAAACCTTGTCCTTCCTTAACTCACTCTTTGTATAGGAGTAAGCTCTTGCCATGTTTTCCCATAACATAATTGGTTATCCATTTTGGTTTACCCACAAATGAAAAGAATGCATCCATTTAATATTAAAAATTATCCTTTTCCTTATTGACTTTATTTTCTATAAATATTATTTGGCTTATGATGCCTACTATATATCTTATTTTCATTAACAACACTAGTCAAATTTCATAAAAGCCCTCAATATAAATAGAATGAGATCTCAAAACCATTAAAATCATATTGGGCTTTATAAACCCTTGTTAGACTCTAAAGTTTTAGATTATGACCAAAATTTATGTCATTTAAGGTTTAGTTTCAACCATTTTGAGCTCTGCAATCGAACCCATCACTTACTCAAATAATAAGATTTTGATTTACATCTGATGGATTTGATGGACTATCAAATTTAGGTGTGTCATCTACATAGCTAGATGTCTATGTGTATATACCACTTATTCCTTTTCCTTCTTGAATTTATGTTCTTATTGTATTAATTTATTCCTTGTTGGACCCACTTCTTGAAATGACAACACATATCACCGTCTAAGAGATAAATAATCTTGGAAATTATTTATACTATCAAGCTCTGTAGTCCCTCTAGGTTTGTTTCATCCACTATCAATCTTGATAGCCCACAATGGAAACATGTCTATAAATCATGGGGGTCATAGGCATTGGTGATTACATCTACAAATAGATCTACTTCCATCCTTAAGTCTTGACTACCTAATCTACTAACACATGGCCAAATCATGGGGTTAGAGGACTTGGTGATTCAAAATATGGTGCTTAAGATCTTCACATTCTCTAACTACTAATATGGGACAATGCATATCCATTTAAAGGATCAAATATTCTCTCTATTTTGAGTTTCTTCTATATACCCCTTATATTCTTGAATTCCCCTAATCTTTCCATATATATTACATTTGGGAGTTAGGTAATTTAGTATCTCTCTACTTGCCTTTTCTTATATTGAGTGAGACTCTTTGTTATCCCTCCATGTGAATGGAATTTTGAAATGGGTAACTTGGGAACTTAGTCATTTTCCTCCAACTCAACAAAGTTTCCAGCTGGCTTGATTATTACAAATATCATAATATTAGGCTCTTGGACACTTTAGCTTATTTGATACACTTTGATTAAAAGTTAGCTAAACACTTGCCAATGATTGGGAATATTTAGAACCCTAAAAAAACAAAACTAAAGACTCAAGGAATTATTTAATAGGTTAGTCAATAAAACTGAAATAAGTCTACAAAATAGCATTTTAACTAAATAACTTATGCTTAACCAATAAGTAATGAAAATTTAGCTAAGTAAATGATAATATTAAATTTGAATAATTAATTTTGAATGCCAATCATAAAATGTCATGAAATAAATTATTCGATTCAAAACATGATTTGAAACATATTTAACCAAATAAAGACTTGAATATTCAATAAACATTCCCAAGATCAAATGAAAAAAATATATCTCAAAATCCACCCCTTCAATTTAATCTAGAAATGAAAAGCTTCAAACATTTCAAAACATGATTTTCAATTGGACAATGAGCAAAATAAACTAAGGCCTAAAAATTGAAAGGTATGTTTATCAAAATATCATAATTACAAAACTAAAATGGATCATTTAACTTGATCTTGAAATGACATGAAGATCATATAACTAATAATGAATCAAAATCTAAGCTCATCTTAAAGCAACCTCAATAGACCAATTTATAAGCTTAAAACCTAGACAAAGATCATTTAGCCATTTTGAAAGAATGGTCAACTAAAATAATATCAAAGTCACTAACATGTGTTTATGAATCAAAGGCAACACTCATTCTTACTAGATAACAGTCATAAATGTCATCATTATAGTAAAAAAGAAGATGAAAATAAAACAAAAATGTTATAGCAAGAGGGTCCTTATGTAAAAATTTGAACATGGGGCATATTGGACTCAACAGGTTGGAATTTTCAATACATAATTTAGAAAATTAAATAAATTTGATAAATTG
>JARHVA010001433.1:2230000-2432500 GCA_037957365.1 Torreya grandis
GTGGATTCATAATTTGAACTTGATCTTTGTTTTAGTATTTTATTGCTTATTTTAGTAGCTTCACCTGACCTAATCATTAGCTTCACCTTGCTAAATGGTAGCTTTGCCAAAGTTGCTCTTTGTGTCTGTGTTTACATGAAATTAACAACTTTTTCCTACTAAATGGTGGCTTCAATCTATTTTTTTCCAAAACCTGAGAGCTCAAAATGAATTTTGTTTACTCACTTGATTTTTGGCTTCTAGGCAAGAAAACACCCTAACATTTTTTAGGACCTAAGGAGGAAAGAGAAAAGGTTAATCATGATTAGAAACTCATATACATTTTTTTAGTGCTTAAAATCAACCTAATCACACTTGTATTTTAGTTTTTAAAGTTTTTATAAGTGAAAATAAGGCCAAGGGGCCAAAATTTCAATCATACTTCAATCTGGGGCAATTAAAAGGAATATACATTTTAGTTAGAGCTCTTAAGAGATTTTTCACTTTATGTTTATTTTTTATTACTAGCTAGTTTTCAAAGTTCATAGTTAGATCTCTTTATTTGTTACAAATTAGAAACTATTATGTGTATGTTCTCCCCCATACCCTTTAGGGAACTTAGGTGACCAAAATCACTTTATTTATTGTCATTATTTGTAAAGTTGTGTAAAAAATAATGTAGTGTATGCTCTCCCCAAGCTCCAAGTGACTTGGATGACCCATAAATTACCTCTAAAGTATTTCCAATTATTTTCCTTGGATTTGACTTATGGGAGATATCTCAATTCTCCATCACAATTTCTATATGGGTACATTGAACCGAGGTTTCATCTTCTAGCATCGTACCAACTTCACTCCATGATAGGGTATACAAATTAGGTAAACCATTGAATGGGATAGTGGTGAATAGTTAGCTTGATAATCCCAATGGGTACCTTGGCCCTATGGTAGATAAACATTGGAATTCACTAATAATTACATGAATGAATTCATTATGCAAAGGAATAGACCATTACATAACAAGCTAGGTGGTTTGGACTCAATTTATGTGATTTCACCCTTGTGTTAGCCACACTTGGGACCATTTAGTGCATTTGAGATTTATAGATTTTAGTTAAAACCCAACCTTTTGTGAAATTTCTTTCCAAATTTTGAGTGATCCTCACTCTAATTTCATGCTACATTTCAATACTTTAGATACATATGGGGGTGTAAAAACTCTACCTATAGTATATAATTTTTGGTTTAACACTTAATTCCTCAAAATAATTGGTATATCGATGGAAACTTTGGTAGAATCTACACACACCTATGTCAATTTTATATATAGGATGATCCATTAGTGCTAATTCTATTTTATTTAATTTACATGTGTGTTTTTATACTAAAAATATTTGTTTGTATTGTCACATCAAAACAAGTCCAAAACTATTACGTTGTTTTCATATCCATTTAGTGTAAGAGGTGTTACTTTGTAAATTTTGTGTAGCATCTTTTGATTTAGAGTTTTGTTTCAAAACCATTTGTGTTTTACTTGTTTAAGTAGGGCATCATTACACTACCCATTTTATCCCAAACATTTTCTTGATATTTTTGAGTCCAAAATTGTTTGTCATGTCATTTATTTGAAGGACAATTGTTATTCTACCTAAATTATTCTAGATATATTAACGCTTTTGAAACTAAGTTCCAAAACTACTGTTATATCTCTCTTGTTTCAAATTCAGGTTACGCTACCCATTTTTGTCTAGTGTTTTTACCTTATAACATTTGAGTCTTTTCACATTAAGTCTAAAACTCAATCTTTCAAAGTGCAAGTCTTAATCTAATCAGGTTCATGCCAAAATTTCATCTAATTTGGTAATAAGTTGTCTACCTATTTTGTTTAGATTATGTTACTTGGGTTGATTTCTTATTTTTATCTAAGAGACCCCTTACCTTGAATTAGTGATTGTTTTTTTTATACCTTATTTGGAGAGTCCTTTGAGCCAAGTTTTTTCCACGTGCCTTGTGAGAATTTTATTGTGATGAATTCTGAGTTTCCTAGTTCCATTATTTAAGTAGTCTTTTGTGAAATCAAATATCAAGTCTTAATGAGCCAATTAGCATGTGTCATCTAAGTCAATTACCTTAGTTTAGTTTCTTTTAAATTTCTTATTTTATTTATTTATTTTTGAGTCTAGACTTTTTTTCATATTAGAATGATTATAACCGCCTTTGGATAAATTGTTGTTATCTTTTGATCCTAACTTTCAATTGTTATACTTTATCTGGACACTTTCATCACTGATTATAACCACCTTTGGGAAAATCAATACTTTATCCATAGACAATATTTGAGCCTTTGTGTTACTTTTTCCATTGATTATAACTGCATTTGGGGAAATAAGTATCATTATGTTAGATCGGTTTTGAGTTTGTTTTCTTTTACCTTGCCTAGTCTAGTTATTTTACCCTTTGTGCCTCTTTTACAGAGTTAAAGTTTCTTTATTTTTAGAACTCAATTGTTTTTTACCTTTGGAACCTTTATTTTCATGTGACCCATTAATGGATTTAAACATGCCTCATTACACATGTAGCGGGACAATTTATAATCTAGGCTACGAGAATTTTATGACCAACAACACTTTTGTTCAAGAGTCATATGATGACATAGCTTATGAGACAAATCCCTATCCATCTTATAACATTCCATATGTTGAAAAAAATCACAAACCTTTATCATAGTATTTGTTGACTATACCTCCTTATCCAAGCCAAGATCCATAGTAAATGGAATAATACCTTGCTCAAATGATGCCTAACATTGAACAAAGAAAAAACAAGAGTCTTACTATGTCACGAACACAAAAAAAAAATGATCTATACCTATTTGAATGTCTTTTATTAAAGAAAAAAGACAAATTTCATGTTATATCTATTGAATTAGGACCCAAGTTCTCACCATACTTCCCACACAAAAGCCTAAGTACATTGATTATAAATCCTAGTAATGTACCTCAAATTCAACCATTCGAACATACATCAACTAGTTATAGTCAAAATCTGGTCTAAATTTCATAGCAAGAATAAAATATGTTTTCAAAATGGAACATTATTATGGATGAAAAAATGAGACAGTTACATCAAGCATATGAAAAATATCTCAATCTATTTCACAATCTTAATGCAATTTTTTTTTTACTAGCATGCCATTTATTGTGATAGCTCCATCAATAGGGAAATAAATTGATGCTTTGGGATATACAAGACAAAACATAGACCCATTTAGATGAATCACATTGGTTGGTGACATGTATAATATCCATATATCTATGGAAGAGACTACCATTCGAATGGAAGGGCTCACTCAAAATGTGGTAGATAACACACAATTGCAATCCAATTTAAACCAAAGTAGTTATAATATATATCCAAATAATACATAATATATTACTTCAAATAATGCCATGAGTGTATTACAATAGTAGGTAATAGGTATGCCTGTTTCTAAAAATAAACAAGAAACCTCCACTCCTCAACCAATTACTTCCTCAAATGTACAACATGGGGTAACAAGCCAATAATAAACCAACTTACCGCTGCAACAAGTTAAGAACACTATGCCACCTCAATAGGTGATAATGATTTTTTTTTCACAACAAGGACATATCAATATACCTTATAATCATAGATGTTTCCTAACCAATAATATATTTCTATTGGTCAAATAGCGCTAGTTAATCAATAACAACAAATGTCAAACCCCCAATATTTACATAACCAACAAAAATTGCCTAAAAAAATAAGTGTCTATTTAAGAACAAGTGCCACTTCAACAAGTGTTGATCCAATAATAAGTGTTCAACCAACAACAAGGTTATTACATATAGTAGATGTTAGGTGCTTGGAAATAATTGCCTTTCACCTAAAATTTATCACACATGAAACAAGGATCCAACTATCAACACCTCCAACCATAGGGATCTAGTCAACAATGTGTTCCCTATATACAATAGGGTTTAATAAGTAGGTAGTAAGTTCCTCCCAAACCCTTTAATACCAACATATTCCATAGATATAAATGCCATTACTATAGCCTCAATTCACTAGTCAAGGTTATGTAGCTAATATAAATTAGAATGTGATTCAATAGTAGCATATTAAATATCCATATTATAATCCTAAAATGTAGATAACATACTTGGTCATCCAAATAATTAAACTAACATTTCATAATATGCCTACCCTAGTCAAGATAATCTACCTTTGACAACACAACCTCAAAAATAATAGGTAATCCCTATGATTTCCTTACCTAAGAGTTTCAAAAGATGAAAGATGCAATTCAAGCTATATAGATTAGGAAGAAAACAAGGAAATTCAAAATGGATGAGATATGCTTTGATGAGTCTATAAAATGACTCATTATTACTATAGTTTATGGACTTAAATATGTCAAATGGTTGAGCATTTTATGTAAGGTAGGAAATAAATGATTTTATCTATATAAACTCATGTAAAGTATAAGTCTATCTTCCTTGCACTTTGTTCTAACATTTGCATGTTTTAGGCTCTACATTTTGACATGTACAGGCAATAGTGGTATTAATATGAATTTTGACAAGATTTCATGAAGACAAGAAGGATCAAAGCCAAATAATTAACCATCTAAGACCCAACTATGGATTCTAAATTGCTACAAATTTTTATAGTCAACTATGAATTTTGATAGTCAGCTACAGATTTTGACAATCAGTTATAGATTTTGACAGTTAGCTATGGATTTTGATAGTAAGTTATAGATTGTACCAATTTTTATATGGATTGACATAGTTTACTCCAAAATTGATCATAGTAAGTTTCAAAGGGTTTAGATAGCTTCTCCAACTTTTTCATGATAATCTGGAGAACTCTTTTTGACATTTCCATTTTTATGTATGTATATAAATAATTATCTATTTTTGTTTAGTCTTCCATTTTGGGAGTTGCTACTCTAAGTTGAAACGATGAAGATATGAGTATTAATATATGTAAATATTTGGTTGATATAGTTAAATGAGGCAATTTTTATCTATGGATTCTTTGACTCCTTAAAGATCTCATTGTAATGACTTTATATTCTAACTATATCACCTAATCTACCTAGAATATATTCCTATTTCAAATTAGTTAAGTTGTTACCTAGGATATAGGGATAAACGGTTTTTTGGTATAGAATAAATAGATAGATCCATGATTAGATATATAACTTTTTTAATTACATATAGAAATATTATAATTTTTGTTATTTTTTGAAATACAAAGTATTGTAGTAGTTTCCTCTCTCAATCTATGTGTTGAAATATCTTATAGCTGAGTTGATTTGAACCTAGATGTGAGGGTGAGCAAGGGCCCACTCCCCAAGGATACAAGGGATTTATTTGGTATTTATAATGTGAGTTTGTATTTATTTCAATTAAAAATTGATATAAATATATATTTTTATAATTCAAATTGAAAACTTGTAAGATAGATTAAATATTTAATTTGTTATTTCTAGCATAAGCATTTGTTTCATTCTTATAGATTTTGAAAATATAAATTTATGACTACTTTTAATCAATGAGTGAGGATTCGATATTCTTCTAATTCTACAAGAGTGATTTGAATAGATTTGTTTTGATTTTGTGTGAAGAATTTATAGATTCTACAAATTAAATTAGATTGGGTTATTTATGCTTTCTACAAAGAGTGTTTCTTTCCAAGTAGTAGATTAGAATTTAGAAGTAGATATAGATTAGAATAACATCTAAAAACCCCCAAAAAACAAGTACTATTAACTTAAAATCAATAAAGTAACTTACTTCAAATAGCTTTAGGCACCACCATGGTAAGAATAAACACCAACATATGTTAGTTAAATGAAGGGGTAATAATGACACCCATCATTTTTTGCACCATTATTAGGGACCCTTTCAAGTGTCAATTAGGTAAAAACTCAAGGTAACAGTTCATAAAACATAAAAATACAAAAATAAAATAAAATCACTCTCTTGTCAAAATCAAGTATATGAGTAGGCCACAAGATTCACAAGGTAAATTTGTTCCAAAATATTATGATCCTTTACAGGAAAGAATCAAGATAGTCACAAATAAAATAGACATCTTGCAAAAAGAGATAAGATAATATTTTAGAAATATCTCTAAAGGACCAAAAGCATCCTCTTTTATAATAGCTAAAATTGTAAATACTAAACAACCATAACCCCCTCCTCTCAATAAAACTTTATTTGACATGGGAGAAAATGTAGGCCAAGTTGAGATCCCTCATAGGAATGCTCCTAAAAGGACTTTATCTTATCCTATTATCTTTAAAAATGATTAACAAACAATGAAAAATATTTCTCTAGCCAATATACTAACCTTTAGAGGACTATCCACCAAAGACCCAAATCAATTTATTTTTGAGTTTAATGTTCTCTATCAGACTTATGATTACACCTCAGATAGCTAAAAACTAAAACTTTTTCCTTCTAATTTGAAGGAAGGAGCAATGAGGTGTTTCATGGGGCTAGGAGGGAACTCTATTCATACTTGGAGAGAAATGAAAACAACATTCTTGGATAAATATCAATACTATTACAAGGTCAAGGATAGGAAAAAATATTTTTTCAAAATCAAACAAAATGAAGATGAGAGCCTTAAAGATTACTTAGATCAGTTTGCCTTTGCTCTCAACAAATGTGGTTATGAGCTACTTAGAGAAGTGATCAAAATTATTTTTTGTAAGGGATTGGATGAATCTTCCAGATATTCTTTGAATCTTATGGGGAAAGAAGATATTACTAAATTGGATTTCCAAGAAATCACATAGTTATGCACAAAGTACTCTAGAACAAAACCTAGTAGCAGAAGAGGAAAATTGGGAAAATCTAGTGATGTAAACCAAATCATGGAAGAATTAGAAAACTTTAAAATAGACATACTAGTCTATTTGAATTTAACATTGGATGGATTACAGGCCAAATCTAAATCCAATACTAAGACATTAGAGATCTATTAGCCAAAATGTAGATTAAAACATGGACTTAAAGACTGTCCTTTAGATAAAAATAAAATTTATGGAATATTTGATGCTAAGGATCATGATACAAAGAATTTTAGTCACCTCCCTAGTCTCAAGAATTAGTTCAAACAAAATACACAAGCCATAATAGAAATCAATTATGTTTAGAGACAAGGAATTACCTTTCAACAAAATCAATCGTTTAGCTCAAGGATTCCATATCAATAATGGGATGCACCTCTAAAAATGTGGGTTTTACCACCATGGGGAACCCAGGAATAGATTCCATAATAGTGGTTGATTCCCCATCCATTTCAACAAACATGGATATCCCAAGGTCATCAATAGCCATGGACAAATCAACACTAGAATTCTGGTCCAAACTATAATCAACAACACCAAAGAAGGTATCCATAACAAAAATAATAACAAGCATTAATGGCTCCCCAAGGAAATAAATGAACCCCTATAGAACAAGTAAACCAAACTTAGCTACCTACTCAACTAGTAGGAAATCCAAAAAATAGACATGTTTTTGTAAATGAACAGGGTGAAACAATGGGGGTAGGAGATATTAAATGTGTAAACATTTATTTTAGATCAGGAAGAACAATGAAAGAACCTTAGATCATCATCATATAAGTAATACAAGAAAAACAAGTCCACAAATTTAACCAAAAAAAGAAGCGTCCAAAGAAAAAAACTAGAAAAATAGGGGAAGTTATCATAACACCTCCTTCTGTGCCTTTTTCAAAATTATTAAAAGAAGTATATAAAAATAAGGAATCTAAAATGATCCAGGAACATAGAAAACTAAACATAGAGATTCCATTTTTACAAGCCATCAGAGACATCCCAAAAGTAAATCGAGTGATCAAAAGTCTATGTATCAAGACACCTGGTAGAAAAAGACAATATCCTAAGACCAGACAAGTTGATGGTAAGATTTATAATTTATTATCAAGAAATTTTCTTTTTCCTAAATATGGAGAACCAGGATGTCCTATCATTTCTATAAAGATCATATAATAGGAGATACCAAATATATTGGTAGACTTAGGAGTTTCTATTAGTGTGATGATTGTGGACACCATGAAAAATATCTCTTTGAAGTACATGCAACTAACCACCACAATATTACAAATGGAAAATCATTCAAATGTTAAACTATAAGGTGTCATTGAAGACATAATGTTGACTATAGAATCATTGGAGTATCTTATTGACTTTATTGTCTTCCAACCTAAAAAAATAGATTGGATACCCAATGATTCTGGGAAGACCTTGGTTAGCAAATATAATAGCATTGATTGATTGTAGATCAAGGGATATGACCATCTCAAATGGTCTTAAATCAAAATGGATTTATCTATATCCACATACTCAACCATCAATCAATACTATCAAACACTTGTGGGTTGATCAACCTGATGAAAAATGTGATATCATCTCTTCTCTAGCTATGGTTACAATCACTAATCATGTAGAGGAAGTAGATGATGAATTATTAAGAAGCATTGAAATTTCTATGGATCTTGAAAATATAGATATGGATCTTGATAGTCTAGCTATGTATCTTGACAATCCAACTTTGAATCTTGATAATCTAGCTATGGATTGCAATAAACTAGCTATGGATTATAACAAATTAGCTACAAATTTAAATAGAAGACCCTTTCAAAGTATAAATTCCTATTATTCTAATCATTCATCCTCTTCCACCTATTCAAATTAATTATATGATCATAAATACATTCAAAATAGTGTGATACAATGGGAATATGAAGGCCAAGACTCATTTCTTACGACCTTTCATTGTCCTTTAATTAGAGTCATTCCTAATGGAGAAAAAAATGTTAAATATGCTATTACATTTAATACATTACTCCCACGTTCTTGCCCTCTCAACTCATTGATTAGTGATTTAAAACAAATAGACTCTTCCCATCTAGGAACTAAACAAATCATAGTGGCACTAGGGAAGACACTCAACATAAACAGTTAGTTGACAAATGATCAAAAAATACTTTTTTTATGTATTTAGGGATCACACTCAAGATATTGCATGGGAATATCAAGATATGAAAGGAAATCATCCAAGTGTATGTACACACCATATTTACATAGGTAGCATTAAGCCATTGAGGCAGCCTCAAAGAATAATTAATCTTACATTGAGAGACATTATGGAAATTAAAATTGAGAAGCTGTTATAAGTAGGATTTATTTATCCCATTTCTAACAGCCAATGATTCTCTCCCTTGGTCGTTGTTCCTAATAAAAATCATAAATAGAGAGTATGTGTGGAATATATAGAGATAAACAAAGTAACAATGAGAGACTACTTCCCTCTACACTTCATTGATCAAGTACTTGATAATCTCGTTGGAAAAAGATACTTTTCTTTTCTAGATGACTTTAGTGCATACAACCAAATACAAGTGGCACCTGAGGATGAAGACAAAAAAAAATTCACCTACCCATGAGGGACATTTTCCTATAGTTTCTTTCCCTTTGGTTTATGTAATGCATCTATCACTTTCCAATGAGCTATCATAGCCATATTTTTAGACTTGACCAATGACTATGTAGAAGTTTATATGGATGATTTTACTGTTCATAGAGAATATTTTGATAAAATTTTAAGCAATCTTGCAAAATTATTATAAATATGTGATGACCACCATTTTTCTCTAAGTCATGAGAAATATTTTATTATGGTAGAATAAAGTATAGTTTTAGGACATCATATTTCTACAAAAAGAATCCAAGTAGATCCAAAGAAAAATGAAGTCATTTCAAACTTATCTATTCCTCAAAATCAGACTGACATTAAGAGCTTTCTAGGACATGCAGGGTATTACAAAAGATTCATAAAAGATTTTATCAAGATTATTTCTCCAATGTTTACTCTACTTAAAAAATAAAGTGAATTTGTTTGGAATTCAGCCTATCAAAAAGCATTTGAAACCATCAAAGAAAAGCTCAGTATTGCACCCATCTTAAGAGGACCTAATTGGTCACAACCCTTTCATGTTCATAATGATGCATCTAATCATGTTATGGGAGCTATTTTGGGATAGAAATATGAAAATGGACATATGTATGCCATATATTACATAAGAAATAACTTAACCTAAAATGAAATAAATTATACAACCACTGAAAAGAAATTCCTTGTTGTGATTTATACCATAAATAAATTTAGACACTATAAAATTGGATATTAAAATATTTGTATATACTAATCATGTAGCTATCTCGTATTTGATTAATAAGCTAATAGTAGGAGGAAGAGTTATCATATGGCTATTGTTATTGTAAGAATTTGACATAATAATTCTTGATAAGCTAGGAAAATTCAATGTGGTTGCTGATTTTCTTTCTAGATTGCATAATGAAGATGAAAAATAACATATAGAAGATAACCTTTTAGATGAATAATTATTTGTTATTTTAGCACAAACACCTTGGTTTGTAGATATAGCAATTTTTTTAGCTATAGGTAATTTTCCTTTTCAATGTACTAAAAAGGAAAAGAAATGTTTAATTAGAATAAGTTCTTATAAATAGATTAATGGTATACTATTTAAACTTTGACTTGATCATGTTTTATGTAGGTGTGTGAAGGAGAATGAGATGGATGATATCATTCATACATGTCATGATGAACTTAGAGGAGGACACTACTTAGTGAAAAGGATGATTCATAAAATCCTTGGAGCTAGATATTTTTGGCTAAATATTCAAAAATAGGTAAACACATATGTTTGGTAATGTGATGCATCAAAGAATGGGGAAAACTACATTATCCTTTGAGATCTCTTTTCATCCACAGGTAGTTCTAAAACCTTTTGAGAAGTGGGATATGGACTTTGTTGGGCCCATAGATTCACCTTCACAAGATGAAGAATACTTTTTGGTATGTATGGGCTATGTAACCAAATGGGTTGAAGTTCAAGATATTTCTTCTACAAGAGAAGAGGAAATAACAAACTTCCTCTATTCCAAGATCATGCAGCATTTTGGAGCACCAAGGTAGATAGTATCATATCAAAGACCATAATTCATGTCCAATATGATTCAAGCATTCATGGAGATCTACCAAGTCAACCACTAAAAATATTCACCATACCATCCTCAAGCAAATGGATATGTAGAAGTCACTAATAGAGAATTGGAGAACATCATTACCAAGATAGTTGGTAGCAGCTAAAAGAATTGGGCAGCTAAACTTGTAGAAGTTATTTGGGTATACAACACTATCTGGAAGACCACTACTAGTTTTTCACTATATGAATTGGTCTATGGTAAGAAACCTCTTCTTTTAATTGAATTTGAAATGCAAACTTTGAGGACTACATTAGAATTAGGGATTGATTTGGATGAAACACAAAATGAAAGAATGTTGTAGGTGAATGAATTAGATGAGGATAGAAGCCCTGAAATAGACAAAAATGACATAGTATTATATCAAATAATGACATGACTTGCATATCAAAGAAAAGAGAATGAGATTGGGCACTCTTATATGATTCCAAATATCAATATTTCAAAGGTAAGCTCTGAATTAGATGGTGAGGAGAATTTTAGATAGCAAAGAATTTTAAAGACTTTTGATAATGGTTTAGTATAGTTATTGCCTATAGATGGAAATCAAAAAACACTTATTTTTAATGGACATCATCTGAAACTATATCAGAAGCCTACCAACAAAGAGGAATCCATTTAGTTAATACAAAATGAGTTTGGTTCCATGGAAGAACTTAAATCTTCCATGGTAATAGATCTTTGAAGATAGAATTGGCCTAAATAAAGGAAGAGGATCCTCCTCTTCTCTAAAAATAAAAAATAGAAAATTCAGCAATGAAAATATTTTGGGACATTGTTGATAGTCATGTTAAAAAAACCATCTTGGTGGATGTTCATGAACTGAATAATGAGCCTTGACTAGAAAACCAACAAATGGATAGTCAAGGGCAAAAAACCCAAAAAAAGAAAAAAAAAAAAAAAGAAAAGTTAGTTTAGAAATTCAGCTAGTTCTAAAGCAATAAATTTATTGCTATTATCTACTGTACTATTTTTCAAATACTAATTCATGTAATTTTCTTTGTGAAAGAATATATAGGGAAGCTTGACAAAGACAATACTAAGATTTTTAAGGTAAAGTATTTATTTTTATGATAAGTGTTAGTTTTAGTTGTCTAGGATTGCATATATGTGCTCAAAATCATTGATATTAAATATTCTCATATGGTGATATAAGGAGGTCAAGATTCATGATGTCACGAAAAAGTAACTTCAAAAGGTCATATTTTGAAATTTCAAAACAAGTTTTATGAATAATACCCCTTCTAATCATGAAAAGTATAATGACACATCATGTGTCATTTATAAAAATATAATAAGTGAGGGACAAAAGGAATTGATGATAGAATGATTTCAAAGAAATAAAAAAAATTATGTTATCACTACTTTTAATTGATATTGTCATCATTACTCAGCATGCTTTGAGTAATATCCATAGTTTAAACCCTTAAGGGATATTATTGCCATCTAATCATTTTGCAAGCATAGTTTAGTTTCCTTTTTGAAAGTAGGTTGAAAAACCAACTATGTCTGTACAAACCTAGAGTTCAAAAATGGGGTTGAAGAAGAAATTAGAACTATAAAATGCAAGTGAGCTATTGGAAAATGAATCAATAAAAGAGATATTGGCTATAGTTGGATGGCTTAACTTCTTTCTCAAATTCTATGGTTTTGATGAGGCATTAGTAATAAAATTTTTCCTTCTAAAAAATGATTTCTCCATAATTTGAGGTGTTCAAATATCCTTTTCCATGCAAGTCCTCAACAGATTGTAAAGGATTCTAAATGAAGGAGCTTGAATAGTAGGGATATCTTCATTTCATGATCTTGTGAGAATTTTAACAATAAAGGAGAATCCACACCAATTTTCATAGAAGATGTCAAAGGTAGAACAAAAGGTGTAAGTAAAGAGTCCCTACCTAAGCCATATTGGTTAGTTTCCTTTTGTCTCATTAAATATTTAACATGTGAGGGACAATGTAGTGTGTTGATTTGTATGGTGTTAATAATGTTAATTCATTTAAGATATGGTGTTTATAAACCTCAACACAAGATAAATTTACCCTCATTCCTCCTAGGATATTTTCAAGTTGTAGCCATGAGGTATGCCAAAAACCCTACTACCATACATCATCATGGGTTGATTCCACTCATTATTCAACATCACTTTTTATACCAAGAAAATAGAATGAAAGCATGGGATGCCTTCCATGAAGGAAATAAAAATAAAATCCCTAAACTTTCTAAACAAATTCCTGCACACATGCATGCCTCTAGTTTAAAAACCCTACCAAAATTTTCTTCTATAGAAATTGCCTCTAAATTCACCCACAACACAAGATCCATAGCCAAGATTGCTCCATTATAAACTCTAATTCCTCCTCATATGATATCTCCTCGTGAGCTAATGAGTATAAATTTAATACTTTGATCCTCTACTAGAATCCAACATTATGTTTCTCATGCTACTCATATCTAGAAACACATTTAGATTATTGAAGAAGATTTTGTAGACCCTACCTTATAGCTTAAAACTCAAGAAACCCTACATAAAAAATCTCTTCCCCCTGTTAAGAGAAGAAGAAGATTGATCCTAGTAGTTGATAGTGATGAGACCATTGATGTGGAGACACTAGATAGCTTGAGACAAAACCCCATAGCCACTACTAGTGAAGTTCAAAATAGAGAAGAGGAGGAAACCTTTTTTCCACATGAAGATTTAGCTAATGACTTTGTTGAGACTATTCTTGATGAGAGTCTTATTCCTCCTACACAGTAGATGAGGGATAAAAGAAAATCCCCCATGAATGAAGATGAGGTTTAACCTTCAAAAGAAGTAGATGATGTGGAAATCCAACATGATCTAGCCTTGTCCCATCTAGAAGCCACTGTTAAACAAAATGTAGAGGATATAAGTGAACTAATTATTGCAGATCAAAACAAAGATTTTGTGATTGCTCATTTAATGAAACAAATTGAAAATTTGAAAATGCAATCCCTAAATAAAGTGGATAAGGTAGAAGATGAAATCATTGATGTATAGAGACATACCAAATTTAGGAAGAGAATATGTCTTTAAGGAGGAATATTATAAAAATTGAAACAGAAAATACTAGGCTATGAACCCAAATAGGTTTTATCTCTTCTAATGTTCCTCCTAAGGTCATGGTAGAACAACGGTATCAAATTATTTTATCTATTTCAGAAGTATAAAACCAATGAGAATAAGTCTACTCAGAACTTGAATAAATGAAGAGATAAAATCATATACTTAACAAGGAAAACCATCTTCTTAAGAAAGACAAATAATAAATGTAGGAATAACTAACTCAAGTTAAATAAAAATAAGAATAGGTTAAACAAATTCTTTAGTGTATCTGTTAGTTAAGTGAAAAGTTGTTATCCTACAAAGTCCCTTCTTCTACAGATAGTCTATTTTAACACGAATAGTTATTTAGATGGAAATTATTGTAGATATCTTGTGATTTACCACATGAGATAAATACTAGTAATGACTTCATGAAAACATTCCAAAATAGTACTCCATATACGCAAGATCTACTTTGTGAGTTTTATTTGTGTGACATTATTCTAGGTAATACAAATGATTTCTTAGTAAATCTATTTGTGGGATAACTTCAGATGAGAGACCTATTGTCTACATATAGAAATTAGATTTCTTGGTATAAAAGATATACTGATCACACTAATATTGCAAAATATGTTGGTTTATGCATTAGGCCTCAATTTGGTAATGCATAATATATATTAGAAAAAATTCATAGGTCTTACCAACAACCAAGAATTCATGATCATTATCTTCCACCTTATAGGAAGGCCTTCTCAACTTTGAGTTATTTGTTCAACTTAATTTTGATGATGTAGTGGTAGCTAGTAGACAACACTAGTATATGCTACTAATTCCATTAAGATGAAGATAAGTGTTATCACCCACTACCATACAATGGTATTTGAGAAGAGATAAATTTGTGTAGATAATTTTAGATGCTTTACAAAGGGATGGAAGAAATACATGGATATAAATGAGGTTAAAACCTCCCTTACTACCTTATTCTATGTCCCCATGGTAAAATATAGGACCTCAATCTAAAGAATAGTTTAACATTTGGCTTCACTTTATGCAAATGGATATGGGTTTCACTCCTCATCATCAAAGGATACTTAAACAAGATATGTATTCCATTTATGATTTGAGTCTTAAGTTGCATTAGATAGTTCATAACTATGGAGATTAAGGATATAGTTGGCAAAAGGGACTTGCAAAAGGTAAGGTGTGGGGGAGATGATGAGTTTATAAAATGACTCATTATTACTATAGTTTATGGCCTTAAATATGTCAAATGGTTGAGCATTGTATGTAATCTTTATATTTAGAACTTATATAAGGTATGAAATAGATGATTTTATCTATATAAACTCATGTAAAGTTTAATTCTATTTTATTTTAACTTTGTTATAACATTTGCATGGTTTAGGCTCCACATTTTGACATGTACATGAAATAGTAGTATTAATATGAGTTTTGACAAGATTTCATGAAGACAAGAAGGATCCAAGACAAAGAATAAATCATCTAAGACCTAGCTATGGATTATAAATATTGTTACATATTTTGATAGTTAGCTATATATTTTGATATTCAACTATAGATTTTGATAGTCAGTTGTATATTTTGACAATTAGTTATAGATATTGATAGTCAGCTATGGATTTTGATAGCAAGCTACATATTATACTAGTTTTGCTATGAATTGAGCTATTTTTCTCTAGAATTGATCATATTAGATTCCAAAGGGTTTAGATAACTTCTCCAACTTATTTATGACAATCTAGAGAACTCTTTTTGACATTTCCATTTCTATGCACGTATATAAATCGTTTATTTTTATTTAGTCTTCTATTTTGGGGGTTGATAATCTAGGTTGTAATGATGAAGATAAAATATATGAATATTAATATATGTAAATATTTGGTTGATATAGTTAGAAATGAAAATTTTTATCTATGAATTCTTTGACTCCTTAAAGATCTCATTACAATGACTTTCTATTCTAACTATATCACCCAAGCTGTCTAGAATATCTTCTTTTTTCAAATTAGTTGGGTTGTTACCTAGGATGTAGGGATAAATTGTTTATTTGTATATAATAAAGATATATATCCATGATTGGATATATAGCTTTTCTACTTACATACAGAGATATTATAATTTTGGATATTTTCTGAAATACAAAGTATTGCAGCAGTTTCCTCTCTCAATCTATGTGCTGAAAAAATATCTTAGAGTTGAGTTGATTTGAACCTGGATTTGAGGGTGAGAAAGGGCCCACTCCCCAAGGATAAAATATATTTATTTATTATTTATAAGTTGATTTTGTATTTATTTCAATTAAATATTGATATAGATATATGTTTGTATAATTCAAATTAAAAACCTGTAAGATAGATTGAATAGTTAATTTGTTATTTTTAGCATAAGAATTTGTTTCATTCTTATAAATTTTGAAAATATAAAGTTATGATTGATTTTAATCAATGAGTGAGGATTTGATATTCTTATAATTTTTCAATATTTATTTGAATATGTTTGTTTTGTTGTTGTGTAAAGAATTTTTATATTCTACAAACTAGATATGATTGGGTTATTTATGTTTTTTGCAAAGAGTGTTTCTTTCCAAGTAGTAGATTAAAAGTTATAAGTAGATATAGATTATAATAACATATAAAAACCCCCTAAAAATAAGTATTTTTAACCTAAAATCAATAAATTACCTTACTATAAATAGATTTAGGAACCACCCTGGTAAGAACAAACACCAACATACATTGTTTAAATGAAGGGGTAATAATGACACCCATCATGATCTTACCCATTCAACATGGAGTATCTATAAATACCATTTATACTAGGCTATGAGCTTCCTAAATTTTACAAATACAAAGGCAAGGGTGACCCTAGTGAGCATATCAAAAAAATCTTTGTTGTTTGTCATCTAGTGGCATATAATGACATATACTTTCTTCTACTCTTCCCAAGGAGTCTAGTGGTAAAAGCCTTGGAATGGGTACTAAAGTTACCAAATAAATCTTTACCTAACTTTGATGATCTCTCAAAGAAGTTTTTACAACACTTTTCATATAATCTATAGCATGATATTAATGTTGTTGATTTAGGCCAAGATAAACATAAGACTTGTGAAATTGCATTACATACAATGTTAGAGAGCACTAATGAGTTGGTTTTCTCACAATGTGGGTGATAAAAAATTGGCCACAATATTTACTAGGATTCTAAAAAATGATACATCCTACCATCTAGAGTTGCAATGTGATCATACATTTGAAGAGGTTATAGAGAAAGGAATACAAATTAGGAAAACCCTTGTCAATAAAGGCATAATCAATTAATCCTCTTTTAATTAGAACAAAAACTAGAATCAAGGCCATAACCATAATCAAAACCCAATTTAAATACTAGTTCAATTCCACCTCAATCCAAAAACAATGAGAGACCTAAAACCTACAACTATAATAAGAATGGTTTTGGCAACAAGGTTAATGAATCATGCCATGTTTAGATAATGTAAACTCTAGCTATCTATTTACCTCCACCAATTCAACAACCACCTCCTCCATACATTAAACCTAGACCTCCACAAAACCAACCACCACAAAATCAAATCCAATTGTAATGCCCTTATTCAAGGAGAAAACTGCCCATTTCCCAACAACTCAATGATTTTGGTGAGCCTATTGAATTTATGTTTCAAAGATTAGTTCAAGAAAATATGATTAGTTGGTCAATACTAAATACATTTCTTGAAGGGATTCCTTTTCCTAATTGGTATAAAGAACATGAATTTTTTGAATTCCATCATGTCAGAGGACATTCCATAAGATGATACATCCAACTTAAGAATTTGATTGAGAATATTCTAGAAAAATAGAGAGATAAAAAGAAACATGCATGATCCTATGAATAATTGTAACCTGGGTATCTACCAAAATTCATTTCCCTAACATAAAAATAACAAAAAATAGTAAAAATACCAATAACAGTAATAAAATAAATAGAAAACTCCACTACAAAATCAATAAGAATAATGCCAACCATAATAATAATAACAAAATGATCAAAACTAAGGGTAAAATGACCAAACCAACTAAGGAGGCCATCATGACATTGCATGTACTTACAAAAATGTTGTAGGAAACATTTTAGGTAGTCATGTTTCCACTATCACTATCAAACCTAGACCAACTAAAAATTGGCCTAGACCTATGCCCAATAATACCTATTAATGACTAATACTTACCAACTTCTACATACTAGTCATTATTATATGGACTATGTTGATAATCAGGCACCATACTCTCCAAGAATCATCATTCCAATCCTCATTACCTACCTAGCCAACTACCCAATCCAAGAACCAGATCGAGAATGCATAATCATAACTCGATGAGTTAAGTTCACTATTAAAGGATTGTAGCTAATTACTACAAATGAGCCTAGTCATCTTTCTTGCCTATCAAAAATAGACCAACTAAAAAAACTAAGGGGAAGGCCTATGATATTATGGAATAATTGAAGAAAACACTTACACACATATCCATCATGGATTTATTGTGTATGTCAACCATCCACAAAGATATCCTAAATGAGTATTTTAACCAATCCCCTATGCTAGATGATATCACTACAGATAAATTCCAAGCCATGGTAGGGCACTTGACCCCTAGCCAACATCTCACCTTTGACCAAAGTGATATGTCTTATTTGGGCCCTCTATATAGTAACCTATTGTATATTGAGGTCAGTATAACAAACCATAGAGTTAAATGTGTTATTCTGGACAATGGTTCGAGTCACAACATTTGGTCAAACATCTTTGATATACATTAGCCAACTTGGGAATAGATACCATCATTATAAAAGCATATGATAATGAAGAATGTGAATCTCAAGGTAGTATTATTTTTCCAATGGTCATTGGACCATTGACCCATGACACTTTATGCCATGTTTTAGACTTAGAACTATCTTACAATCTCTTATTAGGCTGACCCTATATCCATGAAATCGGGTCTATACCTTCTACATTACATCAATGTATAAATTTTCCACATTAAAGAATGGAAGTGACTATACCAATTGATCTTTAATCATATCAGTAATTTAAATGCCTTGAGTCCAAGTATAAAATCTATAAATACTAATTTGGCATGAATCTTATGCCCAAATCATATGGAGAAAGATCCAAAAAATGAAAAGCCATTGAATCAAGCCCATAAGTTAATTACATTAACTTATACAACTTAGCCTCTACCTCATATATGCCTCCACTAAAAATTTCAAACCACTTCTATATAATAGACAAAGGTCTTGGAGAATATAGTACCCATAATGCATTCCATTTTTCCAAATTGCCCAAAAATCCTAAAACTTATGGGAGACCTAAGGCCAACACTACTCATATG
Organism: Torreya grandis; assembly: GCA_037957365.1. Taxonomy (NCBI): domain Eukaryota; kingdom Viridiplantae; phylum Streptophyta; class Pinopsida; order Cupressales; family Taxaceae; genus Torreya; species Torreya grandis. The sequence goes on from JARHVA010001433.1 coordinate 2,249,598, forward strand.
GAGTGTGAAACCAAAGGAAAATCTTAGGTAAATAATCCCATTATTTTTAAACTAGCCTCTAGCTTAAAATAGAACCCCTTAGCAGAAGATGATTTATGGATCTACACTAATGAGTTAGCCAACTATTACAAAAGTGAAAAGTATCCTATCCCCTACCAGATTATGGATCACCTAGCTTATGAAGGTAGAGACATGGGTTTATATCAACAAGGCACGGTCAAAATAGTTTAAATGACCAATTACAAGGGAACCCATGGTATTGGATTTAAATTTATTGTGGGTGACCCCATATACCTTATTCATGATCTAACACCATTGAATAGTGATGATAATGTTGGTAGTGATGCATGGTTTAATTATAACATCTATAATGACCTGGATGCTAAAAAATTATTTAACCCTCAATCCATTTTCATTTCTATCCCTATTTATCAACCTTTATATTTAAACCTTTACCATCCATAATTGATAGATTGAGACCAACAATAGTCAATAATGCCATTAAATGAGTTTGAAGATGATGAGACCATATACGACTTTATAGGATTGAGGATTCACATTCCTCTTAGAGACCACAAGTAGGGATTTCCTATTGGATTGGATCATGCTACCTAATTTTGAGAGTGAGTGAACTTCCCTAGCCAAAAACAAAAATAAAATCAAATATTGAGATTTGAAAGTGAAAACCTCTTTGAGGCACTTTCTGACCAGGGAAAAAGTAAAGAGAAAGGAAAGTCTCTTAGTGAAAACCGATATTTGGTTCCATTAGATAGGGATGTTCACCCTTATTCCTATGAAGTACAAGAGACATATAACTCATAATCTATTTATGGATCATATATTATTACTAAATAGTGGTAAGATTTTTCACATATTGTTCAAGAGTGCCTTGAGGTATTTGTATCATGGTTGATTCCAACACTAGGAGATTCTGATTCATCCTAATTAGGAGAATTAGATGAGCTGGTCTATTTTTAAGACATTACTATTGTCAATTAGTTCAACTCCTTACCAACTATTCTATATGATGGGTTTACAATTCTTGTGGAGGAAACTTCAGATCTAAATATTGTAACTCTAAAGGACCTAAAGTGGATTAAACTAGGTGCATCCCTCACCTAGGAGGAATGTGAAGCCTTCATAGCACTTTTAAGGGAATTTGTTAACATATTCACATGGGCCTATTCAAACATGCTAGGTTTGTACTTCACCTTGGTTATACACCATCTCATTATACATCTTGGTGCCAATCTTTTTTAATAGAAGTTACATAAGATGCATCCTCATATTGTTGTTCTAGTCAATAAAGAATTGGAAAAACTCTTAGATGTGAAATGCATTAGGTTTATTGAGTATTTAGTATGGATTTCAAACATTGCGCCAGTTAATAAGAAACCAGAGGGTATCAAAATCTATACTAATTTAAGAGATATCAATAAAGTCTACTTGAAAGATGAATTTCATTTGCCTAATATTGACATGATAGTCGACTCAATAGTTGGCTGTGAAATTCTCTCTCTAATGGATGGATTTTCAAGGTATAATTAGATCAAGATAACACTAGAAAACCAACACAAGACAATGTTCACCATTTTATGGGGAATTTTTTGTTATCATATGATGTCATTTGGACTTAAGAATGCTAAAGACACTTACTAATAAGCTATGATAGTGATTTTACATGACATGATGCATGACATTGTTGAGGACTATGTCTATGATATCTTGGGTAAATCAAAGACCCATGCTAATCATCCAACCATGCTATGAATAATCTTTGAGATTATTCACAAGTAAAACATAAGGCTTAATCTAAATAAATGTGTATTTTTCATTAATTATGATAAACTATTAGGTTTAATTATCTATTGTAGGGGCATTGAATTTAAACCAACTAAAGTTTGTGCAGTTACAAAAATTCTACCACCATCTACCTTAAAATATCTCTATAGTTTATAGGGAAAGATTCAATCTATCACATGATTCATCTCATAATTAGCTAACAAATGCCATCTATATAGACATTTTTTAAATAAAGGTGTTATATTCTCCTAGAAAGAAGAGTGCCAAAAATCATTCGATCATCTTAAAGAATATCTTGCCAACCCTCCTATCTTGTTGCCACCAATGCCAAATAATCCATTACTTCTTTAGCTATCATCAACTGAGAATGCTCTGGGGGCACTTTTGTCACAAAATTGTGAATAGGGAAAGGAGCATGCCATTAATTATTTGAGCCAAACATTGGTCACATATGAACATAACTACACACTAATTGAAAAGGCCTATTTAACAATGGTGTTCATTGCCTAAATTTTTTATTATTATGTTAAATAATAAGACCATTATTATCACCAAAGTAGATCCACTCAAGTATCTACTTTACAAATCATTTGTATAGGGTCATATGGTAAAATAGATCTAGTTATTAAGTGAGTTTGAAATTGAATATGCCAACCAGAAGGTCATTAAGGGGAAAGTACTCATGGATCAACTTGTATAAACTACTCTTCAAGACACTCAACCTCTTACATTTATATTTATAGATGAGGCCATTATGACCATTGAATAAGCATATCCACCTCATAAGGATGTAAAATATAATATGTAATTTTATGAATCATTCATGACTTGTGGATCAAGGGTTAGAATATTTTTTGTTGTGCAATACGGGGATATCATTCCCAAGTCTTTTTATATTAGATTTCCCTATACTAATAACATGGCCAAGTAATAATCACTCATTATAGGGATTCGTTAAGAGGTAAAGTGGAACATTCAATGCTTAATAGTGTATGGTGATTCTTAATTAATCATCAATCAGGCCACAAACTATTACCAGACCAAGGATGAGAAGATGGTAGCCTATAAAGATATGGTTGATACTCTCAAGTATCAAATTGCTAACATCTAATTTAAAAGAATACCATGGGATAATAATAGAAAAATGGTATGGCCATTATTGGTTCTATGATCTAAATCATAAACATAGTAAGGGATTATCAATTTATTTTTGAACATCTCTTAGCACCAACACATGAATAATCTATTGTTGAGTTGGTTTATGACATTTTTGGTCCCACATATCCATAGTACTCATATATATGCCTATATTTAGGACAAAACCATGCCTCATAATTTATCGCATAAAAATAAACATTCTTCAACCATAAAGCCTCTTGATATACCCTATTTGGGCCAACCTTGTATCATAAAAGCTATGATGGAACTATGCTTCATTATTTAACTTTGGTAGAATATAAATTAACATTGATGGAAGTCCACAAAGGAGTGTTTAGAGCCCACACCAATAGGTTAATCTTAGACAAAAAGTTACTATGTACTAGTTATTACTGGCCAATGATGGAAGTGGTTGCAACTACATATGAAAAGAGGTGTGTCAAGTGTGAGAACCATGCCAATCTAATTCATACTCCAGCCAAGATAATCAAACAATTGAAAACACCATGGCAATTCTAAATGTGGGGAATTGACCTTGTCAATAAGATTAATCCAACATCTTCAAATGGACATAAACATGTCCTGAATACTTTCGAATACTTCACTAATTGAGTGGAATCAATTCCCCTCACTTACATCATTGGTAAGCATATCTCTAAGTTCATATTCAACCATCTCATTTGTTGATATGACATACCCTTTGATATTATATTTTGTAATGGTGAATAATTCAATAAAAATTATGTGAAAGCACTTTGTTCTCAATGCCACATCAAACAACATTTCTCCACTGCTTACTATCCATAAGGTAATAGCCAAGCTGACACTTCTAATAAAAACATTGTTGATATTTTGAAGAAGATTGTCAATGAATTTGGTTGGAATTATAACTTGAAGCTATTTAACACCTTATGGGCATACCATACCACATTCCATACTCTAATAGGATTTACACCCTACTCACTTATTTATAGAACTAAAGCCATTCTTGCTATTGAGGTTGAGTTTCCTTCTCTCTAAATTTCATTATAGCACATCATCGATGATGAATACTATAGATTAGCTTGATTGAAGGAGCTAGACCTAATTGATGGTAAATTCTTGGCCACCTTGAATAATTTTTAGGCATATCATAGCTGACTAAAGGGATAATATAATAGGCATGTTAAACATTGTGAATTAGAGCTTGGTGACCTTGTGCTAAAATAAAATTAGAAAAATACAACTGTTGAAACCAAGAAAAAGGGAAAGTTCCAACCAAACTACTTAAGGCCCTATGTAGTTATCACCAACTATGGTTCTAGAGCATATAGACTTGCTACACCAAAGGGAGATGAAATTGATGAATCAATGAACATAATGTACCTCAAACATTTTAACTCTTTATGGACACAGATTAATGTCTACAAGGATCATTTAAATTATTCCACATTATACATATTCATTGTATTGTACGTATCATACCCTTAACCCTTCGCTAGCTAGTTATTTCTACCTAACCCTACCTATCATGTTTTTCCTTGGTTATAACTCATTTTTACTTTAAGCACATTCATTGGTTGATGATAGATTTAGTTCCATTTATTATTTTAGAATTAAACGTTCAAATGGAAGTATATGAAATTAATATGACAGTGGTCCTGGTAATTGCATCCTTGATTTGTTTTTACATTCCCACCTTGTCCTACTAATTGTAACCACCTATGGGTCAATTAGTACCACTGACCCTTTACTATTTCTTCCTAGTTATAAACACCTATGGGTAAATTAGGGATAACACATTTACCATGAATTGTTGCATTACCTTGCCATTACTGTCACAATTTACCTTGCCATTAGCCTTTATCTGAATTTTGATGGTACTTAATCAAATGCCTTTTGTGAAGGTAGAACTATAATGACTTGAGGTTCTATGGGATTATGTAGTTAACAATTGATTCATGTTGAGGATAGATTTGTCACCCATTTTCCATACTCTCACCATTTTATGAGCAATTTAAGTTTGAACACTCTCACCATTTTGCGAGAAAATTTTTCCATGAGCTCACCATTTTTTGAGAAATTTAAGTTTGAATGCTCTCACCTTTTTTTTAGCAATCTAAGTCACTCTCTCTCCATTTTATGAGTTTAACCCTTCTATATCTCATAATTCTTGATTTAGTTGAGATGCCTAGAAAATTCTAAAAACATTTGTAATAGTTTGAAAATCACTAAACATTTACAAAAATATATAAAATCATAAATCATGAAAATTGGCTTAGAATTTCCATGCAAGATATAAAGTCATCAAAATTTCCTAATATGGGTCATCTTGTTTGTTTATTTTTGTTTATAGACCATCTTGGTCTTTTTCCTCCCATTTATGGGAGAAATACATTAGCCTAAGGTCTACACAGACTATGTAAGTAATAGTTGGATACATGGGGTATCATAGGTTAACTCAGCATCACCTTCCTTTCATTTTTGACCTTTTATTTACATTAAGTATCATAAAACCATTAACTATCTCATGGTAACCACTTGTCATTTAGTTTCCCCATCCTTATTGGCCTTAGCTGTACACTCTTGTCATTTTATGATTTCATGTTCTGAGCATTATGTATTCAATTTTGATACACTAATAGCCACTTGGATTTTCTTATGCTCTCATCATTTTGTGAGTAGATTCATCTTATGATCTCACCATTTTACAAGATCATTCTCATTCTAAGCCTTAGATGTAGTAGAAACTATGAATTACCATTTTAGTTCATTAGTGGATACTCATCTCTTATTTTTTAGTGTGGTTTTAGTCTAAATCATACTCTCATACTTGTATGATTTTTTTGTGTTGAATTTCATCTCCTCTTTTCTCATGCCCTTACCATTTTGTGAGATCATCTTATTTTCCTCTACAAGTCAATCATGTTTTCTTGTCATTCATTTTCTTCTATACCATATCTTGGGAGAACTACATTTGGCCTAAAGTTCATGTTAGATCTTGTGTCTATGGAACTATGTAGGCAGTGTCTACTTGCCTAAGGCATCTAGAGTTAACTCATATATCCCTTCCTTTTCTTCTACAGCCCCCAGTTTTTCTATTTAATTGTCTCCTATAGATTAGGGTAATGTTTATTATTTTTTTGCTTGTTTCATTATCTCTTATGGCCTAAGGGAAATATTTATCATATTTTTTGTATCATTGTTTCCCTATAACCTAGGGGAAACTATTAATCTTTTATTCCTATGTGGTTTTACCTGCATCATTACTATCTAGCTTAGGGGTCACCCTATCGCCAAGAGTAACACCTCTATTACACACATGAACAATTTGCTTTTTGTTTGCACTGACATTGTGATTAACCATTGTTTATTTATTATTGTTTGTTTAGCTTAGTTTATTTATTTTCATGTGTTTACATTAATTTATTTTTTGCACTTTTTTTTGCTTTGGTTTGTTTATTTTTTTTTATTACTTTTTTGTTGCATGGTTTGTTTGTGTTATTTTTGTTCATTTATTTATTTTATTCATCCTTATTTGTTTTGTTAGTTACCATGTTTGTTTGTTTGTTTTTGTTTATTGGTGTCTGTTTTATTGTTTCATTTTGTTTATTATTATTTGTGTTTATTTAATTATTTATTCTCATGTTGTTTATTTGTTAGTTTTTTATTTATTGGTGTTTTGTTGTGTTTGTTATTAATGTTGTGTTGTGTTATTTTTATAGTTCATTTATTTTATTCATTTTGTTTGTTTATTAGTTTATTTATTTGTTTGAATGGTGTTTTATTTATATTATTATTTGTTTGTGTTTTGTTTGTCTGTTTGTTTTATTTGTTCATTTGTTTTGTTTTGTTTTTATCTTTTTGTTTATTTTATTTGTTATTTATTTTGCCTTTTTGTTTTTAGTTAATCTAAGATTATTGCATTTTGTTTACACTTAAATATTGATTATCCATATCATTTACTTAGGCTGTGAATTTTTTTATTTAGTCTTACACTTGATTTAATTGTTATATTTACACTTAGGATTTGATTCTTCATATCTTATTTTTAGGTTGTTAATATTTACATTTAAATTAAGTTTTTTCATGATTAGGGTATATATTTCCATTTTAGATATTCATAACTGTCATGCATAATATCATAAGCTAAAGTAAAAATGTGCTCATAAAATCTATTCTAGCAATGTAATGATAGTACTTCTTAGATATATCAAAAAACATCCAAATACCTAAACACATGCCTGAATCCATAAGTAATAAACAAGAGCAAAAAATTATTTATTTTATGTTTATATAGATGATCATCTATGAATAATCATCCATATAAGTCATACAACATAATCAAACAATAATCAATGGAACATCTCATAAATATGGCATAAGTAATAAATGAATAGACCATACATAAACATAAACATCCATGATAATAAATGCAAATTAATGACCAAGTTAGGTTTACTTACTAGTGCCCTATCATGTGATGCCTACATATGCTCCCTCCCTCACTCTGATATGCATCTTCAAGATCTTTCACAAGCCATTTTCTCTTATCAATTCACATAGAAAACCAGAGCAAAATTTATTTTAAGTCTAGGGTGAAAATAAATCATTTTTCACCGTAGGGATGAATATATAGCCAAATTTTTGAATTTTTACCCCCAAGGTCCCATAGTTCATTCATCACGCTACAAGAAATGTATTTTTCACATCCATAGTCTATTTTTTTCACCATTAGATCTTATGCTCCTTATTTTTCAACCATATTACCATCAGGTAATATTTTTGACCCTCCCCTAAGACCCATGTAAAAACATGATTTTTCAACCTATAACCCATGTTTGTTTGAACGTGCATCTTCAAACTCACATTTAGGCTATAAATGCATTTTAATCCTTTTCCATCTCATTGTAAATCAATTTTAAGGATTTTTTAACATAAACTACCCTTATCAATTTATCTCATTGTGGAAAAAAAAATTATGATCAATTAACGATATATCTTGCCTTTTTAGGGTAGTCTCATTTCTATTGCATAAGTTGAATGTGAAGAGGATTATAATCAACTTTAGGCAAATCATTCTATTTTTAACTAATTTAATGATTATATCCACCTTTGGGAAAATCATTATTTTTACCTGCTCCACCTATCCTTCTATGGTAAATGCTTATGTTCTTGATTATAACTATCTTTACGTAAATCAATGTTTCTCATTTTTCATTCTTAACTATAACCACCTTTGGGAAAATCAATATTTCCTATTCTATTCTTGATTATAACTGCCTTTGAGAAAATCCATGTTTTCCCCACTTTTTATTATTGATTATAGTCACATTTGGTAAATTAGTGTATCTCATTTTTTATTGATTATAACCACCTTTGAGAAAATCAATACCCATTCCACTGCCCTACAAGGGCATATATCTACGTCATTGCTTATAACTACCCTTGGTAAAACTAGTGTCACACACTTTGTTATTGATTGTAACCACCTTTGGGTAAATTAATGACTATTATTATTACAATTTATAACTGACTTTGGGTCAATCATTATTTTTATCCTCTCTACCTACCCTTCCAATGTAAATTATTATATTATTTATTATAACTGACTTTGGGGAAAATAGTGTTTCTCATTTTTTATTCTTGACTATAACTGCCTTTGGGTAAACCAATGTTTCTTATTTCATTCCTGATTATAACTACCTCTAAGAAATCAATGTTTTCCCTACTTTTCATTACTGATTATAACTACCTTTCATAAAATTAGTGTTTCTTATTTTTTTATTGATTATAACCACCTTTAGGAAAACCAATACCCATTCCACCACCCTACAAGGTCATCTATCCATGCCACTGCTTATAACTACCTTTGGGCAAACTAGTGTCACACTTTGTTACTGATTATAACTACCTTTGGATAAATTAGTAACTTTACCACTATTATTATTTGTAACCACCTTTGATCAATTCCATAATCCTAACCCCATTATTATGATATCGTGTCATTTTTTTCATTTTGAGGGAACGTTCGATGATTCTATTTAGTCACCCACTCCTTCGAGGGGGCATCAAGGGCTTATCAACCACCCTTTAGGGCATGAACTGATCAAATTAATGAATTTTGCATTATTTGAAAATATTTTACTATTTTTGTGTCTTGTAACACCTTCTCAAATAGGGGAAAATTGTAGAGAATTAGTTTTGGCCACTTTCATGCCTAAACTAGGATTTAGTTTAATTCTAGTAAATGACACATTTTAAGCCTAAAAATCACCTAATTTGCCTAAATTTTCTACTTAAGTGATTTAAGTGACCAAAAACATGATGAGGCTAGTTTATTTGGTGTATTACCCTATATTCATCACTAATCTAGTTCATTTCTAACCCTAGTCAAATTATGACATAATAATTTGACAGTTTTGGCCTATTAAGCTATTAATTGAAAACATATAAAAATTTGTCAAAATATGAAAAAAACTAAGAAATATTTTTTATTTGATAAGGTAAATATCTTGGATTTATAGTAACTAGGAACCATAGTTAAAAAATATAGTAGAAAGTATCAAGCCCCACGAACTGAAAGACAAAAATAGAAACAATACTAATAACTAACTATCCATGCAAAAGGCAAAACAACATGAAAATAAAGAATAAACATTTATAAGAGGGTGTATCCCTCCTTATTTACCTTCACATACTCAATCACCTTCTCTTTCATGAACTATTTTCTCTTTGTAATTTTGGGCCCTTCTAAATCCTCCCTAGATAGGATCATTATGGGCCTCTTCTGCATAAGTTTATTCATAGGGGTCTTCTTGGTGGGGGTTATAAGGGTTATCTTGGGGTAAGATGTATCTACTTCCATGATGTGTTACTTTATGGGGGTCCTTCTAGACTTAGTTGTCTAAGTGAAATATTAGATCATTTTAGCCACCTCCTTGTACATGGAATTCCAATCCTAGATTAGGTCTGCTAGACACATCCTAACCCCATGAAGTTTATTATTAAATTTTTCTAGCTGATATTTTTTAGTTTTGATATCCTCTACTAGGGGGTTATTTACTTTCCATATCATTTCCTATGAGGTTCTTTCATCTAGCAAGAGTGGTTTAGGTTTGACAACAAAGAGTTTCAGGGGAGTATCCCTAGCTAAGATTTTTGAATTAGGACTATCATGGAAAATACTAGTTATCAAGTGGAAAGGTACTAAGGTAGGGTCCTCCTCAAGGGAGTCCTCCTCAATATAGGACCCCTCCATAGAAACCTACCTACCCTGAAGGGTTGTGTCATACTTTACCAATAATCAAACAAGGCCTTGGTGTAAGATGGGATTAGGTTCATTGATTTCATGCATGAGAGTAGTGCTCTTCAAGGATTTGAGGAGATAATAAGGGAAGATGATTTTGTAACCCTAAAAATTATTTAGTAAGAGAAATTGATGGAAAAAATGAGGTTATACTTACCTTAAAGTGTCAGATACTCCACTATTTGCATGTAGACTTTAGGCCATTGGCACGAAAGGTCCAAGTGAGGAAACCCATTTTTATCTATCTCAATGAACTCATTAGTTCAAAAAAATATCTATAGAGGTTCATATTTTTTTGATTGATATCTATGTGCTTTTTTTCTTTCACGTGACATCCCTATGGCTTGTCCAATTATCTCCTTTGTTATCGAGATTCTAATTCCTCTTAACTCCATGACCCTTTTGTTCCACACCTTGATGAATTTTTTCACCAAGTTTGAATCATGCTCATTTACCCTCAACATAAATTTTTTGAGACCTCCTCTTTGAAGCTTATTTCACACCTTCTTCATGATTTTAAATTCTGAGTAAGAATTCAGTTCAAGATGGTCCCTATCTCAACCCATCTCATAGTATCCTGAGAGCTAAAAATGGAATTTAGCAAACCTTGGTAAGGCTTAGATATAAAAGTTTGAAAAAAATTATAGTACACACTTCCTCCCACCTTCTATAATTAATTTTACTCACATTGGAATGATGGTGGGTCATAATTTTTGAAAGTCTTTGCTTGAGAATTAAAGTTCATGTATGCGGCAACCATGTGACCATCCTATCACAAGGTGTATTTATTTTGAATGGTTGATATGACATTTTCAAGGATATGGCACAACATGCTAGTAAGTTAAAATAGGGAGACCTACTCCAATATTAATAAGTATGCCACCCCATTCCCTTCAAGATATGTATAAACAATGGAGGAATGTACCATATCCCTCAAGCTTTGATTAAAATCATCAATTATGGATTTTATTATGTGGGAGGGGTTATTTTTCCTTTTAAAGCATTGAGGATTTTGAGAGAATCCCATTAAATAATAATTATTTCCATATTGAGGATGGAGGCAAGTTTAATTCCCCAAAGTGTTGCCTTGGCTTTGGCCACATGGTTTGTATGTATTCCCATAAGGCCTGCATATGCAATGATAAAATTTCCCTCTAAATTTATTATGTCTCTTCCCCCACCCATAGGTCTTTGGTTTCCTTTTAAGGCTCTATCAAAGTTCATCTTAATCTAACCTTCTAGTGGAGGCTTCCACCTAACATATTTATGTATCAAGTCTTTGTAAGGAGAACTAATTTTTTGTATCACCTCCCAATTTCTAAAACAAAGCTACATAGAGGTAGATACTAAATTTTTAGTTCTCTAATTCTCAGTGATGGCATGACAAAGACAAAGGAAGACATATTTGTGATAGTGTCTTTTATTTGAGAATAAAATATCATTACAGGCTTTCCAAATAATCCAAAACTAGTGTGGGAGGGATAGGTTCCATAAGAAGGACATGAATGAAAGACTCCAAGGAGGTTTTAATTCCCTGATGAGATCAAGAATGTTTTCTAGTTTAACCCATGAGATATTGAATTTGTTTAATATCTAATCAAATAGAAACAAGATAAATGGTCGTAATAGAAAAAAATGATGGACCAACTCCTTAGCTTTTCTACATAATAGGCACCAACTAGGGATAATGAGTCCTCTTTTTGCCATGTTATCCACTATTAGGATATTATCTTGAGCTACTAATCAAAAGAAGAAATTTATCTTAGAAGTCAGGTGTTTTATCCATAAATATTTCTAGTAGTTCCATTCATCCTCCAAATTTAGATCAATAGTGTGTCTTGAGGAAACTGAGTACTTTATATTATCTTCAATAGCCCACAAAAAATGATCTTCCTTAGGGAACATGGGGATGTGGACCTATCTGATGGAAGAATTAATATTTTGAATTATTTGAGCTTCTTCAGTAATGTAGCCTTCTATGGGGAAGAATTTCCAAGTCTATGAAATTTCATTCATGTCCCAATAGCCTTTGAATTTGGAACTCCATATATCACTAAACAAGATTAATTACATTGAAAATATTAATTAACTTTTTTAAACAAAAATTCTAAATCAAATTAGTGAATTTCATTTACCAAAGAAATAAATTTTATCCAAATATGAAGTCAAAAGGTCAAAGGAGCTAGTAAAGTGATTTATTATCTTGTAAATATTCTATAATTATGAATCACACCTCACAAATATCTAAAGTGGGTTTTCATCCCTCACAAATATCTAAAATTGAGGTGTCAAATTTTCATGAGTGATTTGACCCAACTCAGGGTTAGACTGACTCAACTAAAGTTAGAATTTAACCTAACCTTCCTAAGGTTAGAGTTGGTTTTTAGAGCTATAAATACAAGTTCCCACACCATATGCCAACAATATTTTGTGTGTAAGTTTATTATGTTATAATACCTTTTGAAGCCTTTGATAGTAGTGTTTTAATGTATAATTTATGTTGAGCTTCACACCAGGCCATAAGTGACTTTTGGAGAGATGCTACCACCATGGAAGATCATTTCTAGAAGACTCAAATCATCAAAGGCTGAGTATAATGATCTTTATGCCAACAAGTAAGCATCAAAATTGACAAAGGAGGTAAAATTTTTGTATTGTCTTTATCTCTATTTTATGATCTTGTTGATTACGTTATGCTCTCCCTAGTTCTTAAGCAAGAGTGTTTAATCCTAATGTATTATTACACTTGTTTTTTTGTCATTTGGACTAACAAGGGAGTAATCTACATTTTATTTACTCTTATAACACCTAAGGTACAAGTAACATCACTAATATAAATCTTTTTTTTAGAAACTTAGTTTTGTCCACTTTCATGCCTAAACTACTATTCAATTCAATTTATAACAAATGATACAATTTAAGCCTATAAATAACCTAAATTTCTCAAATTCATCTATGTAAGGGATTTAATTTTTTTTTTAAATGATAAGGCTATTTTATTTGGTGTATTACTCTATATGCACTAATAACCTAGTTCAATTTCAACCCTAGTCAAATTATGACCTAGTAAATTGATACTTTTGGCCTGTCAAACTATTACTTCAAAACATTTATAACAATTTCCAAAAGCCAAAAATCACTAAGAAAGATTAATTACATTGTAAATCTTAATTAACTTTCTTTAAAAATTATAAATCAAACTAGTGAATTTCATTTATATAAAAAAGAAATTTTTAGCCAAATAAGAAGTCAAAGGTCAAAGGAGATGATAAAATGATTTATTATTTCCTAAATATTCCAAATTTATGATTCACAACCTCACAAATATCTAAATTGAGTTATCATGCCTAAAAATATATATGAAACTAAGGTGTCAAGACTTCATGATTACTTTGACATAACCCAGAGTTAACTTGACTCAACTTAAGTTAAATTAGATTCAAGCAAAGTTATAATTTAACCTAACCTCCCTAGGGTTAGACTTAGTTCTTAGAGGTATAAATACAAGTGCCCACAGCATATTCCAACAAGTTTTTTGTGTGTAATTTCATTATATAGGAATGTCTTTAAGAAGCTATTAAGAGTAGTATTATAATTCCCATTTTATGCCAAGCTTCACACCAAGCCACAAGTGACCATTGGATAAGTACTACCACCATGGATAAGCATTGTTAAAAGTCTCTAATTATCATAGACCAAGTATGAACATCCTTATGCCAATAAGTAAGCATGAAATTTGACAAAGGGGGTAAATTAATTGTGTTGCTTTTATCTCTATTTTTTGATCTTGTTAACTATGTTATGTTTCCCATAGTTCTTAGGCAAGAGTGTTTAGTCCTAATGTATTATTATGTTTTATTTTTGTCATTTGGACTAATAAGGGACTAATAGACATTTTGTGTAATCTTCAAAATCTTAAGATATATTATGGTATGCCTAGTGGAACTGTGCATTTTGTATGTCCAAGTAGAATGATATGCTAACTTTGTTTTTTAAATTCATTTAATTCTTAAATTTTAGATTTTTAGCCTTAAAATTAATATCATTTAGTTTTTTGTATAATCGACAGCTTCACCTTATGTAATAGACTCTTCACTAGTCCCGTGTCTTATTTAAGATATTTATTTGTGTAGAAATAATAGCTTCAAAATGATGGCTTTCACCTACTAAACATCAACTTCAATAAGTGATTTCATAGTTTTGACCTTAATAAATAATGGCATTGCTAGGTAAAATTACACTAGATTTTAGTGGCTTCACAATTTTTTGTATTTAATAAATTTACCTAGTCTAATCAACAACTTTACCCTTATTATCGACCAAAATTTCATTGTAAGCTAAGCAGGGAGATTGTTTAAGTCTCCTCACTCAAAACCCTGGTTGAATAATGGGAACAACCCTAGGTTGTGGGTCACCTATGTTGGGGCTAAACCTCTAGATTAGGATGGATTCCTCTTTGATGCTCATCTAGAACTAGAACTAAGCCTAACATTTCATGGGAACATGGTTAAAGAGAGATGAATCCTAAAAAAATTAATAGGTGATGTAGCAAACTTAAAAGGGAACTCTTATAAGCTCAAACCCACACTAGATAAGCAAAATAATAGTACTAGCTCACACAATCTTAAAATCAAGCTAATTTACATAAGTATTTCATAGGAGAGATTCAGAATAGAACACTAACCTAGACCTATAAACAATAATGAAAACCCTCTAAACAAATTTAGATAAGAAGAATCATGATTGAGTAAAATTATCCTTCATATAATGTCATAGTGCACAACTATTCGAACAAAGATTCAAGACAAAATATAGGAAAACAAAGTCATATTACATTAAGTTTTAGTTCTTAAAAATACTCGATAGGGTCAAGCCTAATCAAGTCGAGCACACTTTATAGTAGTCTCAATGAGTATCTTTGTCTCAAAAAGAAAATGCTAAAATTTCCAAAAGCTAAGAACCCTTACCAAGGGAAAGAGGCCAAGATATATAGAAGAAGAGAGACAACCCCAAATAATGGGTGAGCATGCTATCAGAAAAGGAACACCTATCTTGGGATATTAAATGAACCTAAACCACTACTTTTTACTCCCTAGCCAATGGAACATTACCACCCTTTTGATCAATCAAAAAGTTGTATATGTATTATTGAGTGAGAAGGTCCCCAAAGGCCTTGAGTATGCATTAAATACTCATAATTATAGTCCCTAATATTAGAAATTTCTTTGGTCCTTCACACCAACTCATGTTTGAAGATAAAACTTCATGATCATGGACATGACTGAAACATAGTGTAATTTTATTTAGGCAGCTACTTGTTGAGACAATCAACCATGTTGAAGATTTAATATCCTTCACATTAATTACACTTCTACTTTGATTTCATGCTTGGATCATAAGCATATCTATATGTGGAAAACCAATTTGAAAATATTGGTTTTTTTATAGTTTCCATATCAATATAGACCTATAAAAAATATAGCACTTTCCTATATTATAACAAATCTAAAAGACCCATCCTTTCTCTATAAGGACCCAAACCCATGCATTCATACATGGATCCTCTTGAAAATTTTGACTACTTCTATAAAAAAATATCTACCCAAGCAAAATACAAACTATAGGTCGATATACTAATGTTAACGATGATCCCTACATGTTCCTTACATCCCATGACATTACCTAGGCCATCCCATGAAATTTGAACCAATTCTAATGGCATTAGAAGACATTACATAACCCTAGGTTTCATGGTTGAAAATAGCTTTCCAACCTTCTTTAGACACCAAAAATCCACACACAATAGTTATAAATGTCACAACTCTCCTGGACCACCTCAGGACCCCCTTGGGCCCAGCCTTAGCCTCTCAATGACAAACTAGACCTAACCCAAGTTAGATTGACCTACTAGTTAAACCCACCTTTTTAACCCAACTTTACCTTGACCCTTGACCATTGATGGTCAGCCTAATTGTTGATGATCACCTTGATTATCAACAGTCAGGTTCCACCATTCGAACCACTAAACACCAACATCACTTTGACTTGATTTTTAATAATTAGATAATTTAATTTTTGTATGAGCCCATGTATGTCAAAATTAAAATTATACATCAATTTGGACCTTTTGTTAACATCCTATTGTACCTCTCCTTCCTTCCTATAAGAAGAGAAGGGCAAGAGGTGAAAAAGGGATATACAACTATCAAGAGCTTTTCTATAAAAGGTTTCTTTTATAGGTGTTCTTATAGTGATCCATCAATCTAACCATCATGATATAGAGATAAAGTTTTGTTGTTCATCATCTAATAGCCAAGTACCATTACTTTTCCAAAATTGATCTAGGCTCCGTAACCTCAACCATTCATCCAATCAACCATCGGCAAGTTAAGTATATGTTTTTAATTATTTAGTCACTTTATTTGTATTTCACAATCACCCCAGCCCAAACCAATCTATTAAATTATTATTCTATAGCCTCATCAATCATCCTTTTATTACCTAGACCTAACCCATAGTAACCACCGATGGTCACCCTAACCACTGACGGTCTATACCAATCATCAACGATTACTTAGAACATCGATGGTTACCCTAACTACCAATGGTCACTATGTCAAAAAATAATAAAAAGCTATTTTACCCTATCAAACCCTAACCAAATACCACTTTTAAAACCCTAGTCTGATCATAGAATCTTATCGTATTTTTTGAACCACACCTGACCTATTTAGCATTAGTATTGACCCGCTTATTTCTATATTTAGTCAACTTCATCTATTTATTTATCAAGCATTTATTGTACTTAATTTTAGTATCTCCTATTATTTATGCAAGTACTTTATCTTTTAATTTTTTAACTTAATTTTTTATAAATCATGGATTGATAGCCTCTAAGTAAGTCCTTGATTCTAGGATCTAGCTAGCACTACGCAATCCACTCACCTATCTATTCAACCAACCATTTACTTCAGTATTTTTTTATCTATAGGTCATTCCTCCTAAGCCAAAGAGGATCTCTCTACAATCATCTAATTCAATGCATGAACAATGAAATAGGTTCTTCTACCATACCCATATCTAGTTTCTTTCTTCTTCCTTTCTTGGAATATAAGTTGAAATTCATTGAAACATTTTGGCATGCTCAGTGGGACCCTTGAGTCTCTACTCAAGTTTATTTTGTTTGCATATACTTATTATTCTCCCTATAATGTATTCGGAAACAAAATTAAAATTTCTTTTGGGTTTAAAGTCAACTGTATACATTAGTTGCTTACATGTTTAGCTCACTTAGTTAAAATAAAGAAAATTAATCTGATCGTAGCATCACTTGCATCACATGCACAAACCAAACCACCTACATCAATCAAACATCAAAACAACTTAACATAAGGCCCAACTAAAATTTCATCACCTAGTGGTCATGTTACCCTTTCATGGCAATCCTACTTAGAAGTCAATACCAAGGGGAGAACCAACTCAACTCTCTAGTTGAGTATAAACTCTAGAAATTGGTATATAATAACTAAGCACCCAATACCCTTATCATTGTTGTGTGTGAAGTGAGGGGGTAGGCCCCAATATCAATTCACATACTAATTCCAATATAAATCCCTTTGAGATCCTTGAACACCTAAAACCAACCACCAACTTCTTTTCTAGTACCTGCTCTACAAGCCAATTTTAGTCACATAATTCTTAACGCTTAAGGTATAAGCCAAAAGATAGATAAAAAATAACTTTAATACTTAACATACTTTTTAGTTTGTGTTTGATTTCCTTGATCATTTATGTTCTTATTTATATTTGAGTGATGAGATTGTTTTTGTATTCTTTCCCTTATCTTGCATGGTTCTAACTTGCCAACAACGAAAGAGCCTAGCAGAACAGGACCCATCACTAAACCGATCAACCTTTTATACCTCCTCATCCATGGAGTATGTCTCTAAACCAAATAATTCTCCTCATCCTTCCAAAAGTCCTACTTTCCTTCAGATAGTTCCCCAAGTAGATACAAACTTTGCCACTTTCTTATACAAAACCCAGTTACACTCTAACATTATCTTAACACCTCATTTATCATATCCCTATTTTGGTTCCATCCATAAACCCTATTTATGGCATGGCTTCCCCCCATATGGGGAACACTTCTATTTATAAAATCACCACCCAACCATTGACTACCCAAACATATTCATCTACCAATAATCCATTTGATACTACTATAGAAAACCAAACTGCCCAACCTACCAACACCCTTATGCCTTCCACCCCCACCAACAACCCCTCTACCCTAAGAAAAACCCAACCATTAACGACTTATACTACACTCACCATGGGAGTGCCTACTACTAGCATTGCCAACCTTCCTTCAGCTATCTTTAATCTGATGTCACTACTCTACATTAAAATCTTGTGGTGTTTATACCTTCTAGCTTACCACCAATTAGTATAAAGGTTACCACCTTTAATTCGGTTATAAACCTAACCACAGCTCTTGCTTAGCCCACCTTAACATCTCAATAGGTTCCCATTGCACCCAACCTGGGTTACATCCCTAACCCACAAGGGCATGTACCTCTACCCACTACCCAAACAACTACATCCACCCAACCACCTATGTCCACATATCAATATGTGTTAGCTCCTCAACCTCCTATCAATTTTCAATATGTCACCCAACCACAACAATAATATGCACCTTAAAACCTTTTAGTTTCATAACCCCAAACAAATATAATGAAAGTGTTAATGGATAAAATGACTACTTTAGAGTCATCCATCTCTAGTGCTCATAACATTTTATCATATGAATATATTTGCAATGAACCCATTAACCCATTTATCCCTATCAGACCATATCCTCCTTAGTGATAACTCCCAAATTTTACTTAGTTTCAAAACAAGGAGGACCCCCAAAAACACCTCAAGGAATTTAGGCATTCATGATATTTGATTGCCTATGATGATGCTCTCCTTCTTCTCACCTTCCTTATATCCTTATCAGGGCCAACATTGGATTGGTATAGTTCCATAACCAAAAATTCTCTATTCTATTTCACCCAACTAGCCCAAACTTTCTTGGATCACTTTTAATAAACATCTCCAATAAATTTTCCATTACTTACCCTTACTTTACCTAACAATTTGATGATGAATCTACTACTAATTTTGTAGCTCATTTGAGAAGCCTAATCAATTAGCTTTCCTTCTCTTTACCCTAACCCAAACTAATAGAATTTTTTTCTTGGGTATATGCCAAGTACATATCTTCTACATTGCATGTTCAGAGCTTCAAAACATTTAATGAAGATTTTACCATGGTGCATAATCTAGAAAATAGACCCATTGATGAAGGAAAGTTAAAGTTGAAAAACATTAACTCTACCTAAAAATCCAATGAGGCATCTTCCTCTAAGCCAAATAACTAAACCAACACAAATGCCAAGATAAAGGGAACTATGAATGCAATTTTCCTTAAAACCACTCCTCTACCATCTATCAATCAACCAAACATTTCTAACTCCTCAAATCAAAACATGAGGAACCAAAATTGAAATAATCAAAAGCAAATTAATCTGCTTGGAGAGTATTACGCTTCAGTCTTGGAGAAGTTGTTGAAAGATAATATCATATAAATTCATCCCATCAAACCCCCTCAATAATTTGATTCTTCTCATCTAGCACCTAGTTGGTGTAATGAAAATGACCTATGTTCTTTCAATCAAGTTGTTGGGCATGATGTTAGAAGGTGTAATGCCTTCAAAAATGTTGTCCAAACCCTCATTGATAGGGGGAACTTGTGTTAGACAACCCCAACTCACCTCCAAACCAAGCCCTTGACATTTTTAGACAACCTTTCCCCAATCATGCACCTACCAAAAATGATAGAAACAAAGCTAAGTCCCCTCATGATGCCCATACCATAAATATGGTTTTTGACACAATCATTGTTGAATAACCTACCATACAATCTACCTGTTCTTCACCCTCTCCACATGTTGAGGTAGTGGATTCACCTTCTCTTTATTTGGAGACCTAAACCAAGGAAATACCATCTTCCCCTCTTCCACTAATTGAGGTAGTGGAGTCATCAATCCCTACTTCAACTAACATACTAGAGCAAGCAACCATCACCACTTTACCTTCTCCCTCACCTACTGATAAATTCACCCCTCCTTTGAAGATCATTACCAAGGAAGAAACCATCCCATCTACACCTCCCATAGAGGAACCACCCATCCAAACCTTACTTCCTTTGATTTAGTAAAATTTTTAGGTTACCATCCCCCTTCCTCAACATATGGGTTTATCTTTTGAGCCCATTACCCAGGGAACAAGACCAATCTATAAACTATTCTCTATACTAGTTCAAAGATTAGAAGTTGTCTTGAAACCTAGCTTAGATTGGGGTACCTTTTAGTAACAATTGGGGTTCCCTTACATCACCAAATAGGAACCTCCAACCGCATCTTTGATAGACCAACCCATCGCTTCTATTATCCAACTCACTATCAAACCAATCAAAACCTCTAGCAACTCAACCATCCCTCAAACATACAAAATAAACAAACCCCAAATAACCAACCCATCATTTATCACTTCAACCAAACCAAACAAAAACCTTGGCATCCTCCCTACACATATCCTTAATCACTCATCTTTGAAACTAGATATATCCTCACCAAACCCATCAATAAAACACCAAACCAATTCAACCAAAGAGGTAAAACTAGCAAAAGGCCTGAATGCCAAAATTTTACCTCCCTCAACATTGACCTTTATTTTGGAGCCTCATCCCTCTACTTTGATTAAGAAGACAACTGTCTTAACCAAAACCCAACCATCACTCTTACTTTTTGACACACCCATCTGCATTGAGCCATTAACAACCAAACTAACTACCTTTAAAACTTCTACCTCCAACTTACCAACTTCCTTACCTAAACTAAAATCATCAATTAAGAATGCCACCTTACCCAGGACCTCTAACACCAAACCTATTTTTTAAAATACTTCCATCTCACCAACCAAAGCCAAAACCTCTAGACCCTCACCACCTTTAGCTAAGTCTTACACAACTATTTTCCAAAGGTTATTACAAGCTTCTTGCTTGACCTTACCTCTTATTAGACCATTTGACCCTCTTGGTCCAAAACCAATCTGGTATAATGATCATCAAGTGTTCTCCTATCATAAGACACCTAAGCATGGCATAAATGACTTTAAATCTCTCCAAACCATAATCCATAGCTCTATGATGAGTATGATCTATTAACAAATGAACCTCCCACAAACCCACTACCAATCCAACAAACAACTATTACCCAATGCCTACCTACTCCCCCACCCTCACCTTAGAGTGATGGGGAACCAAACCAATCTCCTACCCTAACTCTTTCCTCTATATATACTATCCATGTGGTCATGTGATCACATGATCAGTAAAAGGATAAGGGGAAGGCAAAAGTGTCCATCTCATGGATATATCCATCTTGGGTACCTCTTAATCAAACCCCTCAAAATCCATTAGACAAGTTGTTCTCAAATAAATTCACAAAACCCCAACAAATATGAGCCTATATGAATTGGTTTCTACCTTGCCTCATCGTCACCAAGCAATGATAGAGGCATTTCAATCAATAAAGGTCTAACCTGAATACCCTCAACCTCTAGTATCCTTTATTGGTTTTCTCCAAATTTCCAAGCTTGTCACCTTCAATGACTCAAAAATACCTTGTATCCACCTTGATGGCCCAGATTCCCTTCTTTTCATCACTACCTATATCAACCAAACCCACATCAAATGGGTTATGATTGATGGGGGAACCAGTATTAATATCATCTCCTCCCATGCCTATGCTCAACTTAAACTACCAAACAATGTCATATCCAAAACCTTGACCATTCTCTAATCCTTTAATGACACCATGGACACTAATCTAGGAACTATTGTCCTTCATATCCATTTAGGACCTTGCACACTCCCAAATCTTTTCTATCTAGTAGAAGGTGAATTACAATATAATTTTTTGATGGGATGACCTTGGATCCACTCTATGGGTTATGTACCCTCTACCCTTCATTTTTGTATCAAATTTGAGCATAAAGGTTAGGTTATCACCATACAAGCTAACCCAAGTCATTCTTTGTCATTTAATATGACTTATCAACCCAACGACATCCTCTTACCTCTATCTATCACACCCTCATTAACCAAAGATAAGTCCTCAACCACAAAATATGAAACCATATCTTCTTCTACCAATAAGGCATCCACTAGCTCATTGATCCCCTCAGATCAAATCCCCATCACAAACCCCTTGCTTTTACTTGGGGAATATCACCTCTTGACCCTTGATGCCTTCCTTACTCCCTATGAGTATGGGTAACTTAATAACCAACCTAGGTATGACCCCAATATCAAATTTATTGTTCCCTTTAGAACTTCAAACTATCAAACCCCTTTCATCTAAGGGGGCCTCAATGAACCCCTTGGTGCTTCTTTCACCTTGACCATTCACCTCCAATTTCTCCTATCTAGATAAAATAAATTTTTCCAAGACATACCTCTATAAGTGTCCTTGGAAAGGATTTGGTCTTGGACAATATGATAATGGCCTACACAAGTTGATTTCAATTAAGACTAGAAATTCCCATGAGAAATATGGCCTAGGATTTTGTCTTCTAAACTAGCAAACCAACTCACCTCCCATCACCAACATTGACAAGGAGATCCTATCCTCACTGACCCCTTCACCCTCAAAATTGAAGGATTCTGACATCATCCCCCTAACTTATTTATTCGTCAACATGATCAGCCTCAGACTCCTGACTTATCAAAAGGAAGGGCCAACCATATCCATTTTTTTGACCCATCCTAAGATGATAGGTGATGACTCTCCTACCATTAATGTTATCAATGTTAGGGTGATGATTCCATTCTCACCTATTCTGGTGCACCAGATTCTTCCATCCATAAATATTTTCCTCCTAAGACTTTGACCATGTTGAGTGAATCCACCATACATATAAAATTAAGTACCTTGGATGACTCATGCATTGTCAAAATCAGCCAATAAATAAATTTTAAAGAGCTTAAATACTTCCCCTCATTCCTTTAAGACTGTAGCATAGAATTTGCTGGGTCTTACATTAACATGCCTATCATCAAACCCTCCATTACTACCCAAAACATAGTCACCAACCATGATGCCAAACTTGTTAGGTAGAAACTTTGATGAATATACCCTCACATAGCCCTTCTCATCAAAAAAGAGATTCAATGTCTCCTCTCTATCAATTTCATTCAACCTATTGACTATCTCCAATGGATTTTGAATGTTGTACCTATCACCAAAACCATATGGAGACTAAGCATTTATGTATATTTTTATGACCTCAACCTTGATTTCCAAAAGATGACTTCCCTTTACCAAGCATTAACCAACTAGTTGATCTTACATCCAACCATGAGATGTTATCTCTCATGGATAGTTTTTCAAGCCACAATAAGATCCGAATTGCCCCCAAATATCAACACAAAACCACTTTGATCACTCCATGGGGGACCTTCTACTATAGGGTCATGCATTTTAGACTAAATAACATTGGTGCAACTTACCAATGTGCTATGACCTACATCTTTCATGACCTTATCCATAAAATCATCAAAGACTATGTCAATGACCTCCTTAAGAAGTCCAAATATCATAAAGATCATTTTTCCATCCTTAAGATCATCTTTGAGTGCCTCATCCACTACCATATCCACCTTAACCCCAAGAAGTGCATTTTTGGGGTCTTATTAGGGAAGTTCCTCAGCTTTATCATCTCCCTTCAAGGAATTGAAGTTGATCTAGCCAAAATCAAAGCAATCCTTGACATGCCTCTTCCCACCCACCTTAAGTAACTCCATAGCCTATATGGAAATCTCCAATCCATTCATCACTTTATCTTTCAACTCTCAAATTGATGCCAACCCTTTCTCCACCTTCTGAATAAGGGTGTTGCTTTTAAGTAGAACATGGACTATTAAAATGTATTCAATTTACTTACACAATACCTTTTATCTCCACTATCCTCACTCCTCCCAAATATTATCAACCTTTCTACCTTTATATCTATGCCACTGACCATTCCCTAGGGGTAATGCTTTCTCATCGAGATGAACTACACAAAGATTAAGCTATCTACTACATAAGCTGCATGCATGTAGAGTATGAGACTTGGTACACACATACCAAGAAACTTTGCCTAAAATTAGTTTTTATGACCACAAAACTTTTTCATTACCTCCTCAACCAAAATACCTATATCATAATCAAAATTTACCCACTCAAGTATATGCACTCCAAGCCATATCAAAACTAATGTATGGCCAAGTGGCTCATGCTTCTAGCTGAGTTTGAACTTAAATTTATTTAGTAAAAGTCAATTAAACGGGAAGTTATTATCAACCAATTGGATAACATACCATTAGTAAACAACCAACCTCCTCCTCTTGAGTTTCCTGATGAGTATATCATAACCCTATCTTAGGTAGACTTCACATATCAAGTGACCATGTTCTTTGACAAATCAAAGTGTCAACATGGTGGGGGAACTAACATTATCCTTATTTCCCTTCAAGGTGAACATTTTCCTTTATCCTTTAAGCTATATTTTTAATGTACTAGTAATATGGTTGAGTACAAAGCCTTGGTGATAGGCCTTGAAATTATGTTAGCCTTGGGAGTCAAAATGATCAAAATCTTTGGTGCCTCTCAACTAGTGGTCAATCAAATCAATGGCTCTTATCAATCTAAGACTGATGTTTTGTAGTAGTATAAATAATTAGTTGAAAAACTCTTAACATCATTTGAGCATTATTGTATTCAAGCTACCCTATGATCTACTAACAAGTTTGCTAATACCATGGATTTCATTGCCTCTTAAATCATATCTACACCCACTGACTCTAAGTTATTTGTCATTAGTCATCAAATTACTAAGCCTTCCTACATCAAATCAGATTCTCCCACCATCTTCAATGTGGAGGAAAACTAACCTAACCTCTGGTATCAATAGACCTTTGGCTATCTTAACCTAGCCATCACTCCCTCTGGTTAGTGGCCTTGTCATGGCTAAGTTCATCCTTCACCTTGGCTATTACTAGCCTACCCTTAATCAATATTACCATGATTATGTGAAAATGTGTGTTAAGTGTCAAAAACACACCGAATTACATCATGCACCTAGCCATAGTCTTTGCATCTCCATAAATTTTTGGCCTTTTTCACAATGGGGCTTGGACCTCATTAGTGAAATTAACCCCCATTATTCATTGTGACATCATTCTATCATCATCGTGATCAATTATTTTACCAAATGGGTAGAGGCTATTCCTCTTGTCTCAACCAACGCTGAAAAGATTATTGACTTCAGCAATCACCACATTATCTATTATTCAATGTTATTCACAAAATTATCATCGACAATGGAAAATATTTTTAAAAAAACAAGTCCAAGGTGTTTATGATGTATTCAGCATCGAGTTAAGTTTCTCTTTGCCCTATCATCGACAAGCTAATGGATAGGTAGAAGCCTCTAACAAAAATCTCAACAACATGCTAACTAAAATGGTCAATGTATCTAGTCAGGATTGGCATTTTCACATCTCTTTCACCCTATGGGCATATCATAATAGCATCTAAACCCCTATGGGTGCTACCCCATTCTCTCTTATGTATGGCATGGAAGTTGTATTACCTATCAAAGCCTAAATTCCTTCACTTCACATATCACAATAAGATATCATTTTTGAAGAGGATTATCATTAGCACCATTTATCTAAGATTGAGATACTTGATGAACATCATTTAGCTACCCTCACCCATCTTCATGTCTATCAAGAATGAATCAAATGTGCTTATAAAAAACACCTTAAAGCACAAGAAGTCAATATGAGAGACCTCATCCTAAAAGCAAATCAACATGTCACCAATATGGAGAAAAGTAAGTAGGGAAAATTTACTTTCAATTGGCTTGGAATTTTTATCATAATACACAAGTATGGTTTAGGATCTTATCGATTGTCTTCTCTCGAAGTAAGCCTAGAATCTAAGTCCCTCAATGCTTCACATCTACATCTTTTATTTTGTTAAATTAGATCAAACTCACCTTTTATCTAACTTAATCTCATCCCTTTCTTTCAAACCACATTCATCTCCCTATTTTAGGGGCAACTAATTAAAATTGAATCATGTGATTATCCATCACCATCATGGCCTAATATTGAACAATGGGTATCATAGCTCTACCCATGGCATGATTCTCATGGACTTTTCCCCCTTTTACAAGACATATGCCCATGATCATTGTCACCTAATCCTCTTTATACCTAATCAACCTTATTGTGTTTTTATTTTTACTTTCATAAGGGTTAACCTTTAATCCTATGTAAACAAGTATATGTTAAGTAAAACCAAATAAGAAAAAGCAATACCATAACCAAAAATAATCATGGGTCCTTCCTATCACTCATAGACTACTCCCTCGAAGGATAGCTATTAGAAACATATCTAAATTTCTCAATATAAGGTAGACTACTCCCTTGAAGGATAACTATCAAGAAGCCTTGAACAAAGAAAACAAACTTAGACCACTCCCTTGAAAAATGGTTGAGTAAAGCATTTGTCAAAAGCATATAAATTTATTGAAAGCTTCCCACATCGATCAACTTCCCCTAAACAATGCCAAAGAAAAAGTCCTATTATCAAAAAAAAACAAAGCTACAATCAGTTCCCAAAAGCAAAATAATTTGAAAGCTGCAATTGGCTCTCATGAGTACACTTCCTGCATCGATCAGTCTACACCTCATATGACATAGAATTGTTTATAAAAAAATCTTTGGTAACCTCCAAAATAGGCATGCTAGTCACACAAGAAGGTTCCATTTCATCCATCTCCCCTTTCTACATTATATGCAAGAGATTTTTGAGCTCACTTGACATTATGTGATTGAGACACCTTTTTAACAAACTAATGAGCACTAATGCAAAGCATTCAAAGGGATTATGTTCATTAATCCAATCCAACTTTGGTTTTTTCTAGTCCTTTCTAAAGATGATTCATCATTCCCTCTTCTTATCCTCTCATAATTGGTTAATATATTCACTTAGATGTTTATCTCTTGATTATCTTCTCTTTCTCATATCCAGTGTTGTTATTAAACTGACTTTATGTGTTCCACCCTAATCAAAATGACAATAATAATAACCACATCACATCATATTATAAACCAAAAATAGACATCATTAGCATAAACCATGTCCATAAACATAATCATAACCATCAAACATCATATAAACATCATACCATCCATGAGCAATAAAGCAAATAAACCATTTTCACCACATGTCTAAATATAAATAAGTAAAAATTACTCATTAAATTTTAAAATTAACAAACATCATCATAACCATACATCTCATAAAAATCATCATAACCATGAATAAAAAAAATAAATCTCATCACACGCCTAGCTAGGTGAGTCCATACCAACATCTATATCACAATCATAATCAATGTAATATCATCAAATGATCAACATGAACATGATAAAAATGAATCATAATCAATAAATAAAGAGAATATCTATATGTCATGAGTATATAATCATAAATAAACATCATTGTATATACAACAAAATACATGCATCTCTCTCAAAATGTACATCTCATCATATTGGCTCGTTGGCTAGTATAAAATGATATACAATAAAACATACTATCTCCTAACCATATCATGACTATGGCCCTAGGGTACCACTATCTCTAGGAGCACCACTACCTTTTGGTACCTATCCTCCCAAAGTATGTACTTATCCACCTATAGAAGTATCCCACTAGCCTAGTATTTCCATGTTAGCACCACCTACCAAACTAGCTCTATATTCACCCCATCATGGCTCATCAAGATAATGTCTCAAGACTATGGCCTCATAATACAATAGCTCCTCTACTATCACTAAATACCATGTCATGGGGATAGTTCCCAATGGTATTATAAATGTTTTAAATCCTCCTCTAACCTATCTCAAAGAGTCTGTCTCTTGGGTAACCAAGGATAATATAGCTCTACCCTGGTCCCTCTCACCTGTAATTGTAACCACTTGACCCTATGCCATTGATAATTGACCCTATAGTACTTCCATGCTAGCCTATGCCACAAATAATATTGCTCATGCTTGATCTCTCTCCATAGTCATTTTATGTACATCTAAGACAACCCTTTGTACATATACCCACTAACCTTTATTAGTTGGGTCAAAATCAATCAATTACCTACCACCATCATCACCCCCAAATTTAACTATAGCATAGAGTGATCAGTACCTTATTGGGTACCCATCTACAAATACTACAACATCTATCTCAGCCCCATCTAATAACTCCTCATGATCAAGAAAAACTTGTACAAGTTGTGGCTCATGAAGTAGAAGCTCTATGTCCTCCTACCTGTACCTTAAGAATGGACCTAGAATACCCTACACTAGGCCAAACTATCACCAAACCCTATCAAAAATAATGAGCTCTATCTCACCCTCCCTCCTACCAAAGATCCACCTATAGCTCTATAGGGATAATGTATGCCTCTTATATCTATCCCACTCTAGGAACTTGACGTAGGGTATTTATATCATGTTACCAACCATTAAGGCATCCAGTACACCCCTGAACCAATCAATGTCATGAACCCCTCCTCCTAGTCCTAAAAAGGCAAAATCATCTTTCTACCACATGAATCCAACTATGAACTCCATCTATGCATACCCCTCCCATGACAGCCCCATCGGTCATAAAACTCAGATGTGCTCATATGCCCAGTTGTGTATAATGAATTTGATGCTAATGCCATACCTCATATGAGCTCTAAAACCCCATAACTCCATGTATATCTAGACTAGAATCATATGTACCCAACTAAACACTATGAAACCCAATAGCATCTCAACCAATACCCCAAACAATAGATAGGGAAACCTCCCATTACTTGAATCTAAAATGGCAAAGCATGAGAATGCCATCATCATCATGGTGATCAGTCTCCTTTCATCTCTTGCCCTCTGATATAATAGTGTAGCTAAAACCTATGGCATGCCACCTGGTAAAATCATGGTCATCTTTGTATAGTAGCTCCATGAACTCATCTCTCTCCTCCTTCTCAATGTGATAAATTGGTTCACCCTGAATGGGTAGCTGTATAATCCTATGAACATCCTTAGGTAAGATCATCATCTCACTAGTGGGTCATAGGAAGGTGTTAGTGGATGGATCCCATCTCTCGATGAGGGCCACTATCATCAACGTGTCTCAAAACATGTGTTGGTAATGTAACATCACACCAAGCCCCACCTCCTCCATATGTGCCTAGTCCATAGTAGTCATACCTCCATGAATCTCCACAAATATCTAAGGCACCTAATCTCACATCTGAATATACTCTCATGCTTACAAAGTTTGATAGCAAACAAAATTAGTTCTTTATACAATTTTATCCCACAAACTTACCCTCTTACAAATCATGCCTATGACTTATCTCCAAAAATAAGAACTTAACTTTACCTTGATCAATTGACATTCTATCTATAATATTTTACCCTATACCCCTTGCACACTAACAACAACCTACACTATTTCCCCTCTACCCTTCATCATTATCCTTGACATCATTTCCTTTTACCCAAAATATTACCTATAAACTTTAAACCTTA
Source organism: Torreya grandis (assembly GCA_037957365.1). Classification (NCBI taxonomy): domain Eukaryota; kingdom Viridiplantae; phylum Streptophyta; class Pinopsida; order Cupressales; family Taxaceae; genus Torreya; species Torreya grandis. Next base: position 2,279,603 of record JARHVA010001433.1, read on the forward strand.
ACAACATTTAACCTTTTCAACAAAAAAATCATTTCCCATCTTTATCAATTGTTGACACTTATGGTGACCATCGATGATCAAGCAACTTAATTCCATCAGTTATTGACCATTGATGATTGGTACTGAGCATCAATGGTTAGGTATGACCATTGATGGTCACTATGTGTGACCATTGATGGTCACTATATAAACCCTCCCCACCCATAAAACAAAAAAAAAACCAAAATCAAGCCATAATTTCTACCTAATCTAACCTCTACCCTCCTCTAACTAACCTACCCTGACTAATTTCACCAAAAAACCAAGTAAACCCTAAAATTAGGTCAAACCCCAAAACTTACCCACCTAATAATGATAGAATAACCAAATTCAAATTACAATGTATTTACAAACTCAAACCTACACTATCAATTTAATACAACTCCTACATCATTCCTTGACCATCATTAAAGAAGAATCTTGGGACCCACTACCCAGCCACATCCTTATTACCCTACATCTTGGCTAGGTCCACCTTCTGTAGCTTGGTCAACTCACTCCAACTCAACCACTCTCCCACTCAACAACCATTATCAACACTCTCTCACAAATATCCAAGGAGAAAAATTCCAAAGTTAAAATATTTAAATGAATTAAAATGGTACTCAATAATGCTTTTTATTTCCACCCTTTTAGGGTTTCCACCTGACCATCAACATTCAAGGTGACTATCGATGGTCGACCCTAAGCCTCTGACTGTTGATGGTTACCATATTAGGTTTTCCCATAACAACCAATAACTTTTCAAAATTTTGGCACATACCAAGTTTAGTTCCCACCTATGGAGCTTACCTTCTCCACCCACCTTGACCATTGACCACATCCCCTCACTAATGGCCATTTCAGCACAAACTAGTGCATATTTTTATGATAACCTTGCCTTGGTCCTTTTGACCACACTAACAACACTTGATATGTTGAACAATTTTTTGCACTTGCCCTACCTTGTATCTACCCAGCCAATTTGTGTTTTCTCAAGAGAACCTCATACCTTAGATACCCAGGACTACACTAGACCAATCTATGTTTTTCCTAAGATCACTTCCTACCTCTGATACCCATGAAAACACAACCCTTACCTAGGAGACTTGCATTTATAAGTGTTCCCAACTGTAATACCTAAATGTGATCATGTAGTCTACTCGTTACTTATCTTTCTAGTACTAACCTTAATTTTTACCAATTATGGCAACCTAGTTAGTGCATAATCTTGGCTATCACACTTTTATTGCACTTTGTGCACATGTTGAAGCTGTAGTGCCCAACCTATCACCCACCTTTTATCATCACCTTCACCACTCTTCGAACCTACACCTAATTCTATTATACCTCATCAATTCTTAGTTTGAGGGGGAACACATCGTCCCATGCTTGAGGCAACCAAAATTTCTACCCATGATCCATTTTTTTTGTATCTTTTTGATATAAATTACATAACAAAAAGGGGCAAAATATAGACACTATAAATCTTCACATGATAGTTTCAAATATCAAAACTCCCCTAGACAACCTTAGGACCCCCTTGGGCCTAGCCTCTACCTCTTAACTACAAAATAGACCTAACCTAATTCAAACTGACCTACTATATAAACCCACCTTATTAACCCAACTTGACCTTGACCTTTGACCACTGATAGTGACCCTAATCATTGATGGTTACCCTGACCTTTGATGGTCAGGTTCCACCATCTAAACCACTACATACTAACATCACTCCAACTTATTTTTTTATAATTAGATTATCTCATTAATGTGTAATCCCATGCATGCTGAAATTAACATTAGATAACAAGTTGGACCTCTTAATAATGTCTTGTTGTACCTCTCCTTCCTTCCTATAAGAAGAGAGGGGAAAGATGTGAAAAAGAGATCCAAAACTATCAATAGCTTTTGTATCTATAGTTTATTTTAAAGGTGTTATTATATTGATCCAACCATCATGATAGAGAACTAAAGTGTTACCATCATCAACTAATAGCTAAGTACCATTACTCTACCAGAATTGCTCTAGACGCCACTGCCTCAACCATTTATTCTATCAACCACTGACAAACTAAGTATTTATTTTTAATTATTCAATCACTTTGTTTATATTTTGAAATCAGACCAACCCAAACTAATCTATTATAATCTTATTATATAACCTCATTAATTATCCTTTTATTACTTAGACCTAACCCACAATAACTATTGATGGTCAACCTGACCATTGATAATTTGTACCAACTACCAATAGTTAGCTCGACTACGATGATCACCCTAATTTCCAACCATCACTATGGCACAAAATAATAACAAATTATTTTACCTTATCAAACCCCAACCAATTAACACTTTCAGAACCCCAACTTGATCACAGAATCCTACCCTATTTTTTGAACCACACCCAACCTATTTAGCATTATTATTGACTCACTTATTGTTATAAGTAGTCAAATTTATTTGTTTATTTATAAAGAATTTATTGTACTTACTTTTAGTATCTCCTATGATTTATGCAAGTACTTTACATTTCAATTTCTAAACTTAATTGTTTAAAAATCATGGATTGATAGACTCCAAGGAAGTCCTTACTTCTGGGATCTAGCTAGTGCTAGGTAATCCACCCAACTATCTATCTAACTAACCATTTGCTTCAATGATTTATTATTTGTAGGTCACTCCTCCCAAGCCCAAGAGGAACTCTTTATAATCAATTGATTCAATGCACACATAAACAAATAGGTTCTTGTACCATACCTGTATCTAGTTTCTTTTTTCTTCCTTTCTTAGAATATAAGCTAAAATCTATTGAAACACCTTCATCAATAATCTTAAGTTTACCTTTAATCTAATTGGTTATAAAAAATTGACTTAACTCATTGACGAGTTGACTCCACTCACTCCATTAATTTTAATTTATATGAAAGCCTATGGATAATTGATCTCTTATCAATTGAGCATGCCCTTAACACTTGCCATATATACATTTTATTTTGAGATTTACTGACTCCTATACCAACACTCACTATTAGATACCAATGTGTGATGCAACATGGGTTATTGATTTGACATGACCCACTATTTAAATTCTAATGGCTATTTCCTAGAGCTTAAAGTTGTCATCCTCTCACCCATTGAATGACACTCATGTGACCATCAAATTTATGTTTAGTAGGGTTATCTTGTTTTATCCTTAAATTTGATGTTAGCATGAATGTCACACATTATAGGTTAATGTTCAAAGGCTCATAAATTGAAGATCAAAAGTCTTGGAAGCCTCAAACTTTTAGGAGAGGTTACCAAGGTCGAGAAGGATAAACCCATTTGATCTAACCAATATAATAAGATTTTTAGGTGAAGATATTAGAGGCCCCAACTGATGGATCCAAATCTATTCCATATGACATCCTACTGATGGTCAAGATTTTTTGGCTAAGTATGGGAAACTTAGTAAGTCTTACATTACTAGCCATCTTTACCCCTACATATCTCTTTTTCACTCTTTAGTAGAGGACCTAGGATTTCATGCATATGAACTAGACTTCAAGATGAACATACCCATATGATTATTTATTTTTGGGATAGCCATACATGTGAGATCTGGCACCATGAAAATGTCTACTCAACTTAAATTAAACCTAGAAAACATAGTCAGAAATGCTTTGGAAGGTGACTTCACATGCTTGTATCTTTCATGGTGTTATAGTGCAAGAGCTAAAACTTAACATGAATGATCTTGGTAAAAAAATGAACAAACCCTTTTGACCATTCCTTTAGAATCTTCTACATATAAGGAATATAGATTAAACAACCTACCTATTTGTGTTTTTTACATGCTTCATTAAATCATGTAAGAATTTTCTATGTGGGCCAAAAAATGGCCAACATCTTTGGTGACTCAAAGGGAAGCATGCCTTCTATACTTGAGAACCTAAACCATTTCATATCCAGTCCATTGGGTATTGAGTCACTTGATTCTACAACTGAGTTGATCCTCTCTGTTGAAGTAATAAGGATCAAAATAAATAAAACCAACAAAATTCTCAAGATATTTTGAAAAATGGAACAATAGAACAAAAGGAAAAGGTGTATTAGGCACCAAGAGGAAATAAAAAGCTACTATAACATGTAAAATAAGTTATAATATACGCAATTATTATAAAATAAAAAGGCTTTAAATGAATTCCATTGACTAGGTGGGTAATACCTCTCCATCCAATTGGGCAAGCTAAAAATCATTGTGCTCTTTGCCTCAATGGATTAAATAAGGACCACTCCACAAGCTATCAAACTTGGTATGGTTTCCTAGTTTGGCCTTATTTGAATCTCATTTTAGGACTAGGTCCCCTTCCTCAAAACTCCTTGTTATAGCTCTTTTATCAAAAGACTTCTTGACTTGAGCTTGATGCAATTCCAAATTTTTCATAGCAAGGTCCCTAGTTTCCTCTAACTTCATGAGTTATACTATCCTTACATTTATGGGTTCATCCTTCATTAACTCAAGCTGATGAGCTAATTATAATGTATGCATCTCAAATGAGATGGGCAATTTAGCTTCCCTTCCATACATAAGAACATATGGAGAATTACCAATGGTAGTTTTAAGAGTGACCCTATTAGCCCATAAGGTTGTCTTTAGTTTGGTGTGCCATGTTCTCTGATTTCTTCTATGGTCCTCCAGATGATTCTCAGCAAATTCTTGTTTATGGACTCTGTTAATCGATTCCTTTGAGTATAGTAGCTGGAATAAGTGTTAAGGTAGATGCATAGTTTGAGTACCCATTCACTTATCTTCATACCAAGGAATGCCAATCCATTATTAGAATTTATGGTGGTTGGGACACTAAACCTGGTCATGAGGCTATCATATAAATCCAAGACTATAGCTTCACTATCTTCATTTAAATTAATCACTTCTACCCACCTAATGAAGTAGTTGGTTGTAGTGAGAACCCATTTACGCCTTGTATTTGATGGTGGATTGATCATCTTTATAAATTCTAACGCCCATTACATGAATGGTTATTCCACCTGAATAGGATTAAGTGGAAGGGCTACCAATTTTTTCTTTCCTATAAAGAGGGCACACTTACGACACCTTCTAACCCATGCATGACCATTTTTGAAAATGTTGGGATAGTAATAACTAGCCCTCATTATTTTTACTGTAGTGGTTTTGGGTGCAAAATCACCTCCTACAGGTCCATCATGGAACTGCTCCAAGAGTTTGGTTACTTGATCGTCATTTATATATCTAAGGAGCCCCCACTTAGGTCCTTTATAAAAATAACACCATCAATTGATACATAAGGTATAGACTAAAGCCTAAAATACCTTCTTTTATCTCTATCCAAACTTTGGGGGCATTATCCTATTGCCAAGAAGAGAGCCATATCTTGAAGCCAACTCTTTTGAGGTGGGAGTGCACCTACCTATGAGTTGTCATGGGTCACCAATATATCTTATTTGTTCCTTTATAGGTCATTCACCATGTGTTCACACAAACATTTTCCCCTAACTAACTTGGTGACCTTGATTTCTATGTCATATTTCATGACCTTTATGATCCAACCTGCTCTCTTCTCACTTAAATCTTTGTTACGGAGGAAATCCCTAACTCTAGGATGAGACACCATATGATGGATCCTATTTTTGGAGAGAATGGGCTTGAATTTATTAAGGATCTTCAAGGTTGAAAGAACTTATTTTTCAATGAAAGTGTATCTCATCTCATATCCTTCCATCCCTGGACTAAAAAATGCAATTGACTACTCATTACTTCACTATTATTCTACATCAACATAGCTAATACATTATCAATGTTAGCAAAGGTGTACAAGATGAAGCATTTATAGAAATTAGGATTTAAAAGTGAGGGTGCTTGGGTAATGGCCTATTCAATGGCTTCAAAATCTACTCTATTTCATTATACCAAGAAAACACTTGGCTCTTCTTTAGTATGGTGGTGATAGGTTTGACCAAGTTTTCAAAACCAAGTATGAACCTTCTCATGAAGTTGATCCTCTAAAGGAAGATCTAGATCCCTTTCTCTATGCTCTAGTAAGGATAAGGCTAAGATGGTGTTTACTCTATCAGGTCAATGGATTACCCTTCTTTTGAAATAATGTGTCCTAAAAACTTGCCTTCATGCATAGAGAACACACTTTTTGGGGATGTAAATAGATCCCACACTCTTTGTATCTTTAGAAAACTAGTATTATATGGTTTATGTGGTCATTAGCATTCTTCAAGAAGATAATAATGTCATCCAAGTAGACCAACACCATTTGATATAGCAATCCTTAAAAATCCATGTCCATTTCCATTTGGAAGGTTACCCTAGCATTGGACAACCCAAAGGGAATATTTTGATAAGTAAAGTCCCCGACTTGGTGGTGAAGGTAGTTTTATACTAGTCATCTTCTCTCACTATTACTTGGTTATAACCTGAGTATCCATCTAGGAGAGAGAAATGTTTTAAACTAGAAACTACTTGTAATAGTTATTCCATGGATGGTAGAGGGTAATGGTACTTCAAAGAGACCCTATTAAGATCTTTTAAGTCCACACACAGTCTAATCTCCCCACTCTTCTTTCTAACAAGTACTAGATTAGCTACCCACAAGGAGTGTTTGATGGGGAAGATGATCCTAGACTCCACAAGCTTGGTCAACTCCTTTCTCATGAGTTCTTCAATCTTGGGCTAAATGGGCCTTTACTTCTACCTAATAGGTTTGGCATCAGTCTCTATCTCAATGGTTTTTTGGATATATTAGGGTCAAATCCCTTTAGGTCATTATATTTCCAAGCAAAGATGTTTTCATATTCCTTATAAATTTATATAAAAGCATGTTTTTCAGCTTTAGTGTTTACCTTCCCAAGCTTAAGAAGCTTGTCCTCAAAGATAAGAAATCTTTCATAATTTTCCTTATTAGTTGTCATGAATACTTTATCCTTAATCATATGTTCTCATTCATGAAAAAGGCCTTCTAGGGTGACTAGAACTTTAGGAAGCTTACTAGACTTTAGTTGGACAATCTACTCCCCATACTGATATTACAACTTTTCTTGATTGAGGGAGGAGAATTCTGCTTCTTATTATAAGAATCATATTATTTGTTTGTCATTTTTAAAGGCCTATCATTGAGCTTAATTATCTATCACTAATGGTCTTATCAACACTTTGACATGTAATTAAAACTTGGTTCTTCTAAGTTCATTAGTGATGTTGAAATGGGATCCCACAACTTCTAATATGTTAGCATGATGGTTTTGGCCTCTCGGTACTGATTAGATGTTGAAAGCCTTAAAGTCTTCAATGATGTCCCACACCTTGTGTTTATAGGATCTCATTAAAGGGTTCTTAGTGGCATTATGACCTCTAACTTGGTGTAAAACTAATTCATTGTCCCCATAGAGCTACAACTACTTGATCTTTCTCTTATTGGCCCATTGGAGGCCATGGATGATACCCTCATATTCTATTGCATTGTAGGAGAAGCTAAATTAAAACTAGTATGAAGAGAATTACTTATCATTTGAAGGGGAAATTAATATAACACCTACATCTGCCCTGTGCTTGCTCCTTGAGCCATTAAATAATAACTTCCATAGACCATTAAGATCTTCTTAAGGCCTTATGAGGGATGGCATAGGCTGGTCTTCTTCATACAAATAGAAAACACCCAAGTCTCTTTATTCAACACCCTCTAAGGGGTCCACCAACTGGTTATCATTCCATAAACCATCCTAGAATGTGTCTGACATCTCCTCTAGATGAGTGTTCAAATTTTGTCCTATTGTAAATTAATATTCATCAATGATGGTATAATTTATGTTTATGTTATCTATCCCATAGGGATCTACATGGAATTATGTGATATGTTCAATCTTGATTGACACCTTGGTTCCATACCTTGTCCTGAAGGACATATAGGACTAGTCTACTACAAGATACCCCTATCTTTATTATGAATTCTCTAGATAATCATAGAGCAAAGTGAGGGGGTACGCCCAAGACCAATACATCTTGGGCCATCAAGACATTAGAACAAGATTTTAGGGTCATGTTGAGGTCCATGATTATACTAGATGGTTTAGGAGAAGAGCCATCAAATTACATCACTCCTTTTGACTATGGTTTATATTTTAGACTAAGTTGATCAGCTATGGACTTTGGCATTACTAAGGTACTAGCCCCATTATTCATCAAATATTTATTTACTAGAGAGTTGCCATTGATTATTGAAATATAGAAGGGAGGAGGTTTAACTATTTTACTTGATTACCCTTCCTCTAGTATTTTGGTTGCATTGGTGAGAACCTTATTCACCTTGATTAATGGCTTGTCTACAACATTTGTAATGTTAATCCTAGGTCTTGAAGAATGTCCACCTGGCCAGGTATGGAGAGCATATCCCACATGGGTATGCTCATAATTAAATTTTTAATTTTTTCATTAATGTTGAGGGGTGAACCACCAAATTTTGCTTTCACTTTAGGCACCACCATGGTTGTTTGTTAAGCTTGTGAGCCATACAGAACAAAAATATTCCTTTGGCTCTGATCTCTTAGGGGGGATGGGACCTTTGGAGTGATAGAAAGTTCCTTGAGATTTTTAGTGAAGGAGTGTTGGTGGGATTATTGTTGAATTCTTCCCATCTACCATCCATATTCTTTATTTTAAATCTTATATTTGTTGCCACTATACTATGGGCCTAGTAGGAACTAGCCTATTGGTTGGTTGCATAACACTCTTCTTATTAAAAATTCATCATTGTAGAATCTAGTTAATTTGGTCACTGATTTTCCCCTTGACATTGTGGAAGTTCCTTTGATCTGGTCATCATAGGCACCTCTACATTTTGGGACATAAGAGTTTGGTTGTATCTAAAGTTAGCAACCTGCTACAATTGATCATTGAAGGCTTGGTTTAAGTCAATATTTGGGACAATGTGTTGACCAAAGGACTAGTTCTAATGCATAGTACCCTCTAATTTGGTTACCCTACCTATTATAGCTATGTTGTCCTTGCCCTTAGTTATAACCTTGGCCCTAGTAGTTTACCTTATATTAAGGTCTATTTTCTTGAAAATCCTATTGTTGAGGTTAATATGAACTTTGATAAGGTCTATTGAAGGCATTTTGCCTTTTGACACTTACTAGCTCATTATTTAAAGATTGAAACATGCTTTTGATCTCTTGAAGGTTCTTTTGTTCTAGTGAATCATTAGATCCACTTGTAAAATCCTTCTCTTGATTCAGTGTAGGGATTACAGTAGTTTTTGGTGTAGGGAGAATGGTGTCTAATGGGGGAATATAAATGGGAGATGGTCTAATCTCAAGAAAAAAGGTCATTAGTGGTTTAGGTGTAAGTTTGTCAGCCTGAACTAGATAATTTTATACCTTAATGGCCACCTCATATGCACCTATAAACATATTTCCTCTCATAGATTGGATCATTACCATTATTTCACTATTTAAATCCATTAAATAATATAGGAAAGTGAAGTTGGCGGTTCATCTAACTGCAACTAGGATTTTATCCCAAGTTTTCCTTAAACCTTGTGTTGAAGTCTTGCATGACTTCATGAGGAGCTCTTTTGATTATAGTCAGTTATTTTTCAAGTGAAAAATAGTCAATTTTTTTCTCAAATATTTTACATAAGGCTTCCTATAAATTTTCCCATGTCTAAATGGAATTTATAGCCATGCCTATATATAAATCTAGGGCCTTTCCTTTGATAGAGGTGAGTATCAACCTAATATCTATATTCTCCTATGTGACATGATGTATATTGAAAAAGTTTGATATGTTCATGAGATATTTATAGGGTGTTATAGCTTGGTCCCTAGTGTAATAGGGAACACTTTTGAGGGTTGGAACTAGGATAGGGTCATAGTGAGCAAGGGATAGAGGGCTTTGCCCATTAAAAGTCACAGAAGATCTAGGGACTAACATGGTTATGTAAGGGGGTATAAAGGGTCCTCTTGTAGGGTTAGGCCTTGGAGGTGTCTTAGGAGAAATGTTTCCCTAATATGGATGATTATTTACAAATATTAATCTCTTTGCTAAATTTAAAGGTATTTTCATAAATTAAAAAGGAATACCTCTTGAATCTAACATTGTTGTCACATTTGGCATGAGATGGAGATATTATTCTACACCAAAGAACTGATTATTCCTTTTGGATTCACTAGATACTACTATTCAAAACTTAATCATTGTAAATTTCATCAAATTAACATTAAATTTGATCAATCTTATTTTGACAAAAGTACGTCCCATCAGGCATGCCAAAAATTATTATCAGCCATAATTGCACCCTAATTTGAGTAGGGATATTGTCCAGGTCTCCTTGCTCAAACCTTGGTCAAATAATGGGAACAACCCTAGGTTATGGGTCAGATATGTTGGGGTTGAACCTCTGGATTAGGCCAACTTCCTCTTTGATGCTCACTTATAACTAAAACTAAGCCTAATGCTTCATGGGAAAAGAGTTAAAGAGAGAGAGAGAGAGAGAGAGAGAGAGAGAGAGAGGGATCTTAATAAAATTAATTGTTGATGTACTAAACTTAAAAGGTAACTCCTATAATCTCAAACCCACACTATATGAACAAAAAAACAATACTAGCTCACACAACCTTAAACTCAAGATAATTTGCATAAGTATTTCATAGGAGAGGTTCAGAGTAGAACACTAACCTAGACCTAAAAAAAATAATGATAACCCTATAAAAAAAGTTAGATAATTAGGACCATGAATGAGGAAGATTCTCCTTCACACAATGTCACAGTGCACAGCTAGTCAAACAAAAATTCAAGGAAAAAGATAGTGGGAAAAGAGAGTTGTATTGAATTAAGAGGTAGTTCTTATGAATACTTGATAGGGTCGAGCCTAATCAAGTAGAGCACAATTTATAGTAATATCAATGATTATCTTTGTCTCATAAATAAAATGCTAAAATTTCTAAAAGTTGAGAATCCTTACCAAGGGAAAGAGACCAAGATTTATAGAAGAAGAAAGACAACCCCAAATAATGGGTGAGCATGATATTAGAAAAATAACACGTCTTAGGAAATTAAATGAACCTAAACTTCCACCTTTTACTCCCTAGCCAATAGAACATTGTCACCTTTTTGATCAATCAAAATGTTGTATATGTCTTGTTGAGTGAGAAGGTCCCCAAAGGCCTTGAGGATGCATTAAATGTTCCTAGTTTCAATCCCTAATATTATATCTTTCTTTGATATTTCATGCCAAATCCTACTCAAATACAAAACTTCATGATCATGGACCTGACTAAAACATAGTGTAGTACCCTTTAAGTAGTTTCTTGTCGAGACAATCATCCACGTTAAAGATTGAAGATCCTTCACATTAATTACACTTCTACTTTATTTTCATGCTTGTATTATAGGCCTATATATAGGTATAAAACCAATTTGAGACTATTGGTTTTCTTATAGTTTCCATATCAATATAGACCTATGGAAAATATAGAACTTTCCTATATTATAACAGGTCTAAAAGACCCATCTTTTTTTTGCAGGGACCCAAACCCATACGTGCATTTATGGATCCTCTTGAAAACATTGAACGCTACTATAGAAAATAACTTTGCCTTAGTAAAATATGAGCTAGAGGTCTATATCCTAACCTTAACGATGATCCCTACATGTTCTTTTCATCCCACTACATTACCTAGGTCACCCCATAGTATTTGAACCAATTCTAATGGTGTCAGAAGACCTTACAGAACCCTAGGTTTCATGGTCAAAAATAACTTTCCAACCTTCATCAAGAATCTTGGGTTTGCCTTTAATCTAATCGGTTATCAAAAATTAACTCAACTCATTGATGAGTTGACTACACTCACTTCGTCGATTTTTATTTCTACAAAATCCCATAGATCATTGATCTCTTATCAGTTAAATGCACCCTTGACACTTTTCATGTCTACATTTTCTTATAATATTCACTAACTTCTTGACCAATGCTTGTCATTAGATCTAAATGTATGATGCAACATGGGCCATCAATTTGTCAAGACCCACTATTTGAATTCTAATGGCTATTTCCTAGAGCTTGAAGTTGATGTCTTCACTCACATTGAATGATACTCACATGATCATCATTGATGGTTGCATGACCATCAAATTTATGCTTAATAGGGTTATCTTTTTTTATCGTCAAATTTGACATTAGCATGAATGTCACACATTGTAAGTCCATGTTCAAAGGCTCATAACTTGAAGAGTAAAAGTCTTGGAAGCCTCAAAATTTTAAGACATATTCCCAAAGTCAAGAAGGAAAAACCCATTGATCCACTAATCCCATGAGATTTCCATGTGAAGATATTGGAGGCCCTAGTTGAAAGATCCACATTTGTTCCACATGATGTCCCGATGATGATCGAGCATTGTTGGCTAAGTATGGGAAACTTATCAAATCCTACATTATGAACCATATTTTCCCCTACATATCTCTTTTTTGCACTTTGGTAGAGGACTTAGGATTTGGTGCATATGAACTAGACTTCAAGATGAATAAACCTATATGATTATTTATTTTTGGGACTACCATATGTGCAAGATCTAGCACCATGAAAATGTCTACTCAATGTAAATTAAACCTAGAAAACATAGTAAAAAATTCTTTAGGAGGTGACTCCACATGTTTATATTTTTCATGGTGTTGTAGTGCATAATTTGTTACCTAGTGAGAATGATCTTGGTATAAAAGTGAATAAACCCTTTCAACCATTCTTTTAGACTCTTTTTCACATGTGGAATATAGCTTCAACAACCTGCTTATTTGTGTTTTTTGTGTGCTTCATTAAATCATGTAAGAATTTTCTATGTGGGCCAAAAAATGGCCAACAACCCTATTTAATGATGTCTTAGCCTAAGTTCCCTATGTCTATCTATATTTTTAGTAAAATGGTAGCTTCATCTTGGTAAATGGTGGCTTCACTTTGAGTTTTTCAAAAACTTAAGAGCTCAAAATAGAATATTGATTACTCATTTATTTTTTGGCTTAAAGACAAGTAAACCATCTAACATTTTTTCATGAACTAAGGTGGAGAAAGAGAAGCCTAGGCATTTCTAAATCTCACATACACTTTTTTTTGTGCTAAAAATGAACCTAATCACACTTATATTTTATTTTTCAAAGCTTTAACAAGTGCAAATAAGGCCAAAAGGATAAAATTTCAATCACATTTTGATTTGGTGTTATAAAAGGAACATACATTTTAGCTAGAGATCTTAAGAGGTTTTTCACTTTATGTTTATTTTTTTTATTAACAAAATTTCAAGGTTCATATTTAAATTTCTTTATTTATCAATAATTAGAATATATTTTATGTATGCTCTCCCCCGTCCCCTATAGGGAACTTGGGTGACCAAAAGTGGTTAGTTTATTGACTTGTTTATTTGGTCTTGATGGAAGAATGTCATGTATACTCTCCTCAAGATTGGAGTGACTTGGGTGACCTAGAAACAACCTCTAAAGTCTTTCCATTTTTTTATTGTATTTGTCTTGTTGGTAGGAGCTTGTTTCTCCCTCATACATTCTCTAGGGGTGCATTGACCTGGGGTTTCATCTCCCAACATCATACCAACCCCACTCCATTATGGGGTATATAAATTGGGTAAATGATACTAGGATTTTTTGGGGGCTAAGGGACTAGCCTCTTTGATTGTAGTAAAAATTTAGGTCAGGTATTACTAAATATTAGACTCTACTAAATAGTACATGGAAAGAGTCTATATCTAAAGGAATAAAACCTTACATATTATGTTAGCAGGTATGAGCCCAATTAATGTGAATTCACCCTTGTGTTATCCACACCTAGTACCATTTAATGCATTCAAATCTTATAGATATTTAGTTAACCCCACTTGCCATAGATTTTATTTCCAAATGTCAAGTGTTCATTGCTCTAAGGTCATGCTACATACCAATTCTTGAGAGATATAGGGGGGCATAAAATCTCTCCCTACACCTATTCTTTAATTTTTTGATTGAAACTTAATTCCTCAAAAACATTGGTATATCAATGGAAATTTTGGTAGAAGCTATGCATACCCATGTCAGTTTTAGGGATAACATGATTCATTAGTGATATTTTTATTTTATTTTATTTACATGCATGTTCTTAAACTAAAATTGTTTGTTTGTATTGTCAAGTCAAAATGAGTCCAAAACTATCAAATTGTTTTCACACCACTTTAGTCTAAGAGGTATTACTCTGTTGATTTTATGTCACACTCTTTCACCTTAGAGTTCTACTCTAAAACTGCTTGCATGTCATTTGTTTAAATGGGGAATTGTTACACTACCCATTTCACCTCAAACATTTTCCTTGTATTTTTTAGTCCAAAACCTTTGCCATACCAATTGTTTGAAAGAGCATTATTATGCTACCTAAATTATTTCAAATCTCTTGTCATTTTTAAAATTAAGTTTCAAACATTTTTATACCCTTCTTGTTTCAAATGCATGGTTACACTACCCATTTTGGTCTATCCTTTTTGCATTATAACATTTGAGTCTTTTGCATTGAATTTAAAACTCAATATTTTAAAGTATAAATCCTAAACTAATCAGGTTTACACCAAAACCTCATCTAATTTGGGCTTCGTTTGTTTACCTTTTATGTTTGGATTGTGTTACTTTGGTTGATTTCATTTTTAATCTAAATACCCATGTCCTAGACCTAGTGGTTGTTGTTTGTCTTATCATTTGTTTGATCATCCTTTTGATCCAAGTTGTTTCCACATGCCTTGTTCAAAGTTTATTGTGCCAAGGTAGAAAGTGTTCTAGTTCCATTATTCAAATAATCTCTTGTGAATCAAATATCAAGTCTTAGTGAGCCAATTATCTAGTGTCATCCAAGCCAATTTCCTTAATTTAGTATTGTTTTTGAGTTCTTGTTTGAGTTATTTGTTTCCTAGTCTAGCCTTATTTTTCATGTTAAATGATTATAACTGCCTTTGTGCAAATCATTGTCATCCTTTATTCATTGTTTACAATTATTGTACTTTGTTTAAATACTATTTTCACTGATTATAAATACCTTTAGGAAAATAAATACCTTAACCACATATGATTTTTGAGCTTTTATGTTACCTTTTCCATTGATTATAACAACCTTTGGGAAAATTAGTATCATTTTTTAGACTGGTTTTGAGTTTATTTTATCTTTCCTTTGCTTAGTTTAATTGTTTTACCCTTTGGTACTCTTTTATAGAGTCAAATTTTGTTCATTTTAAGACCTTAGTTTTTTGTTACCTTTGTTTTTTGTGAGGCCTAGCTATAGATCCAAACATGCCTCATTACACACGTAGTGGGACTATTTAAAAACTAGACTATGAAAACTTTGTGACCAGTTGCCCTTTTGTTCAAGAATCATATGATGATGTAACTTATGAGATAAATCCACATCCATATTTTAAAATTCTATACATTGAACCAAGGCACGACCCATTAGCATAGTATTTGGTGACTACACCTTCTTATCTAAGCCAAGAATAAGAGCAAACAGTGTAATAGCTTTCTCAAACAATGCCTAACATTAAATAAGGCCAACAATAAGAGCATTAATATGTCATGACACAAAAATAGATAAGCTAAAATCCATACTTGTTTGATCATCATTTATTAGTGAATAAAGATGAAGTCCTTGTTATAACCATCGAAGTAGGGGCCAAGTTTCCACCAAACTTCTCACACAAAAGTCTAAGTAGTTTGATTAGAAAACCTATTAATACACCTCAAATCCAATCATTTGAATATGCATCAACTATTTATAGTCAATTTTTAGTCCAAATGTTATATCAAAACCAAATTACACTTGAAAAAGGGAAAGGCCATATGGATTAAGGAATAGAATAGGTAAAACAAACATACCATAATTATCTCAACCTAGCTCATAATACTAAGGAAAGGGATATTTTTAACATGCTACTTATTGAGATAACTCTATCAACAGAGTTAAAAATATATGTTTTGTTCTGTGCAAGCTAAATCATAGACCCTTTTATCCAAATTACACTGGTTGGTAACATGTATAATGTCCCTATTTTAATTTAAGAGATTATCATTCAAATAGAAGACATCACTCAAAACATTATGGATAACACATAAGTGTATTCCAATTTAAACCAAAGTGGGTATAATTTACCACCAAGAAATACACATTAGATTCCTCCAAAAAATTTCATGAGTGTATTTCAACAATAGGGGATAGGTATGCCTATTTCCCAAAATCAACAAGTGGCCTCCACTCTTCAACCAACTACATCCTTGAGTGTGTAATAGGGGAAACAAACCAACTTAGCATTGAAATAAGTAAAAAATAATATGTTACCTTAATAGGTGCTAAAAAATGTTCTTTCACAACAAGCACAAACTAATATACCTCAATAATCATAAATTTTGCCTAATTCATAATGCATTTCTATTGGTCAAAAAGTGCCAGTTGGTTAACATCAATAATTTCCTAACCAAAAACAAGTTCCTATACAATAATAAGTTACTATTCAATAACAAGTTCTTATCCAATAATAGGTATTCAAACAATAACAAGGTTCTTATGTATAGTAGGTATCAAGTGCTCAATAATAGTTTCCTTTCACCCAATGGGTATCACATGTTCAGTAAGGTTCCAACTTTCAACACCTCCAATAACATGGATCTAGTCAACAATGTGTTCTTTATATGCAATAGGGTTAGATGATTGGATAGTAAGTTCCCTCCCAAACCCAAAAATATAGACACATCCCACATAGCCAATACCATTACCAAAACCATAATTCTCTATCAAGGTTATGTAGCCAATTTGAATTATAACGTGTTTCAACAATAGTGTATTTCATATCCACAGTACAAAGCTAATGCATGGATATGTATACCTAGTCGTATAACCAATTTAACCAACATTACATAATATGCCTACCCTGATCAATGTAATCCACCTTTGAATGTGTAACCTCAATATAAATAGGCCACTCCATCTAACTTATTTGCCTAAGAGTCACAACAAATCAAGGATGCAATTCAAGCTATATAGATTGGAAAACAAACAAAGAAATTCAAACTAGATGAAATATGATCTTATCCATTCAACGTGGAGTATATACAAATAAAATTTATGCTAGGTTATGAGCCACCGAAATTTGAAAAATACAAAGGCAAAGATAACCCTAAATAACATCTAAAATAATTATTCATTGCATGCTAGCCTATGGCATATAGCGACATATACTCACTTCTTCTCTTTCTAAGGAGTCTAGTTGGACAAGCCTTGGAATGTATATTGAAATTATTTAATAACTTTGTACCTATATTTTATAATCTTTTAGATAATTTTGTACACTTTTCATATAATCTCAAGTGCAAGATTATTTTTTTGGATTTGGGACAAGCTAAACAAAAGACTAGTGAAAGCTTCACTACATACTTACAATATTGGAGAGCACTAGTGAGCTAATTCACTCACAATTTTATAGATAAATAGATGGCCATGATATTTACTAGGAGCCTACATAGTGAGTTATCATACCATATTGAGCTAAAATATGTTCATAAATTCAAAGAGGTTATAGATAAAGTAATACAGATTGAGAAATCCCTTGTCAACAAAGGGATAATCAAGTTATCTTATTCTAACCAAATCTAGAATCAACATCAAGGCCAATAAAACCAACACTAGAACTAATTCCAAAACCATAATCATAACCCAATTCAAATACTATCCTTAATTTCACCTTATGCTAGCAGCAATGAGATACCTAAACCCTATAATTGTAGTAAGAATGTTGTTAGCAATGGAGTCACAAAATCACACCATGGTTAGATGGTATAAATACTAGTAGTCTATTTACCTCTACCCAATTAGTAACCACCACATCCATACATTTTGACTCAGCCAAGGCCTCTAAAAAACAAAATTACACATAATAAAAACCAATTTCAATCCTTTCCCCCAAGGAGAAGACTGCCATTCCAAGATAATTAAGTGACCCTAATGAGCCTATTAAATTTGTGTTCCAAAGATTAGTTTAGGTAAATATGATCAACTGGAAAATAATGAAAACATTTCATGAAGGGATTGGTTTATTTTTTTTAGATTTATACATGGATTTAAGTATCCCCCAACCATATAAGTTATTATAAAAAACTAACCAACAAGTAGAAGAATAGCTGAAACTAAAAACTAGTAAGGCCAAAATGAGTGGCGAGCCAAACAAAAGCCAAAAAAACATTGTAAAAATAGTGACTAACAAAAAGGGTTCAAAACCCTAGTGAGGCACAAAGGCCACCTAAATTAAAAATGGAATACACAAAGATAAAAAAAGAGACATCTAAAAACATAGTCTGCTTACTCATGATGAAACCATATCATCTAGGTCATCGATAAAGATAATTTCCTTGCCTCTAGAATTCATGATAAAGGCCTCACCTTACACAAAGTGATTGAATTCCTAAAAATTTAATTTTCACCCACCCATAGATACTATTTTTATATTAATATCCAAATTGACCTACACCACCTATGATGTGACCCTTCTTGGCAATTTTTGGATCTAGTTTGGAGCTACAATCTCACTATGAGTCACCATCTTTGACAATAATTTGACTGCCTCCACTCTATATTTGTTATGTCTTCTCTCCTTCCATTGAGTGATTTCCAAAATTGGGATTTTGATGTGTATCATGAGTGGTAAAGATAAAAAATTCCCCTTTGAAGAATCAGAGATACAAACCTTTTGATGGAGTTCTTCAACAAAACTTACCAGAAGCAAGAAGTAGGTATCCAGTGCATGAAAAGATGAAACAAGGACCAAAATAGTTCCATCTAAGATAGTGCAAGGTAATTTATGTAGGGGACCCAAATCACATTTTTAAATGTTCTCTATAATGTCGTATCAGTGTTCTAGTTTGATGAAAAACAAAACTAGATTTTAGACCACTTCAACATCAGAAAGTAGAATTATAAGGTTTGAAATGAACATAACTACCACTTCTGAGTTGACACATTTGTGCACACCCTATTCCAAGGATTCATTTCCAAAAACCAATGAAATTTCTTAGAATAATTCCTTAGTTGGCACCCCAAAAATATTCTTAAGTATTTCTCAAGATATCCCCCTTCAAAAGCCATCTCCTAGACGAAGCTGCCACCATAGATTATAGGACTAGCCAAAGTGAGTTTGACCCAACGATCCATGGTGAAATTCCAAAAGTACAATGAAAAAGCAACCTATATCCCAATTATAAATCTAAAATAATATAATCCATCATTTGGTAGAAGGATATCATGCTAAATCAAAGCCAATTAATATGATTAGGTACCATCATAAAAATGTCATGAGACACACATGCTATGAGATCACCATCAAACAAGCCAATGAATTGGCATTCTTGGAAATTATGATGGGAGATGCATCATGGAGATAATCATTAAAAATTATTAATTTAATATTTTTAGCACAAATGTTGGCCTAACCATGAAATTTATAGACCAAATTTAGAAACCAACTAGATAGCAAATAGAGATTTCCAAATAGCTTAAACTTCCCCTTTTTTGATAAAGTTTTTAAGTTTTAAAAAAATAAAAAATAAAAAATAAAAGGAAAAATATATTAAACACCCAAGTCAATTAAGGATAAGGATGGAAAATCTTCCCAAGTTTTATGTAGATTGTCCATTCTACTTATTTCAAGTTGGTCAATACCACAATTAGCCAGGAAATTGATAGTAATGTTAGTTTCTTGATAGCAATTCTTATACTCCATGGAGACAAATTTATTCAACCTATCCCATACACTAGACAAGATATTTTAAATTTTCCAAGATTTTTTATATTTGTTTTTAAATGCATAAATAATAATCTAGGATTCTCCTTCAATGATAAGCTTGTCGATGTTGCACTGGATTGCAAGCTCAATCCTAGAAACTAGAGCCTATGCTTTTGATTCATTGTTAGTGTCATCTACAAGTTTCCTAGACATTACTCTAATCAAGGATCTACTAAAATCTTGAATGATAAAACCAACCCTCCATGCACTAAATTTCCTTTAGAGGCACCATCAAAATTCAATTTGAACCATCCTGATGGTGGGGGAGTCCAAGAGCTCTTATCCCTACTTTTTTACCAAAGATTATTGTTGACCCATTAACAGGTGAAGGTTTTAATTTTATCAATTATTTGGTACAAGGAACATGAATTTTTCAAGTACCATTGTGTCAGAGGACATTTTATATGACACTTTATCTAATTCAGGCATTTGATTGAGAATATGATGGAAAATGGAGAGATAAAAAGAGACACCCATGTTCTTATGACCAATCATAACTTAGGTATCTACCAAAATCTATTTCCCTAATATAACAATAATAAAAACAACCATTAGTACCAATAAAAACAAAAATGACAAGGAAATCCACTATAAATTCAAAAGCAATAATGTTAGCCATAATAACAATAACAATAACATAATGGAACTAAGGGAAAATTGACCAAACCAACTAAGGAGGCCATCATGCCATTGCATATACCTATAACAATGTTATATGACACCTTTTAGGTAGTCATGTTTCCACTATCATCATTAATCCCTGATCAACTACCAACAGACCTAGACCTTCACCTAATAATGCCTTTGAGTGGAGCAATGCCTACCAACCTCCTTATGCTACTAATTTTTCTACATACTATATTAGTAGCCAGGCTCAACACCATCCTAGAATTATCATTTTAAGCCTCATCACCTACCCATCTAGCTACCACATACAAATACCATATCAAGATTGTGTAATCATAACTCAACAAACTAAGGTCATTATCAAAGGATTATAGTTAAATACTATGAGTGAGCCTTATCAGCCTTCCATGCCTATTATAAATAAAATAACTAACAAAGTTAAGGGGAAGACCTATGACATTATGGAACAAATAAAAAAGACACCTATGTATATATCCATCATATATTGGTTACATATATCAAGCATCCATAAAGACATCCTGAATAAGTACTTAAACTAATCCCTTATGCCAAATGACATCACTGCAAAAAAAATTTGAGCTATTGTAGGACACTTGGCCCTTGGCTAACATCTTACCTTTGACCAAAGTGATATGTCATATCTGAGCCCTCCACATAATAACCCATTGTATAGTGAGGTTATTATAATGAACCATAGAGTTAAATGCATCCTTGTAGATAATTATTTAGGCATCAACATTGTGTCTTTGAAGTTGGTAAAACATCTTGGATGTATAATAACTAACTTGCAGATAGATACCATCATTATCAAGGCATATGATAACAAAGAAAAGGAATCTCAAGGTACTATTAGTTTACTATTTTTCATCAGGCCTTTGACCCATGATACTTTATGCCATGTTTTATACCTAAATCTATCTTATAGTCTGTTATTTGGCTGACCTTGGATCCATAAAACTAGGTCTATACCCTCTACATCATATCAATGTATAAAATTTACTCTAGAAGTGACTATACGAGTTGATCTTTAGTTGCATAGATATTATAAACATCTTGAGTTGAGTATAAAATCTAAAACAATAACTTTCACATGAATCCTATGCCCAAATCTAACGATGAAAAATCTAGAAAAAGAAAATCCATTTAATTAGGCCCAAAATCTAATTACAATGACCCAAATGGCTTAGTCTCCACCTTATCCATGCCTTCAATAGACATTTACAACCACTTATATATAACTAATAAAGGAATCAAAGAATACAGTTCCATAATGCATTCCAAATTACCAAATTGCCTAAAGATCCAAAAACTTATGGGAGACCTAAGGTCAAAACTACTCACATGGAGTGGGAAACCAAGGGAAAATATCAGTTGAATAAGCCTTTTATTTTAAACAACCTATATATTAGAACATGACCCCTTGGTCTAATATGATTCATGGATTTACAATAATGATTTAACTAAAAATCACCAAAGCATAAAATATCCTATCCCTATTTGAATTATGGATTACCTCGCTTATGATGGTAGAATCCTAGGCCTACATCAACAAGGCATGAATGAACTAGTCTCAATGACCAAGTATAAAGGAACCCATGGTATTAGATTTAAATTTATTGGGGGTGACTCCACATACCTTATTTATGTTCCAACACTAACAACTAGTGAAGATGATGGTTAAAATGATGCAAGGTCTGATTATAACATCTACGATGACCTTGCCACTATAATTTTTTTAACCCCCATGCCATTTTAACAATTATCCTTATTTATCAATGTTTACATTTAACCCTTTACCATACATAATTGATATAATGGGACCAACAAGATTCAAACATTACATTAGATGAGTTTGAAAATGATGAGGCCATATGCAAATTTTAGGGATTGAAGAATCACATTCCTCTTGGAGATGACAAGTATTTTCTATTAGGTTGGATCTTTCCACCTATTTCAAAGATCAAGTGAAATTTCATATCCAAAACTAAAAATAAAATCAAACATTGAGGTTTTAAAGTGAAAACCTCTTTGAGTCACTTTCTAACTAGGGAAAAAGTAAATAAAAAGGCAAGTCTCTTGGTGAAAACTAGTTTCTAGTGCCATTAGATGGGGATGTGCACCCCTCTTCCTATAAAGCACAAGAGACCTATAGTCCAAAGCCTATTTATGGATCAAATATTAATACTAAGGAGAAGTAATATTTTTCATATATTGTTCAAGATTACCTTGAGGTATTTGTTTCATGGTCGGTGTTAGCATTAGGAGATTTTGATTTGTCATATTTAGGAGAATTAGATGAGCCAATCTGACTAGATTACTTTTCCATTGCCAATAAATTTAATTATTTTCCAAATTTTCTAGATGATGATATTAAATTTATTGTGGAGGTCACTTTAAAGGTTAACATTAAGATTCCAAAGGACCTAAAGTGGATTAAACTAGGCACATCCCTCATTGAACAGGAATGTAAAGTCTTTACAACCTTTCTAAGGGAATTTGTTGACATATTTACATGGGATTATTCAAAGATGCCAGGTTTGGACCCCAAATTGGTTATACGCCATCTCATTGTGCATCCTAATGCCAAACCCATTATGTAAAAATTATGCAATATGCATCCTCATATTCCTATGCTACTCAAGAAAGAGTTAGAAAAACTCTTAGATGCAAAATGCATCAAGCTGATTGACTATTTATAGTGGATTTCAAACATTATGATAGTGATAAAGAAAATAAAAAGTATTAGAATTTGTAGTGATTTAATATATATCAACAAATATTTCTTTAAATATGACTTTCCTTTTCCTAATATTAGAATGAAAATCAATTTGATGGCTGGGTATGAAATGTTTTCTTTTATGGATGGATTTTAGGGTATAATCAGATTAAAATTACATCAAAATACTATCACAAGATAATGTTCAACACTCTATGTGGAATGTTTTGTTATTAGGTAATGTCATTTGGAATTAAGATTTCTGGATCCACTTACCAAAGGGCCATGATAGTTATTTTATATGACATGATATATGACATCATTGAGGACTATGTCAATGACATCCTAGGTAAATTAAAGACCCATGCCAATCATCCAACCATACTAAGAAAAATCTTTGAGAGACTTAATGAGTAAAATGTAGGATTAATCCTAAGAAGTGTGTATTTATCCTAACTTCTATAAAAATGTTAAGATTCATTGTATCTTGTAGGGACATTGAAGTCAAGCCAGCCAAAGTTTGTGTAATTATATAAATGTCACCGCCAACTACCTTAAAGTAGATACACAATTTATAGGGAAAGATTTAGTCCATCAGATGATTCATCTCATAATTAGTTGATAAATTCCATCAATTTACACACTTACTAATGAAGTTCATTATGTTTTCATGGAATGAAAAGTGTCATAAATCATTCTATTGTCTTAAAGAATATCTTGCCAACCCACCTATTCTACTACCACCCATGGCAAACAAGACATTACTTCTTTACCTATAAACAACTTGGAATTCCTTTGAGGAAATTTTAGCATATCATGATGAATATAGAAAATGACATGTCACATATTATCTGAGTTGAACATTGGTCATGTATGAACTTAAATATACATAGATTAAAAAATCATGTTTAACAATAATGTTTACAACCCAAAATATACATCATTATATACTAAATAACAAGATCATTGTTATTGAAAAAGTAGATCCACTCAAGTATCTACTTTCTAAATCAGCTTCATAAGGCTACATGGAAAAATGGATCATGATATTGAATGAGTTTGAAATTGAATATGCCAATTAGAAGGCCATTAAGGGGCAAGTACTTGTAGATTAGCTTGTAGAAGCTCCTCTTCAAGATACTCAATCTCTTACATTTGGATTTCTAGATGAGGTCATTATGATCATTAAATAAGTAGAAGCACTTCATAAGGCCAAATGATGAAATATGTATTTGATGGATCTTTTATAGGTTTTGGATTAGGAGTCATCATATTATTTATTACATTACAAGGGGACCTTATTCCCAAGTTATTTTTCATTGGATTTCCCTATACAAATAACATGGCTGAGTATGAATAATTCATTATAGGGCTTCATCAATTAGTATAGTAGAACATTAAAAATTTATCGGTGCATGGTTATTCTCAACTAATAATCAATTAGATCATGGATTAGTACTAGACCAAGTATGATAAGTTAGTACCCTATAAAGATATGGTCGATATTCTAAAGCAATAAATTGTTGACATCTAATTTGAAAGAATACCTCAGGCCAATAATAGAACAAATGATGCTATGGACACTATTGGATCCATGATCCAAGTCACATATAGAGCACATGATTACCAATTTCTTAGTAAACATATCTTAGTGTCAACCCACAAACAATCAACTATTGAGATGGTTCATGACATTTTTGGTCCCGTGTATCCCCTGGTACTCAAACATATATGCCTATCTTCAAAACAAACTATGCCTCCTAATTATCACATTTTAAAAAAAAAGCCTTCACCTACAAAACCTCTCACTATACCCAACTTGGACCAACTTTATATCATAAAAGATATGATGGAACTCTACTTTGTTGTTTATGTTTTACATAATCCAAATTATCATTGAGAGAAGTCCATGAAGGAGTGTGTGGAGCCCACACTATTGCATACATATTAGCAAAAAACTATTGCATACTAGTTATTATTATCCAACTATGGAAGTAGAAGAAGTTGCATATGTGAAGAGGTGTGTCAAGTGTGAGAAGGATGTTGATTTGATTCATGCTCCAATTGAGATACTTAAACCTTTGATAACACCATGGCCATTCTAAATGTGGGGACTTGATATTATAGGTAAGATCAATCCTACATCTTAAAATGGCCATAAATACATCTTAATTGCTACTAAATACTTCACTAAGTGGGTGGAAGCCATTCTTCTCACTTATTTAATTGGTAAGCATATCTCCATGTTCATATTAAACCATCTCATCTACTATTATGGCATCCCCTCTGAAATTATATCTAATAATGGTGGATCATTCAAAAATAAAGATGTGAAATCACTTTTTACCCAATACCACATCAAAAAACATTTATCTATGGCATAATACCTATAAGGCAATGGCTAAGCTTAGGCTTATAATAAAACCATTATCAATATTCTAATGAATATTGTTAATGATGTTGGTCATAATTGACACTTACAACTATTTAATGTGCTCTAGGCATACCATGCCATATTCTATACTCTAAAAGGAACTACACCATATTCACGTGTTTATGATATTGAGGTTGAGTTTCCTTCTCTCTAAATTTTGTTTCAGTACATCATCAATGATGAATACTATAGAGTATCTTGCTTGTAGGAGCTATACTTAATTGAAAATTCTTGGCCATGTTGAATAATATTTAGACATATCAAAATAGATTAAAGGGCCAATATAATAGGCATGTTAAGCATTGTGAATTTGAGCTTGGTGACCTAGTGTTAAAGAAGAATAAAAAAATGTAAATGCTAAATCCAAGAAAAAAGGAAAGATCTAACCAAACTAGCTAGGGCCCTATGTAGTTTTTTCTAACTATGGTTATGAAACATACAAACTTGTTATGCCAGAGGGATATGAACTTAGTTAACCAATGAACATAATAAAACTCAAATTTTTTTACACTCAAGGTACATGGATTATTATCTATAAGGATTTTTAAATTTGTGCCACATTATACCCATTCTTTGTACTATGCCCTTTGCTATTCTATCATGTCATTAACCCCTTACCAACTAGTTATTCTTACCTAACCCCACCTATCATGTTTGGTCTTAGTTCTAATTCATTATTAATTTAGGCATGTTTAGTGGTTGATGATAGATTAAATTCCAATAATTATTTTAGAATTAAAGGGTTGAATGGTAGTATATGAAAGCAATATGACAATGGCCCTGGAAATTTCATCCTTAATTTATTGTTACAATCCCAACTCACATTACTAAATATAACCACCTTTGGTAAAATTAGTACCACTAAATCTTTGGCATTTTTTCCCAATTATAATCACATGTGGTAAAATTAAGAACAAAACCTTTACCATGCAATGTTGCATCACATTGTCATCATTGTTTCCATACCTTTCCATTTGCCTATACTTGAACTTGTTGGTACTTAGTCAGACACATTTTGTATATGCATAATTACAGTGACTTGAGGTCATAAAATACTATGTAGGTATCACTTGATTTTCATTTAGGTTAGCTCAATCACCCCTTTACCACGTTCTTGACATTTTATGAGAAATTCAAGCTTGAATGCTCTCACCATTTTATAATCAACATAAGCCATGCTCTTTCCATTTTATGAGTTGGACCATATTGTATCTCATAATTATTAATTCAGTTGAGATGCCTATAAAATTATAAAAACATTTGAAATAGTTCAAAAACCTCTAAACATTTGTAAAAAGATTGAAAATCCTAAAAATCACAAAATCATGAAAATTGGTTTCAAATTTCCATGAAAGAAATAAAGCTATCAAAATTTAATGGGATGGGCCATATTACTCATTTAGTTTCATTTTTAGACCACCTTGGTCATTTTCTTCCCTTTTTGGGAAAACTACATCAACCTGAGGTCTACAAGGACTATGTAGGCAACACTGGGATACAATGGGTATCTCAGGGTAACTTGGCCATACCTTCATTTCTTTTTCTGCCACTTCTTTGCCTTAAGTATTTTAGGACTCCTAACTATTTCATGATTAATCACTTGTAATTTAGTTTCCCCATCCTTATTAGCCTTAGCTATATGCTCTCCTCATTTTATGAGTTGATGTTGTGAGCATTGTGTGTTCAAATTGGATACACTAATGACCTCTTGACTTTTCCTACGCTCTCACTATTTTATGAGTACTCTTTATTTGAATTTTCTCATCATTTTATGAGTAACCATTGCCTACGCTCTTGCCATTTTGTGAGCTCATTCTCATTCTAAGCCATAGATGTAATAGACACTATAAATTACCAATTCAATTCAGTAGTGAATACTCATCTCTTATCTTTTAGTGTGGTTTTAGCCTAAACCATACTCTTACACTATTATGATTTATTAAAGTTGATGCTTTCATGATTGTGAAATGTCATCCTCCCTTTATTCATGTGTTCATTATTTTATGAGACTATTCTCATTTTCCTCTACAAGTCAATCATGTTTTCTAATCATTCATTTTTTTTATCCCATATCTTGGAAGAAATACATTTGGCTTGATGTTCACATTAGATCTTACATCCATAGAACTATGTAGGAAGCATCCAAATGCCTAGGGAATCTACAATCATCTTGGATATCCCTTCCCTTTCTTCTATTCCCCCCATTTAGTTTGTTTGTGTCATTATCTCCTGTACCCTAAGGGTAATGTTTGTTGTCTTGTTTGTGCCATTATTTCCTTATAGCCTAGGGGAAACCTTGTTCCTTTTTTTCTTGTGTTGTTTTACTTGTGTCATTACTACCTATCTTATGGTTCACCCTATTTCCAAGAGTAACACCTCTAGTACACATGTACAAATAATTTTTTTTTGGTGCTAACATTGTAGTTAACTTTTGTTTGTGTATTATTCTTTGTTTAGATTTGTTTATTTATTTTTGTGTGTTCAAAATAGTTGATTTATTTTTCTTTTATTTGATTTAGATTTTTAAGTTATTTTGATTATTTTTCTCTATTTTTTTATAATTTTATTTTTTTAATTTGTTCATTTGTTTATTTTATCTGTCTTTGTTTGTTCTCTTTGTTTTGTCTTGTTTATATTATTTGATAGTTTATAGTTTTTTGTTTTGTTATTTATTGTGTTGTGTTTATTTATTTATTTTTGTTAATTGGTGTTTTGTTTGTATGTTTTGTTTATTTATTGTTATTTTGTTGTTGATTTATTGTGTTAGTTTAAATATTTGTTCATGTGTTGTTTGTTTATCTATTTTTCAATGTTTTATTTTTTTTTGTTTATTGGTGTTTTATTTGTTTTTGTTTGTTAATGTTTTTTTAATTTATCTTTGTTTATTAGTGTTTTTTTGTTTGTTTGTTTAGTCATTTTTGTCTATTTGTCATCTTATTGTTTGTTTATAGCCTTGTTTGTTATTTTGTTTATATATATATATATATATATATATATATATATATATATATATATATATATATATATATATATATATATATATATATTTATTCTGTTGGTTTTGTTGTTTATTATTCTTATTTATATTTTGTTTTTTGAGTTTGTTTATTGTTTTTGTTTTTGTTTGGATAGCTTTAGTGTGTTTGTGTATTATTTGTTTGTTTGTTTTGTGTGTTTATTTTGTTATTGATGGTTTTTTTTTGTTTTTTTTTTTCCTTTTTGTTTTTTTATTGTCGTAATATTATTACATTTTGTTTGCACTTAAATCTTGGTTATCCATATCATGTACTTAGGTTATGAATTTTTTAATTTAGTATTACACTTGGTTTATGTTTTATATTTACATCTTAGATTTAATTATTTGTATCATATTCTTAAGTTGTTTATATTTACATTTAAATTAAGTTTTCCATGCTCAGGTATATATTTCCATTTTAGTTGTCTATAACTATCATGCATAATATAACAAGCTAAAACAAAAATTACAAAGTCTATCATAGAAATGCAATGGTAGTACTTATTTGATATATTGAACTAGCTAAATACCAAATACATGTCTAAATCCATGAGTAATAAATAAGAGAAAAAATTATTTATTATGTGTTTATACAGATGTGCATATTTGAATAAGAATATATATGAGTCATACACCATAATTAGATGATAATAAAAAAATATCTCATAAACATGGTATAGTCAATAAATGGTTAGAGCATACATGTGCATAAACATCAAAAATGTTAAACATCCATGATGATAATCAATATTAATCAATTATAAACATGAGATAACCAGGATAATAAGTGTGGCATAATATATACATCAAGAATATTATATGCATATACATTAACTTTGAAGGACCTAAAACTAAATGTTAATGTATATAAAATGTCATATACATAGATGGATATATACATATCACAATGGTGTCTCAAAATACATCAATATATTGATATAATAAGTATAATTCCATATGCCACAATTACTACAAAATGCCAAATTATCAAGGTCATTATACTCAACTATGGCTCTTAGTGTCCATGGGACCTATAACTAGAGGATGCCTTGGTAGCCTTGATAGTCCTAGGGGTGGTGGCCATGGTTGATGAATAGACTGACTTGAAGCACTTGTCATAAGAGTCCTTGTCTGAGATCAACTAGGTCTACTAACTATCGTATGTGTATACCAGATCTTAAATGTAGTAACTTATTGATCCCTGGGTATGGTAAAATCATAGGATCATTGATAATATGATGCCCCATTATTTACTTGAAGGCAATGCCCAACCATCTGAGAGAAACTAGCATGTGTAATGGTTCCTTGAATTACATCTCACTCATGCCTAAGCCTATTAATGGTATCCAATGTCTGATCTTGCTCACTAATGGCATGATCTCTCTATAATGAGTTGGCCCTAAATCTAAACCAACCTATCTATATTAGACTTTAGGTGGGATATATTTGACTAAAGTAGTGTCATATCATTGTTTTTCATATCTAAAGTGATCTTCAAATCAACCACTAACATTATAAATCTATAACAACTCTCACCCAGGTAATTATATCTTGTTCTAGCATACTAATATTTATTAAAGTTGTGTCAAAATGCCCTAACTAGCTTAGATTTACCTATGTGATAAACGTTCCTATCTAACCTAAACTAACCTATTCCACTATAACAACTACTATGATAGGATCTAGCACCATCAAATTTAGACTACAATCTCCATACCCATCATCTCCATCTCCCCCACCATCTCCTCTATCTATATCATCATCATCATCATCATCATCATCCCTAGCTTCATTGTCACTATCCCACCATGTGTTGTCATTATTGTTCAATGACTCATCCTCCATATCCTTGATATCTATGGGCACATGTCCCCTTTCCAGTAATAGGACTATTATTATTAGAGGGAATATATGTACCCATTAATTTATGTAATCTAGAGTGACCCCTACATCTACAGTTACTCCCATGTAAGCCCAGGTAACCTATGGTATTCTTATATAGCTCGTTGTGGCCTTACTCCTCAAGAACATAGGAGTATCCCAAATGATATCCCATATAACATGGTCAAACCATCTTAGCCCCTCAAGAACATCCTACATGTATCTAAATTCACTAAGTACCTAATCAAGGTGGTACTCCTATATAATATGGGACAATCTCTGAGTTAGAAAACATTTGGTAGTCATAAAATCCATGTACCTGCCATCCCTAAATTGATGTAGTTGACACGTGAGTTATGAGCTCTAAATGAAATTTTTTAGTGTTAGATCATCGAACATTTGATGATAGAATGGAATGTCCCACCTATGACCATACTTGTCTAATCCTATCTGAGCCCAACCATATACTATTGGGTCCTCTAAATCTTACACTCTACACATCCCTACCAGTCACTCAATCGATATGTACTCTTAACCTAGACCATCAAAAGAGTGCAAACCCTAATGTTCCATCCACCACAATACACTATCATATGAATATATCTATAGAGTTTTACTAGGATAGTTGGCCCCTAGGTGAAATGTGTACAATCCTCAAACATGTTATTCATTATGCATGTAAGGCCCATATGAAAATACTAGCCACTCTTGTCAGATAGTAAGATGCTGCTAAAAATGGCCATAAGGATAAAAACCTCCCTATTAATGAGAGATGGTGGTGATGGATCCCCAAAAGGTAATTCATCAGGCCAAATGTTTGTATAAGTCTTAATGAGGTCTATATTGACTTTCCCATAAAACATAGGGATACCCTAGTAACTACACAAGCTGTTAAGGACTTCATGTTGTTATGATAGTGATGTCCAGAATAGTCATCATCCATACATAGGAAACTTAAGTATATGCTAGGTATCCTCAAGTGTAATAGTAGCCTCCCTAGTAGACAAGTGAAATGTGGATGTATCACTATGTCAGTACTCAACCAATACACTCAAGTATGCTTGATTAACCTAGATGACTAGAATTTGTGCCACATCATGAAGATCTAACATCTATAAGAAGACAACCATGTATTTAGCCTAGATCTATGGGGTGCATAGAAAGTGTTACCATCATTATAGACATATAAGGATAACCAATCACTCTTACAATCAAAATACTTTAGTGTCAGCCTAACTATATGCATCTAGTAGAACCTAAGCCTAGCTTACTCAGCCTAATTGACCCACTTCCAATGGTTGGACTCCTTTTGGGTCCTTTAAACTAGATATTTTTGGCTTTTAGGGTGAAGTAGCTATTTATTAAGGGCAAAGCCACCATTTATGCAATATTACATTTTTTTCAATGATATCACATTTTTCTTTTTCACAAAAATGGTGACTTCACCTAAAAATGGGAAAAATCACTATTTCAACAATTTTTACCCAATTTTGGTGTTATGACCATTTCTAGGAATGATAACTTTGCATAAAGTCATCATTTTGTTTGGTAAGCCATTGTTTTCCCTAGAGGAAAAATGGTGACTTCACCATTTTCTAACCTACAACATGAAATAAATGCTAAAAATTGAAATTAATGACAAAGTTAAATTTATTTAGCGATGGCCTATCATGTGGTGGTCACATGTGCTCCCTTGCCCATTCTAAAATGTGATGTCAAGATTTTGTATAGGCCATTTATATCATCTCAATACTTAGGAGAACAAAGCTTAGAATTATTAATAATAAAGGGTAAAAATTAATTATTTTTCACCCCTAGGGTGAATATATAGTCAAAACTTTGAAATTTTACCCCCTAGGGCCTATAGTTCATTTTGCACACTCCAAGAAGTGTATTTTTCACATCCATGGTCTATTTTGTGTGTTGTTTGATATTGTGTGCCTTATTTTTTAGTCATATTGTAACCAGGCCATCTTTTGGGGCCTCCCCTAACACCTATTTAACAATGTTATTTTTCTATCTACACCCTATGTTTGTTTGAACATGCATCATCAATCTCACATTTTAGCTAGAAACATGTTATTTTTTACTAGATCATCATAAATTTGTTTTTACAATTTTTTAGCATAAGCTACCTTTGCCAATTTTCTTCTATGCCAAAAATACTTTTGTGATCAATTAATAGTCTATACTACCTATTTGAGGCAAACTCATTTTAAATCACATGATTTAAATGTGCCAATGATTATAACCACTTTTGAGCAAATCATTATGTTTTTGAACAAATTAATGATTATAACTACCTAAGGGAAAAT
Source organism: Torreya grandis (assembly GCA_037957365.1). Lineage (NCBI taxonomy): Eukaryota > Viridiplantae > Streptophyta > Pinopsida > Cupressales > Taxaceae > Torreya > Torreya grandis. The sequence continues at coordinate 2,312,504 of JARHVA010001433.1, forward strand.
TATTATTTTTTCATCACGTGATAATGATTATAACCACTTTCATATAAATCATTATTTATTTACTTTTTCCCCATTCTACCCACCCTACTAGGATAATTTCCTATATCACTGATTATAACTGCCTTTGAAAAAATTAGTGTTATGCATTCCATTACTGATTATAACTACCTTTGGGTAAATTAGTATATGTCCCACTATCCTACCAGGGTAAACACCTATCCCACTAATTATAATCTCCTTTGGGAGAACCAATGTCACACCGTTTATTACTGATTATATCTACCTTTGGGAAAATTAGTGACTCTATTGCTATTATTGTTTATAACTTTCTTTGGGTAATTTAGTAATTTCACCCCCCATTTCCACTTGATTGAGTCATTTTATTCATTTTGAGGGAATATTTGATGACTCTATTTTATTGCCTACTCCCTCTAGGGGGCATCATGGGCTTATCAACTACCCTTTGGGGCATGAACTATTCAAATTAACAATTTTTACATTCTTTGAAAATATGTTAATGTGATTGTGTCTAACAATGCCTTCTCAAATAGAGGAAAACTATAAACACTTAGTTTTGGCCACTTTCATGCCTAAACTAGGGCTGAATTCAATTTATAGAAAACAACACAATTTAGGCCTAAAAATTACCTGAATTACCTAAATTCATCTGCATAAGGAATTTAATTACCTATAAATGTGTCGAGGCTAGTTTATTTGGTATATTACCTTGTATGCACCAATAACCTAGTTTGGTTTCAACCCAGTCAAATTATGACCTAGTAATTTGACACGTTTGGCTTGTTGAGCTATTAATTCAAAACATTTAAAATAATCTCCAAAATCTAAAAATTACTAAGCAAGATAATTACATTAAAATTATTAATTAAATTACCTAGATAACAATTCTAAATCAAATTAGTGATTTCATTTTTTAAAAAAAAGAATTTTTAGCCAAATATGAAGTCAAAGGTCAAAGGAGCTAATAAAGTGATTTATTGTTTCTTAAATATCCAAATTTATGAGTCACAACCTCAAAAAAATTTAAAGTGAGTTGTTATGCCTCACAAATATCTAAAACTAAGGTGTCAAGACTTCATGAGTGCTTTGACCCAATTTAGGCTTATCCTGATTTAACCTAGGTTAATTTAGACTCAACTAAAGTTAGAATTTAACCTAACCTCCCTAGGGTTAGAGTTAGTTCTTTGAGCTATAAATATAATTCCCCACACTATATTCCAACAATACTTTTGTGTGTAATGTTATTTTGTAAGATTGCCTCCATAAAGCCATTGAGAATAGTGTTATAATGCCCATTTTATGCCAAGATTCACACCAAGCCATAAGTTACCATTGAATAAGTCTTACCACCATGGATAATAATTTCTAGAAGACTCTAATATCATATAATGAGCAATTACATCCTTATACCAACAAGTAAACATCAAATTCGACAAAGGAAGTAAATTACCTATGTTGTTTTTATCTCTATTTTGTGATCTTGTTTACTATGTTATGTTCCCATAGTTCTTAGGCAAGAGTGTTTAGTCATAGTGTTTTTTTGTGATTAATTTTTATCATATAGACTAAGAAGGGACTAATCTACATTTTGTGTACTCTTCGAACTCCTAAGATATACCTTTCATCCTTAACAACATGAAACCATCTTTAGTTTACCTATTTCTAGTTCCATTCTAAAGCCAAACACCCTATCACATTTATTTTTAAAGCTATAATTTAAAACATTTAGGAATGATTGCATAAATTACAATTTCTATTTTTTAGCATTATTGCTTGTTCTTTGTCAATTGTATGTTGTATTACAAAACTTATATTGGTTAGTGTTAGTATAAGGTTTGTGTTATGTGTCATAACTAGATCAACTAGGTTGCCTTAATTGCCTTTGTGTATATTTTAATTTCTATACTAATTAACACTATATTGTCTAGAGTCATAACTATCAAAACCTATCCTTACCCTTGGAACACATTTGACTCACTCGACTGTGTCTCTTACAATTTTCCTTTCCATAGAAAACAATCATTATATCCAACCCAGTCTCTCATAGACTAGTCTTTCTTCTTCATTCTACAAAACACAATGATTTTATCCTACCCAATCTCTGATAGGTTGGTCTTTTACCTCTTATAGGACACAATTATCCTATTCGACCCAGTCTCTTACAAGATACCTATTATGTTTACCTTTAACACACATCAAATTATCTAATTGTGTGTCTTACATACTTTATATGTATAATAATCCACAAAACACAATCGACATGTTTGATTGTGTCTTTTGCAGCATGTCCTACTTATTTTATTATAGAATAGTGTTGACTAAGTCAACTTAGTATCATATTATTTTATCTTCATTTATAACAAGTGTTTAACTTCCTTCCATTATCATGGATTATTTATTTGATGATAATTTAAAATTGAATCAATCCAACATGATGAGTTTTACTAATTCCAATATACTTCTTAAAACACACTTTTCAGTATCTAACATAGATCAAAGCAATGTCCATGTTACCACCCACACTACCAACTATGGAACTCCTCATTATCCTTCCATGACACTTGACCCCCTATTTATGAAATATGAACATGACTTTAATTACATAGATGAAATAATCCTTTTCATCAATGAAAATCCTCAACATAGAGGTAAGTATCCTATAGTCATTTATAACATCATGATGGGGCCTAATTTTGGAGAAACACATTCACCTTCACCTAGTTTTTCCATAATATTTGGGGCAAGGCATTTTTTTCATTTACACCTTTCCCCTCTATCATTTCTCCTTCTCACACTATAACATCATAATCTATGTCTTATTTTACCTCCATGCTAATTATTTCCACAAAGATGGAAAGTTTAACCTTTAGTGGGGCTCTTAAAAATACCCACATGCATACCCATTCTACTAGTGCATCTCATGCTACTAAAACTTCTTATGTTACTAGTACATCTCATGCTACTAATGCTTTTTATGCCACCAGTAAATCTCATGTTACTAATACTTCTTATGATACTAGTGCATCTCATTATAATAGTGTTTTTCATTCCACTAGTGTGTCACATGCCACTACCTCATCTCATACTTATAGTGCATCTCATGTTCTTAATACTTCACATAACACTAATACATCAACTACTACTTCTACTAGCCAAAATAGTGTTAAAAATAATAAAATTTTATTATAAACTCTTAACCAAATGCATATATTTGAAACTAATAATGCAAATTAAATGATGAAAATGCAAAATCACCTATTACATTTCCAAAACCAACCCCACCATGCTCACTAGGGAGTGTAAAATCATCATGCCCCTCACCCCACCCCGCCCGTAGGGATTCACATGTTAACCTCATACCACAACCCCCACTTATCAACAAAAGTATTAAACATTTACAAAATAAACCTCTTGTACCTCAAATTGCCAACATTGACATATGATGTATCAATCCCACTATCACTTATTATGGATCTATGGATCTTACCTTGCATTTAAAAACATTTATAAATCTTAACAAAGATTGGTTTAAACTTTATACTTTCACTGCCACTAAACTCTTATCCAAAACACTTTCAAGAGATGTTTTAGATTGGTATAATCAACTTAAAACCCACTCCATTACTAGATTAGAAGACTTGGTCAATTCATTGGTTCAAGAATTCTAAACTAGTGATCTTCTTGAAAATAGTTTAGCTCATTTCATCAAATGTAAATAATTAGAAACCGAAATGACACAAGTTTTCATCAAATGATGGAAAGATTTGTCTACTAAAACTAAGTGTAATATGGAGGATGAGAACCTATTCCACTTATTTACTAATTTTGTTCATCCTAAATTATAATATTTTGTTAGGAATCTTCACCTCAAAACTTTGGAAGAGGCTCTTGACAAAGCTAAACATCAATATTTCCTTATATGTCAATTTTAACCTCCCCAACCTACAATGAGAACTTACATGCTTGTCAAAGCTAAAAACTAACACAACTAATGATTATGTTATAAATACTTATGACACCACATACAACATCCAAACCATTGATCAAAATAATAACATGGAGCATGTTCCTACATCTAATAACAATTCTCATCATATTCCCACATTCTCTCAATGAAATCATACCAATGTGCACAAACCTCTTTCCTTAGTAGAAATTCAAAAATGACTTCCAAGAACTCTGCCATGAGATCTCAACCATACATGTCATACGAAAACATGGTATGATACAAATAAATTTTGTTGGTATCATAGAATTAAGGGCCATTATCATGAAACTTATTGCCTATTAAGAAATATTGCTATGGACTTTCTCGTCAGACCCAATTTTGACCACAAATCCCTTATATGTAAATGTCAAAAAACTTATGTCATAGCACATAAAGATCATGAAACTCAAACTAAAAATAAATAATTAAACCAAGCCATTTCTCATTTAGATATCTATAAGGATCCTCTTCCTAATCATCAAGATAACATTGATTAACCTACACCTACTACCAATAACATTGAAAGTACTGTAGATCTTTAAAATATTGATGAAAATATGGTTAACATGACTAATATGAGGAGAGTAGTTTCTTATATTGATTCAATCCCAAAACCTAACCATAAAACCTCTCCAATGTTTTGCATTATTCAAGACACTTTCCCATCCCATCTCATAGAATTAGGGCATGTGGAACTGACAAACATATAGGCATCACCTCTAACAACACAAATTGACCATACCTCTCATATAATTGATATAACTTATACTCTTTCCCCAAATTCCATACCTCAAGTAAACATCCCTCAAACTTTAAACAATATTTCTTCTAGTCAACCACAAGAAACACTTAATAACACTACATTACCTAAGATCAATCAACTTACTTGTAACCAACCTAAAATAAACATAGCTTATCAACATAAGTTTCATTTCATATCTAATCAACCTTTAATATATTTATTATATCATTATGCACCTTTATAAAATAATCCTTTGTTGGGTTATGATGAATGGGAATCTATCATGTAACTTTCCCATATTCCATCCCAAATTTCCTTCTTAGAGATTATGTGAACTTATCCTCACCATTGTAATCAAATAATGAAATTATTATTGAAAATTAATATCCCTCATCCTCCACCTATAGGAAATAATCTACCTTATCTATATCTAAAGATAACATTCTCTAATAGCGTGAATAATTATCCATCCATGTTGATGAAATAGTGTACACCTCTCTCTCACTCAAATTTACTATCTCTTCTATGATTCTTAATGAGATATTGGTTTGTATAGATGATCCCCATTTATTCATTATAATTAAAATAGGTGATATATTAGTTAAATGTGCATTAATTTATGAAGGATTAGACACTTATGTTGATTCCCTTAATCTTATCAAAACACTTGGATACATTGAATGCAACCTTAAATCCATAAAAAGTACATGCCAAGGATATTATAGAATAAAAATTCCTCCTTTAGGTTGTGTTTGGCTTCCTATTATTGTTCCTACATCACTATTCATGTTAAATTCATGATATTTAACTTTTAATTTTCCTCTAATATCTTATTTTATTGACCTTGGACACATTTCATAAGAGTAATTGCTTCATCCACATGCCAATGTGTCAAATTACCTTATAATAGTGATATATAAAAGATTCAAGGGGACACAAATCTTTTGAATTTTAAACAATTCTAAGAATGAGATGTTTTTGAAATACCAAACCTTTAACCCTTTCATGTCATTCCAATTTGAGAATCCCAACACTTTAATTATCCTATCAACTCTACTAGAGGTTATAATGGTCATTGTAAATATTCCACCTAACCTATTAGACTTAGATGATGATGAACCATATGAGATAAGACTAAATATAAAAAAAATCAATATCTCCCCTAACATCATCACTCAGTTACCTCCCTCCCTTAAACCTTGCTCCCATCAACAAATCTTTGATGAAATACCAGTTACTCTAACCAACATTAAACATTCCATTCACCATGCTTTCTCGACTAAAAAAATAGTTGAAATATATACTATTGACTTACATAAACCTAATTACAATGATGGTTATTATTTAAATAAGCCTTTTTAATTTCATTTATTTAAGATTAAAATGTCAAGGTTCTTATATATCATTATTTTTTATTATAGTCTTAGAGTTCTCTTTCTATCATTCCTTCTGTTATAGTACCTGATATTAGTTTTTCCTCTAATATTCATAGGGTAGAGATGCAACAAACATGTATTACACCTCTAGTCACTATATAACCTATTATATTATGCTTATGGATCATGCCATGACATGACCATACATTTTTTATTGATATCATTATCCTTCCGATTTGTTCCCTCTATAGATGTTAGCCACTTTACTTTGACCCAATACACAACTAGTCATACATACAGATGAGCTTAGTCTAGATTTTTCTCCAACTTTTACCTTATTTAGTTATGGTCTTCTAACATTACCTAAGCTTGATATTATACCCACACAATGGGTAGATGATCCCTATTGTGATATTGATAGAGTTATTGGTCATTAGACTAAGGATTGTCATCTACATCAGTCACAAAACGATTCTTCATCTACCACTTCAGTTAGTAGACCTCCATAATATACTAATAAAAAAAAAATTTACTTCCATGGTATATTCAACCATTCATCTACTCATTGTTTAAAACTTAAGTTTTAAATTGATACAATTCATCTAGTTGTCACACAACCCAAACATAAGACTATCCCACCTCCCAAGCTACTTCCAAAGTACATCCATAAATATGGGTTGTATATTGTCTTTAGAATTAGTGCATATAGGTTTTGAGTGATGTAGTATCACCTCTAATATTTACCATAGTCTACATTGGCACTAGTTATTCCTCCTATTATGGGTCACCAGTAAATGAAGGCTCCTCCTTCTCCATCATTTGCACCTCCACATAGATCCGTAAATACCATTCATATTCAAATATCTATTCCTTGCATTGACTATCCCACATAATAAGTACTGCATGAGCATGACTCTTCTTCTACCATACCTTATTTCTATATAAAGATGATATGGACGGAATTCTTTTCATGACTCGCTATGAAGATTGATGAGACTTTGACAAACATCAAAATCTAGCTATATAAGGATGTGTCAAATGTTATGGATGACATTTGTGGTCAGATCTATTGGTATTTTTTAACACAAACGATGTTCTATCACATTGTTTATCATTTTATTACATGATTTGGATCAGATTTGTGATTCATTTATATATCTTATGTTTTTTACTATTTATCAAACATGATTTCATTTATCTCTTTTGCATGAACCATTATATTATGTTTTGTGTGTTTTACATGGTTTCATTCTCTTTATCTTTATCTTATGGATTATTCTTATTTATCATCGATTCAAACTTATGCTTATGGTTTTAATTCATTCACATGGATTCTTTTATCTTCTCTTTGATAATTGTTTTCTACCTTCAACTCAAATAAAGATAATTATTATTGTGGCATGGTTATAAAATGTGCTTTCACTTAATATTTTATCTTCAACATATGATAATTTATATAATATGACTTATCATTGTACTACTTATATATATTGATCTATTTGATCTCCCTTTTTCCCTCATTTCTTTTTCACATAATAAGCATACATATGGCTAAAACTTGAGACTACATATTAGTTCATAGGTATGCCTAAGTTGTTTAGTCAATCATATCTATGGTTAATTAGTCTCGTATAACCAAATTATAAATCTCATTCATGCATATCAATTTTATAACTCATGTTTGTTATTCTAAATTTGTATGGAGGGGGAATAGTAAAATTAAAAAAAATTAAGAGCTAAATCATTTAAACAAAAAGCAATTATAAAAAAGGAAAATATAAAATAAAAAAAGTCTAATCACATGAAAAGATATGATTTCTTATATTTATCACATCTCATATTCCTAATTGAATCTCAAACTCCATAGTTAGCCTCATGATAGAGCCAAGGTCCATTGGGGTGCATTAGGCTAGTAGATTGGGATTAAAAAAAAAAAAAAAAATTATAGTGCTACCTACTTTCTCACACAAGTACCCAATCTTCATAGTAGATTGATAGCTTTGTAAAGGGTCCTAAGGAATAGGAAACATGTTGTGGGAAGGTACGTCCATTTTAATTTACTATTTATATAACCTTCATGAGTTGATCTTATTATTCCACCTATTTGCCTATACAACATTGTGCTTATTAAAAATAGGTATCCTTTATATTTTAATGGTCACTAGATTTTTAGCAATTTCATTCTTACCTAGTATGTATCATATTTACTAAGGTTTTATTATAAATACCTATGTATTGATTTCTACACTCCTTATTTCATTAAAACAATCCCAAAATTTCCCCTTGATGAATATTATTTTGTTAACTGATGATACCCTAGGGTTTCCCTTTGTGAGTTGTATCATAATACCTTGGATGGGGCCAATCATTCCTCACAAAATATTTCCTTATTTTTCCCCTTCTTACCATTCACCTCATTGGTGTTCTCCTTGTGACTTATAGTATAAGACCTTGGATAGGACTGATAATTCCTCACAAATTAGTGCACTAAATCCTATTAATTTATTATAAAATTTATGTTCACCTCATTGGTGTTTCATTTTTTGAGTTACACTAGAAGACTTTGGATAGGACTAGTCATTCCTCACAAAACTTTCCAATAAAGTTTCATACTATGACTAAGTCACAATAATAACTTATCAATATTACATGCTTCAAAGTTGAGATAATTTTTTTACATTATGATTTACACATCATTTACATACTTCTAATATTGATTTATTATGTTTTATGCCTACTACATAAACATTTCACTTTATCTTCTTATTTTTTGATTGCATGTATTTTTATAAACATTTTATTAAATTTCTCATAGTTCCCATCTTGATTTAGTATGATTAATGTGATTTATTACTTAATTAGTTTTTATATACTTCCCATATTGATTTAGTATGATTCATTACGACTTATAATTGTTTTAATTTTGTGCAATTCAATTGTACATGGTTCTAAACATTTGTTATTTTTCCATTTTGGTTTACTATATTTATTCATCTTTCATTTTTACACATTTCCCATTGTGATCTAGTGTGTATTATTTTCTATGATTATTTGTATACTTTTCCAAATTATATGATTTTATTTTTAAGCATGTATGTGTGTTACATAATACTAGAAAATAAATCATACATCATATATTTTCCATAGCATATACAAAAAAAGTAAAATACATGTGCTAGAAAGGAAATACATCCATCAATAACATCAATACAACTCATAGATCAAAAAATATCCATATCAATATATAACATGATTTTGATACAACATAATATAAGTAAAAATACAATGTTTATAGATATAAGGCTATACTCCATCATGTATATCTAGTGGCCAAACCACACTACCTATAGATAATTGTGACTAACCCCTATAAATAGTATTTTATAATGAGGTAGTTTGGGATCTCAAACCATCAACCTATCCCTATATATTGGCCACCTAAGCCTACACACATCCAAGATTTATCATCATAGCCATATGGTTAGCTTGCTCTTGAGACAATGCCTATCAAGATCAGGTATCTCCCTCTATAACTCTTATTAGTAGTTGTAGGCCATCTCCATGTGTCTCTAGACACCTAGCTACCTATCCCACCATTAAAAACCAACTAGCATATGTTGGGTTAGATGGTACCATATGATCATATATAGAAATAATATTAGGATGCCCTAACACTCCATCCAAAATATCTTAGTGGGTTCCTTAAACCATGGCACCCCATCTAAAATCCTCCTCATACTTATTTATAAAACAAAAAAACCAAATATACATTAGATCTCATATGTACATATATCTAAAATTTCTATCCATATCAAGTACATAAATAACTATGCAACTAATGATCTATCCAAAAAAATTAAAATTAAGGCATTTCTTATCGACATTAGTGTCACCAAACATGGTCTCCCCATAAAATAGTTATTGAGAACCTCCACTATAGGTCACTTCTATGCAAATACAAATTTTATAGACACCACTTGTGCATGTTGTGATCCTCTCCTCATCTATCTCTCTATAGACTAGTTTTGTCTAGCCTCTACCATGGGATCTCCATGTGTGACTGTTATCTACCATGTCATTTCCCTCTAATGGTGCCTCTATCTCTTAGGTACCCATGGTGGAAGTTTTATTACTTAATGTGGATCTATAATAGCCTCACCTACATCCTTACCCCTTATATCCTCACCCTCTACATCCAACACTATGAGATCTTCTATCTCTATCCTACATGCCCTTGGCTACTATGTTTGACCTATCCATAATCTCATTTGAATAGGCATAATTACATGTATCTCTATAGGTAATCATACACCCCATCTACATCTAGGCTCTCTAGAATGTTGTGCCTAATAAGCAATCACTACTAGGGGTCCACCAGATGTGGTAAGCCTAGCTATCTAGGTACATAGGCTATATGGTATTGCTACACCCATGCGGTATAGTGTCTAGTAATGTGTATATGAGCCAATATAGTAGCCATGATATCCTAAGTTGGTCAATTTGTTGTAATATTAGTATAGGGATACAATATAATCTACCCACACATAATTATCTATAAGATCAAGTCATGGGTAGAACATGTACTGCATGGTCCTATCACCACCTCACCACCCAAGGTATATTATCATCCACAACATGAGGAAACTTAACTATATAGTACATAAGAAACCTCTCATATATCCATATACTTAATAAAATCATGGGGCCTATAGTCTTCTACCCCCAACTTAACATACAATACATATTATACATGAACTTCACCCAAATAAGCAAACCCAAATCATATAGGATAACCTAGTCTAAGATAGATAAATACAAGGCTACTACATATAATGATACCTTCCCATATGAATTATGACACAACACATGTGTTATCATAACCTTTTATATATCTAGAATGGTAAAGATATATACATTAAACAAGCATACCCATAATCTAGGATAAATCCTATCTGATCTAGTCACAAAATGGGCTAAGGCTCTCCTCTACTCCTCAACCTATGACACATCATAAATAATAGGAGTCTTGACAATGAGAAGTCCAAGCAAAAAAATGGACATCCTTCAAGGTGATTTGCACCTATATAGTATCCCCATCCACCTCCCATTGAAAAGTGTTGGTCAATCATTCCCATGATCATAGGAACATGATGACTAGATCAACACTGAGAAGGATCCTTTTCATCTCCTTGATAAATCCAAACCCCAAGGAGTTTATCCATACTCGATTATCATCTATCAATATCTTTAACAAATCTAGAAACTAAGATGCATCCACCTGGTGCCAAAATCTCCATTATCTCTACAAAATGTCAAACACCATAGAATGTATTAGATATTGATATAAAAATGTTAAATATACATTATTAAAATTCTTAAATCATTAAAAATTAAATAATTCATCAATTATTTCTTACTATTTTATATTTTTCATCCTTTTCCAAAATAGTCGACCATTTTATACTAAATCAAACCTGTCACCCCTATTTACCAACTATGTCAGCCCTATGATATATAATCCAACTATTTATGCAAACATAGTCCACCATTTTATACTAAATCAACTCTTTTCCCATATTTACCTACTATATCAGTCAATTACCATAGATTAGGCCCCATTTACAAAACTACATCATCCCCTACTACATATTGAATTGGCTAGTATGAACTATGTATGCCTCATCCACTTTTTAACTGAGTCAACCCTCTACTATGTAGTTATCCACCCCTATAAATACTAATTCATATTTTTGTTATGTAATCATCCACCTTGTTACCTCTCACTTTTTACAATCGAGTCAGTTAGGTAGACTCTATTTGAAAATGGTGATGACTTTTCAACTATTTACCATAATGCCTTAGCCATTTATTGGTCTGACCCTTTCCTACTCATTATCTCACCTTTTTCCTAGTTTACCTAAAAAAATCTTAGGATAATTTTTGATACCTAAATTTTCCCTAATACCTATTTTTATGTACCTAGTTTAATTTTGATAAAAATTACCAAAAAATGAAATAAATGCACCACTTACCTAAGTTGTGATGGTTGCTACCACTAAGCATCCATCTTAACCCCTTTTTATAACCAGAGTGGCATAGCCTTCAAGTTAACAATTTGTGACATTATTTACTCTCCCTCAATTAGGGCCACTTTTGACCAACTTGATGTCATACAAGAGGATGTGAATGCTACTATGGATTATTGGGATGAATAATTTACTTAATTGATAGCTTAAATGAAGATTAAATCATAATCATTATTGTTATCACATCTTTAACTTTTGTAATTTCAAGTGTTATTTATCCACTTAAATGTGAAAATAGTGAGTTGACATCCACTTGAAGAAGTTCATTACTTCCCAGGACATGTTCCTAACCAGACAACTCTCCTATATATCTATTAATCCATTTTTTTCCAAGTTGTTTATTTATGGGTAGGTTATTCTTCCAATCCAAAAATAAGTTCCCTCATTCATTGGATTTAAGCAGCATGCAACTATATTTGTATCTTTAGGTATTATTCATAAACCCTACATTTCATTGAGTTTTTATTAAGTTAATTAATTTAAATTAAAAATGATAAACTAATACAATAGGATGTTTAATATATTCTAAACCTTGTTGACCAATAATATCAACTGATAGAATAGGAGTAGTGATACCTTGGGCCTATTTTCCCAAACCTTGATCATGGTAAATAAATTATTGTAGATATTTGTGACCAAAATTATACCATATTAAACATTGAACCTCATTTAGGAGAGGTATATTTGCTTGTATTAACTATGCTTATTATACTATTTCCTATTGTGATTGTGATTTTGGAACCTTTTGTTGTTTTAAGTTATGCTTTGGTAACCATTTTTATAGTATTTTTGAATTTGACCCTTTATATATTGGTGTATGTGCCATTGTATGTTGTTTAGATTAAGCATAAATGTGTGAGTCATATGTATCCATTATCTATTGTATTTTCCTTTTCAATGCTAAATATGAATTAGTTTGGTGTCCATGCATTCTATGATATACATAAAAGTATATAGATCTCCTCATTGGTTTTATAGGAGGTAGGTTGATCAACTTATCTTTAATCATGTCCCTTAGTATCTCACTTGAACTTTTATTTGAAATTTTAATGCTTTTTGAAACACTAGTTATATAAGTACTTTGTTATGATTTATGATTTAGATATGTAACATTGTTTGCCACAAATTGACTAGGCAAAGATACATATACATGATTTACACTATTGTGACCTAGAGGCCTTTGTATTATAATTTTTTTCAAATGTTGTAATATTTTCATGTAATATTTTATTTTGATTTTGTAAACATATAATTATATTGTTCATACTGATAATTTTATCACATAGAATTTTACAAGTGTAAAACCTATCTATTTATGATTGAACATGTAAACACACACCCTATAGGGAAGAGGTGAATGGGATGAGCATGGGGATTATTTACATTGGTATAGGTTTCTTCATCTCATGGAGGAATGATAACATTTACCTATTTATATGGAAATTATATATCACCCTCATGGAGATGCGGAGGAGAAGGAGACTCTTTCTTATGCATAAGATATGGCATTGAAACCTGAAACATAGTTGTTAGCATATGTGTTAAATCCTCTAAGTGTGTATGGGTTTGTTTGTTAACAAAATTACACATAGGAGAAAGATAACATCCTATGAAATATGAAATATATTACAATTAATATAAAGCATCATCTATGCGTGTGTTTATGTCTTTTCTGAGTTCTATCCAAATTAAAGGGAACAAACATGTAAATGAAAGTATTAGACTTTGGAACAAGAAGTGATTAATTTATTATATCATTATGATCATCATTGTATAAATTAGAATATATATGAATCTAAAATATAGGTGTAAATATAAAATGATACAAACCCTATGTATGTCTAGGGTTGGGTTTTTTGGAATCTAAGCTTTGTAAAAATTTAAATTATATTCAAATAAATTGAAACCCTAATATGAAATTTATTTAATTAAATAGGTTGTTTATAAAAATTAGAAAATCAAAAGTATGCAGCCCTGATTTATTACACAAAAATTTGGATTATTGCAAACTAGGGTTTGAAGCAATATTCAAATTAAGTTATGTTCACCAAATGATTAAACTTTTAGGGTTTTTCATGCGAAATATTTAAGTTATATTAAAGGGTTGAGACGTCTAAATCAACCAAATAATATGCAATAATTAAGTGCCAATTTGTTATGGATTTTAACCTATTTTTCCTTTCTAAAAATAGTAATAAATATAGACTTATCTATAAAGTGACTATCATGGATGATCTAGGTTTTGGATAGTTCTGAGTGTCATCAACAGGGTCTAGGTATCTATTTTCTCACTATACATTAGTGCCATACTACTATAATGTCCTTAAAATGGTGCTAGTTTCCTCTTTACAAGAATGTTCCTATTTTATGGGAGCACTTATACATATGTTTCTATGTTTGGTTCTTACATGCATGAAATCTAAAACTCTATGTTGCACCTGGAAAACTTGATTTATTGTGAAAACCATAGTCCTCCTTGCAAGTATGGCATGAGAAAAAAATGTGTTTTCATTACTAGAATAGGTTGGACATCCTCAAGACCCCATTGTGAAGAGAGTTATGAACATGCCAATACTCCAAAGAGGGATCAATCTTGATGTATTTATCCCACCTTATGCTTAGTGTAAGTGCAAGTGAATGCTAGAATGAGAGTGGTATTGAATTCCTTGAGTATGTTTGACCTTTAAAATATTTAAAATCTAGGCTTAGGGATGTTGTAGATGGTAGTATGAAGAAGTAAGTCAGAAAAGGGATTATTTTCTCAACTTGTTTCTTGTTTGGATAGGATTTTGTATCTATTTTCCATATAGTGAATAGAGGTAAAATAGTCTTGTATTTATAGATATATATAGCTTATGTAGATAATAAAATGTCCTTAGGCTAACCTTAAGAGGGGCACACATTTGGAAAAGTATCTATTTGAGAGAGTTAGGGAAAAGGATAATAACACCCAATTGGGTACACTAGTTCCATATGGTTTTAGTGTCCTAAGTGTGGCACTAATGTCAACCTGGTAGACTACTAGTAAAATTGGGTTGGGATCTAGGAAAGCTATCCGAGGACCATGTTTGAGTTGACTGTATATTTTAATGGTCTGCACAATGACTATAAAAGTGTGATAAAATTAATATGATAGGTATAGGGATAATATAGGAATAGGATAACTCAAGCAACACTCTTAACATCCAAATACCACTTTTATGTGATTACATTACATTACTACTCATAATTATTTAGGGATAATTTCCATTTTAACATCTATATTAGATCTAAGTGTATAATATTCATCATAATCATTTTTATTAGAACATTTTTATTTAAAATAATAAACAATAATAACATCAATTTTCATTTCAAGTGATGAATAAGTATTTCATTTTGGTTGAGAATAAAAAATATCATGACACTCTATATTACTATAAACATTATTTCATTTAGAAACATCATTTCAAGGCATATCATCATGAGAATGAACATGTATACAATCTATCCATTTATTTTTTGTATATTGTTTCTTAAGTATGATGTTATAAATCTCAAGGAGTGCATCAATTAATTTATTTTTACTTTCCTCTAGTTCTAGTGTTTGATTTAAATAAGAGTAAATAAAGAGAAAGAGATGATTTATTGAATTGTAACATTAGTTTGTTAATTTGTGATTCATTATAATTTTAAAAATATATGTTATTATTAATAATATATTATTCATAATCAAAAGCACAATCTACTTAGTCATCTTCACAATCATAACTATCATAATCATTTCTTTCATTCACACAAACATATTCTTCATCTATATAAACATTTTTATTAGGCACACAAGCATGATCATCTACCAGTTTATTTGTCAATTCATTAGCATATTTATAATGTATAGACTAACTGAATGATAAGGGATCTATTGGATTAGAGTTATTAGATTTTTTAGGATGCATATTCATGGGGATGTTAATAAATCCTAAGATAACAAGGAATACAATCATAAATCCTACTCTTAGGATGAAGGTAAACATAAATAAAGGAATTTTAAAGGGTTACAAACCTAGGAAAAAAAGACATCCATGAAGTAAAATAAAAAATAAGACATGAAAATCATCTCTAAATACATAAATGTGAAAATATAAAGGAAAAAATAAGAGGAAACCCTAGGGGTGTATACAAAATATCAATATGACAAAGTCTAAAAACATAACCAACCACCCTAAGAGAACCATGAAGATTTTTTTAAAACAAAAAGAGATTTTTGATTAAAAAAAGTAGATAAATGAAACTTAAGGATTTATATATGTCATTAATCTTCTATGTTGAATTTAATAAAAATATAAAAACCCTAGTTTCAAAAAAAAATTATAATTTTAGCAAACAACAAAGGTTTTTGCTCCAGCAAATATGAATAACAAAAACATATAAGTATTTTAAAATTACATGAGATAAATAAATCACAACAATAATATATGGAAGTTATAATATGGGAATAATCATGAAACTCTACGATAAAAAAGAAAAAATAAATAAATTTTGCATCTATGATGAGGGGAAGTTAGAATTAATGTCTAAATCTGATCGAGGAAGATTTGGGTCTATAGATATTACCATAATTTACTATTTTTTAATATATAAATTTGTGATAATGTCAAAAACATTAACATTAGGTTACACACCTTCTTTCTAATTTTTGAGATTGAATTCCACTTTTGTGTTACCACATAGTTCTTGTAGTATCATTAATATAGAACATGGTTTATCAGTAATGATAATTAGTGATGTCACTACATTAATCGATCATGAATAAATTGTTACCAACACTTTCCATGAATCAATTGATGATTTGTATTATTTAATTGTATATTATTTTACACTTCCACTCTTTTTAGTGGAGTAAATAGATAGTAATGAAGTTAGGAAGTACATAGACACTAGATATATGATCTTTTAGATATGGTATAACAATTAGCATAATAAAAATTGGCTATTATAGTTATACATTAGCTTTCATATTTTTGTTTTCTTTCATTATTATTTAACACATTTAAATTTAATATCCTCTATCATTAAAAAAATATCTTCCATTTATAATCCTCTTAAATATTTTGTCTATTGGGTCTCCTTCTTAGCCCTAGATCAATGGTATCAGAGCAAAAACAAATCATATCATTTTTGAGTGATACCATGGTGTATCTAAACTTTTTATTTTTTGTATACCCACTTATACAAGGTCTGATTATAGTAATTTATGGATCATGAATCATGATGCTTCATCATACATTCCTTCACATCCTTAAATTGGAGACAAATTTTTTACGACACCAACTTCATAAATGTTCTAAAAGATGATAACATATGCATTAAAAATACAAAAATAAAATTTATAATAATATCATGCATTTAAAAAATAAATTATCATTGATAATTTATTTCTACTTCTAAATCAGCATACTCCTTCTAACAGATATCATTATCATTGGTCATTTGGTGGTCAAATTCTATTCAAGGTAATAATTAAATCTAGCCATCCCTATGTTTTAAGGAAAAATAGATGCAGGCAAACTAGATAATTAGATTAACCTAATCTAATCATATTATATGGTTAATTAATTATATGATTGAGACAATATTACATTTTATCTTTTAAAAATTCATGTATCAGTAAAGAAATGGTCAAAAAAATACTACACTTCACATGAGAATTGTGATGATGAATTTAACTTAGACACATTTTGAGACACATGGAATTTATGTATAAGCACTCAAAAAAACCTATTACCATGTTGAAAAATAAGATGACCATTACATTAATTTATATCAATTTTATAAATACAAAGAATAGTCTACAAAATAACACATAAATACCTTTCATAAATTGGTGTCCAAGCTCAAGATTTAGGATTTGTAATAAAACTTATTTTGAAATATAGGTCAAGCTTGAGACCACATATCTAGTCAAATATGGGTTTCTTAAAAATATATTTAATTGGATAAGCCTAAAATTTTTCTTTTAATTTTTAATAAAATTACAAGGCCAAGACTAAGATATAATATTTTAAGTCTCATACCAAGAAACATTATAAATCTTCCAATTAGAATTCCAAACTAGGGAATATCTAAAAGCATTCTCCATTAAAAATGCAAACAATCATCAAATTAGTAGAATAAGTATTCCAAGAGTAGTAAGTGTAGTTAAATTCATAAATCCAATAGTCATTCCAATGAATAAAATCATGTTGGGAAGACCCTACTTACATAGATAGAAGTAGTAGGTAAAATTGCTACATCATTGAAGAAAGATAAACATATCACATAATCTAAATATAGTGTCATGGTGGGTACCACAAACATATTTACTACCCTTATAGAAATAGAGAAATAAAAAAGATTGTTATATTATAAAATGTGGATCAATACTCAACTGGTATATTTCATCTATGACAATGAAAGTTAAAATAAAATAATTTACCCTAAAGCAGTTCACATATTAAAATTTTCACTAGCATCTCACCTAAAACTATAATTTATTGGATGGTTTAGTGTGAGATATAAGAAAAATATCACTCATCAGTGTCAATTGGTGTACAAATTCAATCCTTTTAAAAAAATCCTTTGATATGTCACTCCATTAGAGGTATGTTATTTTTTACTTGGTTAACCATATCTTTACCATTGACATGCAATCTATGAGGTAAATCCTAGAAAAATTTCCATTTATGTTGGTGATAAGAGATACCACATACCATAATTATTCCCTAAGATATCACTCATTAGTGAAAATTATTGTAAGAATATTTTCACATATATTAATAATTTCATGATTGTGATGGTAATATATGACCTTAAGAACTTCCTTGCAACACCAATTGATAACACAATTCCTCTAAAAACAAGAAAAGTATAAACCTTAGACTTTAACCCCAAGTTGTAAAATTCAAGTATATGTTTTAGTCACCAAATAAATTACCTACACACTATAAAGTAAAACATATTATTGATTTTAATGTTCTATTTATTCTACCTAATGCTTATTTATCCCACAAATCCTTTCTAGAGATTGAATAAATCAAGCAAAATATCCATGAACTCTTGGATAAAGGACTTATCATGCTCATTCCATCACTCTGTAATAGTTTAATTGTACTTTCACCAAATAAATATGGAACATGAAGGTTGTTCATCAATTACATAGCTCTCAACATGATCATAGTGAAAAAACACTATCATATTCTAAGGATTGAGGACTTATTGGACTAGCGTCATGATGTACAATACTTCACCAAAATTGAATTAAGTTCGGGTATCATTAGATTAGTATTAAACTTATAGATGTATGTAAGATATATTTCAAAGAAAAATAATGATTTTTTTAATTTTTATTCATTCCCTTTAGTATCACCAATAGACCATATACATTAAATTAGATGATGAATGAAATTATTAGGCCATTCACTACCTCATTTTTTGTATTCTATCTTGAAAACATCCTAATATTTATCAAAAAATGGTAATAACATGTACACCATATATAAAAAGTGCATGAATTTTGTGGAAACACAATATATATTCAAACATGTATAAATTTTCATTTTCTATGTGAGAAATATAGTATGTAGGATACATAGTAGATACACAAGGAGTGCAGTGGACTTGGCTAAGATTTAAGTCATTTAGGAATGTCCATAACTAAAAAATATCATAGAGATTTGTAGTTTCTTGGGATTATAAATTTATATAGGATATTTTTAATTGGTTTTTTCCCATGTGAATTTTCCTTTAAACCAAATACCCTCTAGGATATATATGCTTGAGTAACCTATAGCCTGTGGTAATTAATCATCTTCCATGTTGATCAAGTGATAAGGGATTTATTAATGATGAAACTCAACCTAAGAGATATCATCTAATTTTATGGTGGGATTTGTAGTGTGTAGAGATGATAAACTAGAATCCCCTATCCCCTATGACCTAGATTATTATGGTAGTCATTTTTGGTATAAGGGTGATCCCAACCTAAGGCAACACCAAATATTGCATAAAATAAAAGTTCATCTGGGAATCCACATAATAGAAATCATTCAAAGAATTGTAATGTATACTTTTTTATAAACCATTACTTGAATTACCAAATATTCAAACCATTTGGGCTTGAAACAAATGCCTTTAACTTTACACTTGTATCATTCATCACTCAATATGCTCACTTAGTTGATTACTATAGATAAAATTTAACCACATTGGTAAGAAACTACCCACCCTATGATCACTTTCTTTATGTTATTGTTTAAGCATAAAAACATTAGAAGCATTATATTTTATGTAAGGAGACTATGATCTACATAGATCACAAACCACTTTAGTTGTTACAAACTCAAAACAAGTTACAACAAAATTAACATTAAAAATGGCAATCTTATTTTCAATAGTTCCATATGAACATCAAGTATAATAAGGGAAGTTCCAATCTAGTCACAAATTATTTAAGTTTTGTGTTGACTCAAAACCTCTATAATTTACATGACACATGTTGACATGAAGTCAACACATGGTCAAAATTATATCCATCTAACATGGATTTTGCATATATATATATATATATATATATATATATATATATATATATATATATATATATATATATATATATATATATATAACTTACTTTTATATAATTTAATTATAGATTTATACTCGCATGATGGACTCTTATATCACTTTGGGCACTTGTGCATTCCACATAAGGCTAATCTAAGATTATCTAGTTCCATAGATATTATCATAATTTACTAGTATTGTCTATCTATAATTTTAATAAAATCAATGATAGATACATTAGGTTACTCACCTCCATGATAACTTGTAAGATCAAATTCCACTTCTACATATCACATAGCTCTTCTAGTGTCAATATTGTAGCACTCAGCTCATTAGCAGAGGAGGTTAGTGACATCATAACATTCATCATTATGAACTATTTATTATTAACTATTTTAATGGTTCAACCTATACTTCATCTTCCTCCATTACATATTAATTGACACTTTCATTATTTTTACTTTGTTACATAGATGTATATAATAATGAAGTTAAGGAGTACATAGACACCATACATTTGATCTCTCACATATTGTACAGAACTCAACGTAATAAAAATTTACTATTAAAATTATATATTGGTTATCCTTTTCTTAATTTCTTTCCTTTTTATTTAATGCATTTCACCTTTGTAACTCTATCATTCATGAATTTTCTTATATTCATAATCCTCTTCAATTTATTTAAGTAGGTTATCCACTAGGTCTCCTCTTAGGCCTTGGATAGGTGTTGTCAGATTAAAAACACTTCATTTAACTAAAGAATGGTATCATGGTGTATCTGAGCTTCATATTTGTTTATATTCCCACTCATACAATACTAGGTTATGGTAAGTTATGGCTAAAGACTTGTGACCCTTCATCATACCTTCCTTCACATCTTCAAATGGGAGATAAATATTTGACAACACCAACATTAGAAATGTTCAAAATTATGATAGAGGGTGCATTGAAAACATAATAATAATAATAATAATAATAATAATATAATATCCTCATATGTATTAAATATAAAGTATATTTGATCATTTCACACTAATTCTCCAGGAATGGACTCCTTTTAATACCTCTCATTCTCATCTTTTGTTTGATGGTCAAACACTTGACATGGTATAAGTCAATATATATAGCTCTATGTTTAAAGGAAAAATATATGTAGATAAACTAGAAAATTGGCTTAACATAATATATTCATATTACATGGTTAATCAATTCTCTAATTGAGAAAATATTACCTTCACTCTTCCATAATTTTTTATCAGTAAATAAATAGTGAGAAAATGACTACACTTCACATGAGAATGAAAATATGAATTTAACTTAGACACAAATATAGATAAATGTAATGGTTTCATGTAAGCACTCAAATAAACCTATTACCTTTTTGGAAATTATGATTACCAATACAATAATTTCTCTTAGATACACAAAGGAAAATAATAATATGTGCAATAATACATAGATATTTTTCATACTTTGGTTTCCAAATTCAAAATTAAAGACTTGGAAAAAAAGGTTGTTTTTAAGTATAGGTTAAGATTGAGACCACATATATAATAAGATATGAATTTAATATAAATCTATTCAATCATAGGAAACTTACAAATTTTATTTAAATTTTAAATCAAAGGTCAAGTTTAAGACTAAGGCATAAGATTCTAAGTCTTAGACCAAGAAATAGTCTAAATATTCCATTAAAATTTTCAAAACATTGAATAATTCCAAGTACCATACACATAAGAAGCAACAATTTTCAAATTATTAGAATAATCAGTCCAAAATTTGTAAGTGGTGTTGAGTTCATCATTCAAACAATCATTCCAATGAAGAATGTTGTGTTATGAGTACTCTACTTGCATATATTCAATAAGTAGTTAAAATCACTACATCATTGGAGGCATGCAAAAAGATCATGGGTTCTTAACCTAGTGTCGTGGTGGGTACTACAAACATATATGATGCCTCAGTAGAAAAAAGGAAATAGAAACATCATCCCATTCTCAAATGTGGATCAATGCTCAACTAATAGACTTCATCATTCAAAATATAAGTTAAAAGAACCTAATTTATCCTAAATTAGTTCATAGATTAAACTTTACACTAATTTCCTACCCACAAAAATACTCTATTGTAGAGTTTAATGCAATATTTGATAAAATTTTCACTTAATAGTATCAATTGGTGCACAACATCAAGTGTTTCCAAGATAAAATCAGTTGTGACATCTCTCCATAAGAGGTATATGATGTTTTGCTTGGTCATCCATATCCTTACCATCAACATGTATTCTATGAGGAAAATTCCAAGAATGTTATCATAGATGTTAGATATAATAGATACCACATTGGTCCATAAAATTTAGAAAAATACATTTACATATATTGATTTTTTGCTTAATAATAATAATTTATAGAATTAATTAACATTTAACTTATAAATTTATTTTAAATAACAATTTTGAAAGATACATCAAGAAAATCAACATGTGCAATTGATTACGAAGTTTGGCACTATGGCCTACATCTCTGGGTCCTTTATAGGCCAATTTATTAAAAACACTTAAAAATACTTACAAGACATTTTCAAAATGGAATTTCACCAATTTCAAAGTTGATCCTCAGTCAAAAATACCATAAGCCTCTTCTCAGACTTTTCTTTGATTCTACCTCTATCTCCTTCTGTAAGCCTCTTAAGCAATAGTTGCTTTGGCTTCGATTTTAAAAACTAATGATTTGACATGAGCCACTCTGATCACTTTATATAGTATTCTAGGCTACAAAAATTATGGTGGAGGCATTATCCATTTACCAAATTTAGGATATTTGAATCCCATGTCATAGCCTTTGGCTTATCTTTCCATGCATTTAATCCCACATGCTTCATGAGTAAGGGCACATAATGGTTTTAATCGATATGGATTGGTTTACAAAGTGGATTTAAGACATCTCAATGCCATGTGGACAAATCCATATTTAAAACTAAATTCACCCACCATTTTATAATCCCATATTTAGTAAATGGAAGGTTGGATTTAATTTTATATTACCATGACTTTATAGTGGATGATGCCTATATGTAGGCATTGGCATATAGTTTGGTTTTGGACTGATCCATTGGCTTCATGGTAAGCTGTTGTGTTTAATTCCTTGGAATTTTGACTTAGTTAAAATTTCATAGGTTTCATAGTGGCTTGGAATGATGACTCAAATGTGGCATTAATGTAGGCATGGAACCTTTGACATCTCGTTGAACTTGGTAAAATTCAACCATGGAAATAATATAGTGGTGGCAAGCCATGTAGTGGCTTGAGGACCCACAATGTGGACCACTACCATTATAACACTTATTTATGTCTAATTTGATTCTCCATATCTCTATCAATAACAAGGTCCCCTTCTGTGATAAAAGTGGACTCCAACTCGGCTGATCACCCCAACTCAACTAGTAGCCCAACTCGATAGGTCATAACTTGCACATAGAAACTCTATTTTTTGAAATATAAAACGTGTTTGAAAACTATAAATAAGATATACACCATGGAGGTGTCTTTAAAACATTCCTTTATGGTCAATTATTGTATTTTGACCATATTTGACCACTTATTGACTTATTTTGACCAAAACTTGGACTAGCTACATAAGGATCAAATGAGATTTATTTTCCATGTTACACATACCATTATAAAGGTCTCAATGAGCCCTACATAATGGTGTAGGTTTTAGTCTTCTTTATAACCTTTTATAAATTGACCTTCAGATCATGCCTCCCCACTAAGAAGGATTTTTATCCTCAAAAAGCTAATACTAGACCTAGTACTCCATGTGAGGATTTTTTCATGTCTCTAGCTCTTAGCTCTTAGCTCTTGACTCTTTATCTCTTTGGATCTTAGCTCTTAGCTCTTCATCTCTTAGATCTCAACTCTAGGTAACTAGCTCTAATGATCCTTTGAATGTCAGTCAATTTCAAAGATACTCTGATGGGCCTTCAGATTCTAAAATAGTGAAACAAAATGTTACATGACACCTGGTGTTATAACAATCACCATTTTACAATTTTCCTCTTATAGTCTTACATAGAAGCAAAATTTTATAAACATTACCCTTCTTGGGTATTTACTAACACTGTAACTATACATAATGATTACAAACATTTTCCATACTTGGGTCTTATGTATTTATAAATAATGCATAAATTCAAACATGCATACATGTTTACACATACTGAAACATACAGATTAAAATATACAACCTATCCTCTAAGTTTTTTATGATGTTTCTCATGATAGTATCTTCATGTTTCCCTATAGTGTTCCTATCTAAAACATACATGAGTAAAATAAGACTAAAGGCACTATTTTCCTATAATGGTTATTGTCAATGTACTCACACAATATATTCTATCTCATCTTTTATAATGTTATATGATTTTCATTCTTGGAAGAAGTTGCCTTTCTCAAAGACAAATATGGTTTACCTATGATAATACCACTAAAATGGAGTGGAACAACATCTAATTCAACTTCATCTAAAAAGTTGGAGGTAATTACAAACCCTAGTTTACATTTTTTACTTACATGTATGTTACTATCATCATCTATCTTATCTAAAGAATATGGTTTGAGATGTGGCTTAGTTTCCAAACCTAGAGTTTGTACAACATCTTTAGAAATTAGATTATTTTGATAGTTTTTTATCAAAGATAGCATCTATCTTAGAATGCTTAATAATTATTCTTTTAAAGAAGTGTTATTTAACTTTCTAGGGTGTCAAACTCTGAACTAGCATCTTCTCATTGACTATCATTTCCCTCATTGATGTTGTCTCTAGTTCTAATTGAAAATACTTTATCTATTGCCTAACTAAAGTTTCAATTATAACCTTTGTCTTAGGTTGTTACTAAATTTTCTTTTCTTATTTAGACAACCTCATTTTGGAAAGTTTCTTAAGCATCTGTTTAGAAATTTCTTGGTCATAATCAAAAAATACATTTGAGTATTTCATTTTTTCATACGTTGATGAGTCATTTAAAGATGCTTAATTCAATGTAGTTATTGCATCTTTGGAGAGTGCTTCTTCTATCTCTTCAGAGTGTTCTAGCTTGCTACTTGAGTAATCATTCAACTCAACTTCTAAGGAAATTTGCCCTTCACCTCCATATCCTAATCCTACACAAAGTGGTCTCTTTACCACTTGGATAGGATAGAAAAATATTTGACCATTAATGCCAAGGAATTTTCCTTCAAATCCCATTTTATCTAATAACTTATAACCTATTCCCTTTGTGTGATTTTTGAACGTATCAACACATGGGATTGATAAATGTTTAGGGTTAGCACATTCAATATCCCTAACATTTTCAACATAGTAAGAAGAGTTGATTTCATTATTTTCATCCTTGAAATGTACATCAAAAGATAAATTAATAATCAGAGTAATATTTACTTCTAGACTTACAACATCATTTTCATTAATAGGACTAGCAGGAGTATACACATTAGAGGAATCACTACTATAACCAAAATTTACTTTAATTATCTAGCTTGTTTTAAACTGGATCTTGTAGGTATGATTGGTCATTAGTTGGATTCCTTCTTCTAAAATAGTGTCTCTTGTGTGTCAAGATGTGAGATAATAATGACCCAAAGTGATCTCCTTAGCTTCTCTTGAAACTATGTCAAGAGATATGTTATCAAATAATAGCCCTCATATGCCAAAATGTAGGATGCCATAATGGGTTACATGTCCACATATTATACTATCAACTCCTTTGAATGTCTTAGTGTGAGATAATGGAAGAGATTTTATCTTGAAATGTTGTGCGAGACCTTTAGTGATATAACTAGCTCCAAAACTCTAGTCAAAGTAGATCTACATGAAATTCCCTCAGTAATAGTAGTATAGCTCTACCTTTGAGTTTCCTTAAAGTATAACATAATATCTAACACTTTCACTAGTAGCAGTTATTGCATTAGATATTCTAGATTTGTTTGATGATGTACTAGTAGTTAGGTTGATTGATGTTTTTTGGACACATCTGGTGCCTTGCCTCTCTCCTCATTCCACTTTTTGAACCATAATGGAGCCTAACTAGGGTGCAGTATCTAGCATTGCCTGACAATATGACCTCATTGATCACAATGTCCACAAGTCTCTACATCTTCATGTATCATTTTATTCTATTGATGTTCTTATTTTAGTTCCACCCATAGTGCATTAATGCTTCATTGGAGTTTTTTTATTTTTTTCTCCTATATTTTCTCTAGTATTTGTTGATATTACTCTTGGGATTGTAGGTATTAAATTATTATAGTGATGATGGTATTCAGTAATAAATGAATTTATGCTAGCATTAGATCCATTATTTTATAATAGCTAAATTTAGATAAAAATAAAACCATAAATTCACCCATGAACTTAGCTTTGACACCAACTTGATCCCTAAACTTTATCAAAATACATTTACATATAATGATTCTTTAATTAATAATAATAATTTACAAAATTAATTAACATTTAACTTGTAAATTTATTTTAAATAACAATTTTGTAATAGACATCAAGAAAATCAACACATGCAATTGATTATGGAGTTCAGCACTATGGCCTACATCTCTGGGTCCCTTATAGGTCAATTTATTTAAAATGCTTGAAAATACTTACAAGACATTTTCAAAACAAAATTTTAACAACTACAAAGTTGATCCTCAGGAAAAAATACCATAAGTCTCTTCTCAGACTTTTCTCTAATTCTACCTTTATATCCTTTCGTAAGCCTCTTAAGCCTCTTAAGTAATAGTTTTTTTGGCTTTGATTCTGAAAACTGATGATTTGAAATGAGCCACTCTGAGCACTTTATATAGTGTTATAGGCTATGAAAATTATGGTGGAGGCATTATCCATTTACCAAATTTAGGAGATTCAAAACCCATGCCATAGCTTTTGGCTTATTTTTCCATGCATTTAATCCCACATGCTTTGTGAATAAGGGCACATAATGGTTTTAATCGATTTAGATTAGTTTACAAAGTGGATTTTAATCCATCTCAATGCCATGTGGACAAATCCATATTTAAAATGGAATTTTCCCATGATTTTATAATACCACATTTAGTAAATGCTAGGTTGGCTTTAATGTTTATATTTCCATGACTTTATAGTGGATGATGCATATACATAGGCATTGGCATATAGTTAGGGCTTGGCTTGATCCATTGGCTTTGTGTAAAGTTGTGGTGGTTAATGCCTTGACACATTGACTTAGTTAAAATGACATGGGTTTTATAATGGCTTGGCATGATGACTCAAATGTGGCATTAATGTAGACATGGAACCTTTGACATGTCATTAAACTTGGTAAAGTTTTACCATGGAAATAATATAGTGGTGGAAAGCTACATGGTGGCTTGAGGATCCACCACATGGACCACTCCCATTCTAACACTTGTCAATGTCTAACTGAATGCTTCATATCTCTATCAATGGTAGGGTCCCCTTCCATGATAAAAGTAGACTCTAACTCATCTGGTCACCCCAACTTGGTTGGTATCCCAACTTGACTGGTATCCCAACTCAATAGGTCACCCCAACTCGGTTGGTAGCCCAACTCGACTGGTAGCCCAACTCGGCAGGTCATAACTTGCACATACAAACTCCATTTT
Source organism: Torreya grandis (assembly GCA_037957365.1). NCBI lineage: Eukaryota > Viridiplantae > Streptophyta > Pinopsida > Cupressales > Taxaceae > Torreya > Torreya grandis. Next base: position 2,340,950 of record JARHVA010001433.1, read on the forward strand.
TCAAACCATAAAATGTGCCAAAAATCTCTAAATTATCTCTACAACATGGAACTATATTTTTAACATTCTATGATGGTTAATTTTTTTAGTTTAACTAGCTTTGACCACCTATTGACTTGCTTTGACTAGAACTTGGACTAGATGCATAAGGAGCAAACAAGATCTATTTTTTGTGTTCCACATATCATAGCAAGGTATCAATGGGTCCTACATAATGGTGTAAGTTTAAATATACTTTATAACCATTTTTGAATTGACCTCTAGATCACATATACTAAAAGTAGTCCCTAAAATATCACTCATTAGCAACAACTAGTGTAAGAATATATTCAAATCTATTAAAAACTTTATGATTGTGATGGTAATATATGAACATAATTATTTCCTTTTATCACCAATCCATACCTTAATTCCTCTAGTAAAATAATAAACATTAGTTTTGAACAAGTTGGAAGGATACAATGATATATTTTATTTACTACAGGAGGTGCCCACACACTGTGTAGTAAAGCACACTATTAATTTGATCCTTAGACTACATCTACTTAATGATTATTTATACTATAAAACATTTATAAAGATTTTAATTACTCTAGTAGTAGATCCATGAACTCATGGGCAAAGGACATATAAAGAATAGCTCATTTCTTTATGACAATCCAATTGTGTGTGTGCCAAATAAAAAACACACATAGAGGTTGTGCATCAATTATAGGCCTTTAAAATATATCACATAGAATAATCATCATCCTTTTTGAAGGATTGAGGACTTCTTGTACCAAATTCATTGTGCAAAATACTCCACCAAAATTGATCTGAAGTCTAGTTACATCAAATTATTGTTGAACATATAGATGTAAGGAAAATAAAATTCTAGGCTAAAGAATGTTTTTTTTAAATGTTCAGTCATGCCCTTTTATTTGACCAATGCACTAGCTAAATTCAAGTGGATGATGAATGAAATTATCAAGCCATTTACTTCTTTATTTATTTTAGTCTACCTTGATGACATCCTAATATTCATCAAAACATGGTATGAGCATTTGCACCATATAGAGAAAGTGCTTGAAAATTTATAAAAACACAAGTTGTATTCAAAAATGGAGATATGTTTATTTTCTATGGAAGTGATACAATATTTGGGATACATAGTAAACACACAAGGAGTGAATGTGGACCTATCTAATATTAAATTCATCAATGGATGGACAAAAATAAATAATATCATAGATATTTACATTTTTTTATGATTATAAAAATTGTATAAGAGATCTGTACTTTTTTTTTATAATTTTATTAGCCTCTTAACCAAGTTAAAAAAGGTGGTACTAAAGCAAGGTTCATCTGGATAGCCATAAAATATAAAACATTCAAATAATTAAAATGTGGAATTTGTATTACACTAATGCTTGCATTACCATATATTAAGTATAAATTTGAGCTTAATATAAACATATCTAAATTCACACTTATATTAATCCTATATGGTCATCCAATTTCTTACTTAATGAAATTTTCACCACATGGGTAATAAAATATATAAACTATGATCACAAGCTTTATGTTATTATTCAAGCATGTAATCATGTAAGAAGTGGAAGAATTATATATTGGGAAAGGAGAATATGATCCAAAGATATCACAATTTTATTTTATTCTTGAAAACATAGAACAATTTATAGAAAGAGTTGCATTAGAAATGGTCTTCTTAGCTTCAACATTTCCATCTGAACATCAAACATAATAAGGGAAGTGCCAATTTAGTTGCAAATTGTCAAATCCATCCATTGGCTCAATATATCTCTTTTGTACTTGATACATGTGGACATAAAATCATCACATGGTCAAAATTATATCCATATTACATGGATTTTTTAGATATATATAAGAATTTGCTTTGTAGTAATTTAGTTTCAAATTTATACTTTCATGATGAACTCTTATATCACCTTGGGTACTTGTGTGTTACATAAGGGAGAGATAAAAAAATATATGGGAAGCTCATTTTAGAAAAAATTAGGAGATTTCAAAGTTGAAAAGACTCATAATTTTTTGGTACTTATTTTGTCCACATCTTAGGTTTGATGTATCCAAATATATCAAGTCCTACACTGCATGTGAAATTTACAAGATAATTAACAAGAAGCAAGATTTACACACACCTATTATAGTTATAATGAAACCATAAAATCAAATTTCCATGTATTTTCTATTAGGATAATTTACTACCAAGCATGTTAATGATTGTGTTTATGTATTAATTATATATAAGTGAAAGTGAAGCTGATATACAAATCAATCCTAGCTCAGAGAAGATAAATCAAACTAGCCATTCCACTTATTAGTACATTTAGATAATTGGGGTCATGACCAGTACAAATATGCTAAACCTACTAAGGGGTATCTTATCATAAAATATCACTAGAGAGGGTTCTAAATCCTCTAGTCAAGTAATACCACACAATAACCCTAGCTAGGTCCTATGGTTTTTAATAAAGTAAAGTAAATATAATCTAGTGCTCACCAAATCTTATGACACAAATGGGGAATAATAAAAATGTAAATAATGACCCTACTCAATTTAATATAAATGTAATTCTAAGCATGGAGAGATAAATACATTCATAATCCATTACATATGCAAATATATCTACTAATGAAAGAGGAGTAAGAGTTAGGAATACTTACCTTGAAGACAAACCCATCGAGTCTCAATCTCTCCCTTGGCCAATGGTGCTTTGAAAAAGGTTGTTATGATTCATAAGGATAACAAATATAAGTCATCTTTAGGATACCAGACTTCTCCTATGCATCCAAAAGACTTTTACCACAAGATAATATTCTTCTCCAAAGGAAGTATGAAACCTTAAACAATGACTTCTCATGTAGAATGACATATAAGTAGATAAATAAGTGTAAATATATGATTCTCTCTCTTGGAAATGAGGTGAAATATGTGTTTATATAGTTGGATCTAGTTGTAAACCTTTCCGAAATTTTAGCCAACACAATCGGTCCTGTCAACCTAGTTGTTTAAGAAATAGAATAGTTAGGTCCCAGACTAAGTCAGCTAGGTTGACTTAGTATCGTATACATGTGCGCAATTCCTTAGAATAGGATCGACCCATTCGACTAATGTTTATAGGGATGGTAAAAAGAGGTTTGGCTTAGGTAATGAGTTGGTGAAATGTTTGGGGAGGATTTTAAGGGATTTGTCAAAGCTTAGGTAAACAAATAGGAGGGTTTCATATTGGCTTTTGTGGAAGTATAGGAATAATAATGTTGCAAAGCACCAAAGGCCTACCCACCCCTTTCCTAGTGCACCATTTAAGGCATGCACTTTGAAATGTTGAGACTCAATGGGTTCTTGGAAGAGAAAAACCATCAGTAATTGATAAAGTTTTAAAATATTGTGTGTATACATATGTGCCAATCAAAGCTCATCATGTGTCATGCAATTGCAACATAGGATGGTGATTCAAAAAAAAACACAAAAACACAAAATAATAAGATAAATAAATTTTAGTAATAAGTTATTAAGATAAATGAAATTAGAGAATTGAAAAAAACATACCTTTACTTACCTTAATGTTGTAGAGTAGAAATGAAGTGAGATAAATGTAAAGGTGTACAATGTAGGGAACATTAAGTGAAGCTATAAAATATGTGAAATTTTTTTTTTTTTTTTAAATATACATGTAATATGTAGAAAAAATATCTATTATTTCAATTTTATGGAACATATTTCGGTTTATAAAAAGAGCTAGTAGAAATAAAGTTATGGGTGAAAATAGAATCTAGGTGAAAATAATTAGTAATTAAAGAATTTTAAATTGTAAATATAAATAGGGTTAAAAATAATTCATTTATAATTTTAATATTGTGAGGAAATATAGATCTAAATGACTTAGTTGAGCATGGAAAGCAACCATGGTGAGGAGATGATGGATGTGACAATCTGTAATATTAATGTCATCATGCACAATTCTAGGTAGAGTCATCTACATAGTAATGACATGTTTAAAAAGATAGAAAATTAGAATAATTGAAGAAAAATTTCCTAGGATAAAAAGTCTTGGGTTTTAAAAACAAAATATAGTGGATTGATGTCAATCTTGTAGGATCAATGCTAATTATATATTATTGGTGCCAATTTAGATGAATCGATGTTGATTCTATTCAAAATTGCACTTAATTAAAAATTGGGAACTATAGTATAACATAGGATCTTAAATGAAGACTATGGGATGTATGATGTATTCTAAGGGTAGAATAAGCAATAAGAGATATAAAAACTAATATAAAATGAAATAAATATATTATACCTATCTTGAACTGAGTTGTAGGTAAAATGCATTTCTTTCCACAAATGTAAGCAATTCTTCAAGCTCGTGATGGCAGATGTGGATTGGATGTAGAATTTTTTTGGAATAGTGGTGTTAAGGTCTCCTTAATTTTCCAAAAATTAAAGCATTATTTCAAGGTTTAGATTTCATGGTCCTTGATCTAAAGGGTTAGTTGGGTATAAATGGAGCAACACCAATTGGGAAAATTGACATTGATCGTGAGAGAATCGACAATGATTTACCTTTTTTGATAGTAGATGATTTTATCTTTAGTGGTTTGTTCCAATTATGGTAAAATTTAGTTTTATAAGAAAGAGGTTGTTTAGGACAAGGTTATTAATGGGTAAGGCAGTTAAAAGGTTAATATTCCCTAGGTTGTGAATAGATTTCAGTGGTTAGGGAGGTAAAATGGTAACTTATAAAAACAAATTATTAGATGGTTAATGGTAAATAAATAAACTTTAAGATAGGGATATTTAAGATATTATAATAAAAATAATAGACCTACAACATCAAATAAAATGTATATAATATATGAAATTATAGTGTCTACATTTTCCCCTTTTTATGAAATGGTATATAATACGTGTTGCAAGATAAAAAATGATAGAGGTCCAATTCCCCAAGTTTATGTGAGGAGGTATCCCCCCTCAAATTAAGAGATAATGTAGATGAAGAGTGGGTGATAGGTTTGAAAAAATGGAATAGTGGATGGAATGGATGACAACAAATGAGATATAATTTTGTAGATGCATAACATGAAGTATATGTTTTGCACTGACAAGGTGTAAGGTAATACAGGCAGAGATGCCCCAAGGCAAATCCCATAATAAAATGCCACAACTAAAAATAGGTGGCCTTAAATAAAGATTAAACAAGAGGATAAGTGATAGGGTTTGGCTGATTGAAGTATCTGGTGTGTTATATGGTATGTGCACTACTTATAGATAGTTATTCTTAAGAAAAAATGCACTCTTGGGACACACAAAAGGGGAGATACCCAAAAAATTACATGCTTTACGTAGGTTATAGGACTAATAGGGGGTCTAAATTGACAAACTTGAAATGTTATAAGACAAATAATAGTGTATATGTGGCAAGGTACTAGTGGTGAGGTTATAGAACAGGGTTGGATGTATGAAAAAGACTACAAGTAGTGAAAAATAGGCAAATCAATGTTGATCCAGAATGAATCAAAACTGATCCAACAAATCAATGTTGATCAAAAATAGATTAGAGATGATCCAAAACTAGGTATATAAGCAAATATAACATGGAAAGGGCTTATTTTCTATTGATGTGAAATGAATAATGAGTGAAAATCAGATGATGATCATGATGTGAAGTGTAATGGAGGCTAGTGACAGTGGTTTGAGGTGATGATGATGGTCCCAAGATGAGATAGGCCCTATTATTTTCTAATTTTTTTGAATTTTTTGAGTTTTTTTATTTTTTGGATTAAGGGAATATGTTAGGAATAGGTATTATAGTAATACAAATTTGATGTCAATTCTTATGAATCAATGATGATTCAAGTGGAATCGATATAGTTTCATCTGAAATAGCATTGATCTAGCTGAAATGGTATTGATCTATAATAGATCGATGTTGATTCACAAAATAAAATGAAATGTTAAATTAGAGTACCTAGGGTTAGACTAAGTAATTTTTTATGAAAGTTAAGGATTATAGAGGATTTTGATAACATGCATAGACATTATTGCATATGTGAGATCATGTGTCACCTTTGTTAGAGTGGTTATGGAAATAGTTGATGATGATTGGGCACACATGGAGGTTGTAGGCCTAGGAGGAGTGTGCTTCTACCAATGCATTCACCAAGATGTGAGCTTGTTCATCACATTACTAGAGGGATGGGACAAGACTGATAGGAATTTTTGGCTACCTATAAGGGAGATGATGATTATGGAGGAAGATATATATAAGATAATATGACTATACTTTTATGGAGTAGCGATTATATTAGTGGATGAGTGAGGGCATGTAACAACATTGATATGATTATATGGTGGGGATGTTGTAGATATTACCTTTGTTACTAGTGGTTTTGTGTTTGAGTCTTTAAATGAGGTTGATATATAGGGGAGGGAAGTCTTGATGATGATGATGATGATAATAGCCATCTTGTGATATTCTCTCCTAGACTTAGGAAGATATAGGTTCCCATAGAGCCTTATAGATGTTATTGGGTGTGGAGGACCTAGAGGAGGTATGAGTTGGATGTTATTATCATTTTAAAGTGTTGGGAATATGAGCAAATTAGGGTGGTGTGTCCTATTGGTACCTCATAGATATAGTGATACAAGATTGACTATAGTGTTGCCTTCCTACAATATAAGGTAGATTTAGTTTGAGATTATAAAAATGGTGTGAATTTTGACCTAGAGTATTATTGAGGGGTCCTTGAGGGGCTATGATATGGAGATACTTTTTGATTAGAGGTAGAGATCTTAGACATCCAGATGGAGAGATGGATCATAGGATGAAGGATGGACTATGTGATTATTTCCATTTTGGGTGGGTGTAGAAATAGTTTGTCTTAGTATAAGATATTCCATGAGACATGAATTTATATAGATAGTATGAGATAAAGCCTATACTCTTAGAGCCACACATGACATATATTTTGGTAGGGGCCAAGGAGGAGGAGGTAATAGGGTCAGATGTAGAGGATGTTGGGTGAACTCCAACATTATTAGTATGTTGGGTAGGATAGTTGGTTGCATGATAGGAGAGGGTGGTGAGACCTTGACAGGAGTAAATAGATGATGATATGGAGGATGTTGAGGACGATGTAGGAGGAGAGGATGAGATGGGACATGAGGGGTAGAGGGGATAGGATAGAGGAAATGATTGGGTAGAGGAGGAGGAGGAGCTATATATCATAGAGATTATTATAGAGAGAGATACACTGAAGGCCTAGTGTATTAAACTATTGGGATAGGTGGATATAGTACAAAGGGATCTAACCACTATGCATATTGACTGAGACATGATACAAACCATATTAGATACACTATGGGTAGAGTTCAATACCTTACAATTGAGCCATGCTCTAATAGTGAAGGTTCAAGATTGATTGTGCATGGAGAAGGATAACCTATAGTGGGGGGATAGAGGCTCTTCAAGATAGATAGTTGTAGGGGTGGCTAGGCTTATCATAGGGTAGGTAGGGATAGTGAGTATAGACATGTACTCAGAGATGGTAGTTGATATGCGTTACTATGAGCAAATCATTTTAGATATGCATTTGGAGATTCCATGTTATGCTATCCATTTATCCATATATGGCAGATCTTCCAGGAGGACTCACATAGGGTTAGTTAGTACATGGAGTGTATCCTTTGGGAGGGATTAGAGGAGTGACAAAGATAGAGGAGGATAAGGGGGAGGGGATGGGAGTAGAGGTGATCATGGAGGTATGGATTGCATCTATTTGATCAAGATCTAGTTTACGTAGTAGCTCATTATTATATTTATTGTATTGTCCAAAGAGCCATAGACTTTGCATATGGATGTTATGATGTACACTTTGAATATATATATATTCATGATTTTGATTGAGTTGTGATGTTTATATTTTCTATGGAATTTATTTATGTATTGTGGATGTTTATGGATTATATTATCATGGATACTTGTATTTAGATTATGTGATTATGGATGCTTGTATTTAGATTATGTGATTATAGTTTTAGATGATGTGACAGATTATGGTTTTTACATGTTTTAGATTTACATTCAAAATGTTTATGGATTATGATTATTATGGATATGAATTTGATTATGGATTATGGATTGCGTGATTATGAGTTTAATTAGATTATAGATTATGGACCTTTATGTGATTATTAAAAATGTTTATGGATTATGACTATGGATGTGAATTAGATTATGAATTATGGACTATGTTATGTGACTATGGATTTTATGGAATGTTAAAATGTTTATGGATCATTATTTTGTTACTATAGATGTGATTAGAATGTTTATTATGGATCATGATTAAGTTATTATGGATGTGAATTAGATTATTTTATTATATTAGGTTATGAATTATGGATTTTTGGATTAATATATTATTGAGCTTTGATTAGGATATATGTAGCAAGCCTATTTTTAAGTAATTAAATATCATAAATTTGATTTACAAAGGGTTTTATTACTTGTTATTGAATTGTATCATAACTCAAGAAAAATATTGAAATAAATGCATGTGCATCGCTAACTAATTATTAATAAATACCCTAACAACCTTGGTTGACTATGTTTAGGATCAATTGGTTTGAGATGGAAATTTCTAAGAACCTGCTTTAGGATTTTGATAAAAAGTGAATCTTTGAATAAAAATAAATTTTCACCTTGCATACCAATAATTAAGGTTCACCTTAGGATCCTTTTTTTCCAACCCATGTAAACTAATCAATGCAAGAAATCTACTAAATTAAATAAAGCTAATCAATGGAAGAATCTTTTTTGGGATATTTTATGTATGCTAGCTATCCTTTGAGGTATTGGTCTATATTTTGAGAAATGTTTTTCAAAGCAGTTATCCTTCGATAGAACAGTCTATAATTTTGATATATAGTTGTCTTTTGAAGGATCAATCTATTATTTTTGCCTATTTTGATAAATGCTTTGTTTTGATTTTCTTTTGATCCCAACATTATTATTTCTTTATGGATTGGCCTTGTGCATCCTAGAATAGTTTACAAAATCTTTGTTGTACAAGATAATACTCTTATTCCAAAAATGAACTAGTAATAGGGAAGGATTTCAAGAAATAATGATTTGGGGCATTATCCCATTATAGGTAGAGATTTTCCAATTGGAGCATGTTACAAATAGAACTAGGGTATTCATAATCAATGTTTAGAACATAAAATGTTGCTAGATAACCACATGTATCTATATATCATTATTTGGTATAAGAATGAAAGGGATATGGTTTTATCAAAACAAATGAAAAGAAAAGAAATTCATTATACCAAGGTGATTAATACTCATTAATAGTGGAAAAGATGTAAATTCAATGCATTAAGAGGATCTCATTATGATTTTCCATCAAGAGAGGCCAGATGATATGCCCTAGATCTATATTTATGAGTGATAATATATGGTCTGAGCCACTTTGGAGCAAATTTTCCCCATTTGCTTTTTTTCATATTAGTGTTGATTTTATTTTCAGACAAGGTCACCAATATTAAATACACATTTTTTTAAATGTTTATTATAAGAGCATTTTATTTATTCCTAATATACATGGAGATGGTCAAGGGAAATTTATTGATGCTCATTTAAGATCTCAAGTTGGGTCAATCATTCCTGATGGAAGTCATCCTCAAAAATGGTATCTTTAAGGGAGATGTGAAGGGAAAGAGTTTAAACTTCAAGAGGAAGTTCAACTTTAGTACCATAAACTAGGGAGAAAGGAGTAGCACCCATAGGGGTTTTAATATCTATTTGATAATCCCATAAGGCAAAGGGAACATGAAGATGCCAATTCTTTCCTACTTCATTAATGACCTTAGTTACAATTTTGACAAGAGTTTTATTGGATGCATTAGCTTGCCCATTAGCTTGAGGGTAATAAGGTGAGTATAATCTTAGCTTAACATTAAAAAAATCACAAATTTTTTGAACTTTTTTATTTTTAAAAGATTTTCCATTATCTGTGATGATATTATGAACAACACCAAAATGATAAATAATATGCTGACTAATGAATTCCATAATTTTGTTTACTTTGGTCAAGATAATAAGACTAGCCTTGACCCACTTAGTGAAATATTAAATGGTGGTAATGATAAATCCATGGTACTGGGAAGATTTAGGATTAATCTAAAATATAAGATCAATCACCCACTAAGAGAATTGCTAAAAGTCTTGTGCTACCTTTAATGTTTGACTAGGGATATGTGATAGGTTGGCATGTTGCTAACATTTTATAAATTTATTAATGTATTCATAAAAATATTTATTTAAAGTGGGCCAATAATATCCCAATTATAAGACTCTCTTAGCGATGGTGTGACTGCTAAAATGTTAACCACATGACCCATCATGAGTTTTTTTGATAGTGAGGGTAACTTCATGATTTTGTAGACAATGAAGAAGGATACCATCAAAACCATGATTATAAAGAACACCCCCTGGTATGAAAAAATGCATGATGTAATGCTAGAAATCTCATTTTCCATTTTTGGATAGACTTGGAGGAATAATCCCCTTTGATAGGTAATCAAATATTTATACGTACCAGAGATCTAATGGATTTTACTCTACATTGTGGATGGAAGGAAGAACATCTTTAGTAAAAGAAGGTTGATTAAATTTTTGGATAAGTATAAGTAATTTAGATTCCTAAGAGGAATATGGGATAAATAAGTCCAAATAAGCCATGGTATCCACAAAATTGTTAGCTGAACAAGGACTAGTTTGGATAACATAATGCTTAAAAGTAGCTAGTAATTGATCAGCTAAGATATTATGTTTTTGATGGGTGTCATTCTTACATTAATATATGCCCTTAATTTTATTAACCACAAGCTAGTAATCACCATAGATATCAAGTGTTTTAATACCTAAAGCTAAATTAGTTTGGAGACCTATGATCAAAGTTTCGCATTTCACCATATTATTAGTGCAACCAAAATCAAGCTTAAAAGATAAAGTAATAGGTGTCCCCCCAGGAGGGATTAGGATAATTTTAGCTCCCATACCATTCTCACATTTGGATCCATAAAATAATAGAGTCATTTGATATTGTGGATATATTTATGATGTGGAGGCTATGGATTCATCTAGGAATTCATAATTAACTAGTTGATTCATCAACAAGAGGTGCCTCAACAAGATGATCAATAATGATTTGAAATTTCACTATTTTGTTATGGATAAACTCAAGATAAAATTATGTAAAAATCATAATCCATTTAGCCATTCACTAATTATGATAAGGCTTTGAATTCATAAACTTTAAGGTATCAGTGTTCATAATCACATAAGTACTACTCATCATGATGGGCAAACATGGCTCCTAGGGCATGATATGTAGTATAAATATACAACAACAATGGTTTTTCTTCCTTTAGGGGAATGAGAAATGGTGGTGAAATAAGTTGTATTTTAAGATAATTTAAGGCATCTTGAAAACCAAAGTCCAAATTAAAATGGATATCCTTCCTTAGGAGGTGATGGAATGGTTAATATTGATCGGATAGCTGGGAGATAAACTTATGAATAGATTATAATTTTCTTGGTAAACTACATAATTTCTTAAGATTAGATGGAGGTGGAATTTTAAAAATGGATTTAATCTTAGTGAGGTTAAATTATATCCCTTGAATAGAGATAATAAATCCTAAATGTTTACACATTAGAACTCCAAAAATGCATTTCTTAGAATTTAGATAGACATGAAATTATATTAAGCAAGCAAAGATTACTTTCAATACTTAAAGATGGTATTTTTGTAATTTTGAATTAATAAGGAGATCATCCACATAATCCTTAATAATTTTATGGACTATAACATGGAATATATAGGTCATGGTTTTTTGATAGGTGGCTCTTGTATTCTTTAGGCTGAAAGGCATAACCCAATAGCAAAAGGTACCCTAAGGAGTAATAAATAAAGTCTTATTTTAATCTTTTAGTAAGATAAAGATATAATATTATATAGATAAACCATCCATAAGTGATAACATTTCATGACTAGTTATTAATTCCACTAATTGGTCAATATTAGGGAGAGGAAAATCATCCTTAGGACAAGCGAGATTAAGCTTGTGAAAATTAGTACAAAGGCATAGTCCTCATATGGTATTTATGATAGGGATGATATTAGATACCCCTTGAGGGTAATTGATAGGCTAGATAAAGATGATGGATAAGAGACATTGTAATTTTTCCTTAACTAAGAGTGCAATGCAAAGGTGCATCTTTCAAAGCTTTTGTTTTATAGGTTTGGTGTCATGGAATATGACAATGTTATAGATGACAATAGTAGGGTCGACACCAGGCGTGTCACTATAGGACCAATTTAATTCTTCATTATGATATGTCAAAAATGTAGTGAAATCATGGTGCTCCTAAGGATCTAAATATTTACTAACCTTAACAATTTGTAGAGTCTCATGACATCCTATGTTAATGTCAATAGTAGCCTCATTTAATAGACTAGAGGTTTTATATGGAAGGTATTTATGTATATGGGAGTTATTTGTGCCTAAATATGTTAAAATAAACTCATCATCTTGGTACTGAAGAATAGGGATGGTGGGAAAAATGTTCCCTATCATATTTGGGTAGGATAGAGGACTGGTTTTGGCCTCCCCATTGCATTGATGGATGATAGGATCTATGGTGATGGAATTGACTAATAAATTTTGGGGGAATGGATATAATGTCATATATCATAAAAGGGGTATTGGATGGTGAGGATGGCATGCCCTCTTCAAGAATAGGTAGAAGAATAACTTCTAGGGTAGTTTTGGGATTTTTTTCTAAATTGAGGCCATGCTTTTCATGGGGTTTCTTAAAATCTCCTAACTTAACCTCGTGTGGGCCTTGTTCATAGTGTCCTTTACCAAAACCCTTCCAAGCACATCACTATAGGTATTTCTTTTCAAAGTGAGGTTTATCTAGGAATGAAAATTTTGAGGTAAAATGTTTAGCATGGGTTTGGTTACCAAGACCTAAAGAAGGTTGATTGATTCCACCATAGATCAAATAGGGGTGGAGGAAAGGTGGACCAAAGGTAAAATATCTCCTAGATTAGGATAATATGCATGGTGTTTATCCATAATTCCATATTCTTGGGGAATAGGAGAGTATTGAGTATCAATAATTGACAGCTACTGAAATATGGAATCAATGGATTCCTTACCAATCCTTGATATAGGGATTGTCATACTATATGAAACCTCATTAGATGATGATAGGGTTACACTTTATAATGGAATTAAAATGTTTTTTGGTTGAAAGTTAAGGTTGCAAGTTTTAAATAGATGGGGATCAACCAGGACATTGTATATTTTACCCTCCTATTTGAATTTAATACATCAATGCAAAGTGGAGTGGATGAAATGTATGGAATGTATCCAAGGATGTCCTAATAGGATGTTTTATTGAAACTCTCATTCTGTTACATATAATAACTTGGGTAGAGTGTGTACACCTACTTGGATGGGAAGGATGAACATTTGTAACAAAGGGGCCATAGTATCATTGAATGCTTGTATAATAGCTAAGGATTGAGCTACAACCATTTTAGATAATTTTAATTGTTTAAATACATGAGAGGAGATGATATTTATACTTTCACCATTATCAATCATTACTTTTTTTATTTGAGTTTGGTCAATTTGGGTAGTGATAAATAGTGGAGGATCCTAATCATCAAGTTGTAATAGTGATATTTTTGAATCATGGAATGTTATGGATAATGGATTTTAAAGGGATGTGATAAAATCCAATAGAGGATAAGGTTCATCAACTTGTATCTTGGTGGACTATAAGGCTTCTATCATAGCCTCATGATGTTGTGGAGTGTTTTGGATAAGTTCATATAAATAAATCTTAACTAGGATAAGGGAGGTTTGGATAAGTTGATCGAGGATCTTAGAGTAAGACCCTTTCAATGGATCCTAACTAGGTTTTTCTATCTTTTGAGGCATTGGTAGGAAAGTTTCATTTGACTTTGAACCTTGATCTTTCAAACTAGTTATTTGAATATTTCCTATGGTGGGTACTTTGTGCTTAGGATAAGCCTCTACACCTAATCCTTATGGATAGTAAGGGTTTAAAGGGTTATGTATTGGCATTATCATAGTGGAAAGATACCTTTATGATGTTATATGCTCTTTAGTACAGGATTCTATGATAGTGGATTGCATTCTTGCTGAAGGATGGGGTCCCAATATAAATGCTTTTATTTGAATAGGTGGCAGAAACACCTTCCCTTTTTGAATCTGGTTAGGGGTAGCAGGGATGTCCTCTTTAGGGAGTTTAATCCTAATGGGAGTATGTTGAAAATAATTTCCTTGTGATGCCCCAAGGTTTTTGTTTTTCATATTTATAGCCTTCCCCTTAATTTCTCTAAGATTTGGCTCTTCTTGAGCTATGAGGGGAGCTAGTTTTAGGTTTGGTTGAGGTAATGTAACAATCTCTTCAAGGAGAAGTTAGATGGGATGGGTATGCTACACATAGGTATTGATATGATACAAGGAATTGTATGCATATATTTTTGAATATCTAATCAATCATTTTCCTTGATAGATCCTTCCTTATTTATTTCACATTGATCATCTTAAATGTTTTTAGATAATTTCTCCTCAAGTGGATCCCAAATAATGAGATCCAGAAAGCTTTAGTGAGTTTTTAGGATAACTTCACTTAATTTAGATGGTTCAAATATGTCTCCTTTAAGGATATTAAGGATATAATTACTACCAACCTATTTAGGCATAAGTTGATCATGTATTATATTGATTATATGGGTCTCATGGTCTAAGGTGGATCCTAAATTGGCTTCTATAGAATTAGGCATGGAAGCATGATTAGGGAATGGCTGCCTAAAGATGTATATAGACCAATTAGGGGGAGTGTTATGGTTATATAATTTTAAATCACATTAATCAATAAGGCTATGTACTATACCCTTGAAATAATGACACCTATTGATGACATGACCTATTACATGGTGGTAATTGTAAGTCATTTTCCTTAGACTAGCTAGGCTTAGGGAGAGATTTGTTGAGAGGCCTAATCATAATAAGTTTGATGATAGATGCATTTAAAATATTACCTAAGATATATTCATAATATTATCTTAAATTTTTATACTATCATGGATGAACATGTGTTAAAGGTTTTTGGGATTGTGCCTGAGAGGTAGATAGCTTAGATTAGCTTTTTGTTTATGGTGGTACTAATTTTAAGACTATGGCATTAGCATTTCCTTTGGTTTCATTATTATTATTAATTTAGAGGGATTAGGTTTGAATTTTTTACTATGAAATTTCACTTCCCCTTCTTCCAAAACTCTAATTTCTAGTTTCTGGGTCCTCATCAAAGGTTTTGAAAGATTGCACCCATAAAGTTAACTGTTAGGAATATAGAATATAGAGAAATATTGATGAATTAAAGATGAAAATAAAATATAGAAAATAAAACACAATAGAGACACAAATTTAACATGGTTCACCCAATATGGGCTACATCCACATAAAAATAACCAGTCCTTCTTATTATTCAATCCAACAATTGAAGGGAAAAACCTACAATACAACCAATGCAATATCATCTTCACTCACATACAGTGTGACACCATAATTACAATTATCTCATATAAAATTAGGCTTACATATTATGTAAATAATGTACAAACATAATTTCTACCATTATATCTATTACCTAATAGTGAATGGTCCATATTTACTACAAAATTACAATATTTTATAGTGCATTTTTAATAAAAATTTTCTTCATGAGTGTTACCCCCAAACCCCTACTAGGTGGATCCAAAATAGGTTATTTCCCTCCCTATATCCCCATGGTGACCCTATATTTGGGAGTGTTGCCTCCCCCATACCCTCCCTATTAGGAACTAGGCATTAAAATATGATCAGGTTCCACCATCCAACAATCTCTCACTTGGAGACTGATTGTTGCAAATCCATTGCTACAACTCTTGCTTGTAATTTTATTTAAAATTTTACCCTAACATGTTTCTCATCTTAATTTTATCATTTAATACCGATTGAAGCTAAACAACTCTCTATCTTCTCTTTAGTGACTACCTTTATTAGCATATTTTCAAGATTCTAACTCATATGGATCTTTTCCAATTTTAGTTGACCATCTTCCAAAATTGAATGAATTAAGTGATACCTAAGTTGTATATGTTTTATTCTTGAGTGGAATTCCAAGTTTGTTTCTAAATTAAAATCACTTTGGCTATCATTGTACAACCTGCAATCTTCCTGCTTATGCTTCAACTCTTTTTTAAAATGTTAAATCCATATCATCTCTTTGCTAGCTTATATAGTTACAACATATTCTATCTCTATAATTTACAATGCAACTATCTTCTATAATTTTGAAAAATAACTAACTATTGTATCACCAATAGTGAAAACATAACCTTTGGTATTCCTCCTATCATATAAATCTCTAGCTATGTATGTATCAACATATCCTTGTAAGGTAACATTTGAACCTTCATAGCAAAATTGTCTACTAGTAGTCCATCTCAAGTACCTCAGAATCTACTTGACTACATCCCTTTTCTCTTTTCCTAGATTATTCATAAACCTACTCTGCATGAGAAATATCTGGTCTCCTACATACCATAACATACATTAAACTTCAAACTATTAAAGCATATGAAACTTTAGACATGTAATTGATTTTTACTACATTTTCAGACACTATTCCTTTCTTAATTTAAGTGCCCTCCCAAAGGTGTACTTACAATTTTTTTCATCTTGCATATTGAAACTGACTAACACCTTTTTTATATACTCTTCTTGAGACAATGCCAATTTTCTAGTTTCCTATCTCTTATTATTCTCATACCAAGGATTTACTTTGCAGTACCCAAATCCATCATTGTAAATAAATTTAATAATTTTCTTTTGAGATTATATATATCCTACATGTTAGACCCTACAACAAGCATGTCATCTACATACAATAATAAGATAATATAGCTTTCATTATCTAATCTCTTAAAATAGACACAGTGGTCAAATACACATCTACTATAACTTTTTTCTATCATAAATATGTCAAATTTCAAATATCACTGCCTTGGAGCTTGCTTTAGACCATACAAACTATTCTTCAACTTGCACACCATTCTCCTTACCTTTCACTTTGTATCCCTGTGGATGTTCCATATATATTTCCTCCTCCACATCACCATGAAGGAGAACAGTCTTCACATCTAACTATTCAAGGTACAAATCTTCTACTGCTACCAAAATTAAAATATTTCTAATGGAAGTCATTTTTACAATTAGAGAAAATATTTTGTCAAAATCAATACCTTTCTTTTGTGCAAACCCCTTTACAACAAGTTTGAACTTGTACCTATTTTTTCCTCCATCTTCTTCCTTCAACCTATAAACACATTTAGTCTAAAATGCTCTTTTACCTATAGGAAACTGAACCAAATCCCAAGTTTGGTTATGTACCAAGGAGTCCATCTCCTCATTCATGCCTTTCTCCCACTTCTTTCTAGTTTCTATTTGCATTGCTTCTTCATAGCTTTCTGGCTCACTGCCATTAGTTAATAATAAATAATAAAGGGAAGGAGAGTATCGTTTAATAAGTCTAATTACTCTGGTAGATCTTCTAACTACACTTCTAGAAGTTTGAGGTAATTCTTATTGTATTTATTGCACATTATAATTTTTTAGAACTTTTAGAATTTAATTTCCTATGATTTCATCAATTACTGCATATTTTGTATTTAAATTTTCTTATTTCTTTCCCTGCAACTGATCTCTATACATGACCTTCTCATTAAAGATCACATTTATACTCCTAATGATTTTACAAATTTTTAAATCCCATAAATGATAACCAAAATCATTAACTCTATATTCAATAAAAGTGTATTTCTTGGATTTTTCTTCAAGCTTGGTTCTATTTTCTTTATCAAAATGGATAAATTCTTCACAACTAAAAGTCTTAAAGAAGTAGTAATCTACCTTTTTACCTGTACATGCTTCTTCTATAATTCAACCATCCAAAGGACTTAAAGGCCCTCTATTTATTAAGTAAATAATAGTATCCATAACATCTACCCAAAACTATAAGGTCAACCCTACATATAATCTCATGCTCCTTGCACGCTCCATGATTGTCCTATTCATCCTTTCTGACACACCATTTTGTTGTGGTGTTCTTGGGACCATCTTATCTCTATGAATCTCATGGGATGAATAGTAATTATCAAATTCCTTACTATAATATTCACCTTCATTATTTGATCTGACACACTTCAACTTATTTCTTGTCTCATTCTCAACAAAAGCTTTCCATTTATTAAAAGCCTCAAATACATCAATTTTTTTTAAATCCAATAAACCCAAGTTTTTCTAGTTACATCATCAATAAAAGTAACATAATAGTAAGAGCCATCAAGGGATGATATATGAGTTACTTTCCATATATCTGTATGCACAAGATCTAACTTTTCATCCTTTTTTGTCTTACCAACTTTGATAAATTTGACTCTCTTCTATTTTCCATACACATAGTGCTCACAAAAATCCAAATCCACCTTCTTCAAATCTGGGAACAAATTCTTTGAGTGGAGAACTTGTATCCCTTTTCACTCATGTTTCAAAGTCTATGGTGGCATAATTTTTTATCCACTTTTGTGTAAGATAAAGAAATAGAAGAATCAACATTACCATTAGATAAATATAATGTACCTACCTTCTCTCCTTTTGATATTACCAATGATCTTTTAGTGACCTTTCATGAATATTATATAAATGTAAATATGTAGCCCTCACTTCCCAACTACCCTACTAAAATTATATTTCTTCTCAACTCAATAACATGCCTCGCCTCTTTTAGCAACCATTTATTTTCATTCTATAATTTTATTTATATCTTACCCTTTCCTAAAATTTTTTAGGGTTCACCATCACCCAAATAAACCTATCTAAAATCACCTTGAACATAGTCTTGAAAATATTTCTTATGGGGTGTAGCATGAAATGAATTGAATCTAACACCCAAGAATCATTAATGTTATCTAAATAAAGGATTAAATCATCTTGTAACACATCACTTGCTACATTTATTTCTAATTTTTATCTTGTTATCCATCTCTTTGTTTTCCTTTTCAAAACCAACAATATTTCTTTAGGTGTCCTTTCTTCCCACAAATCTAGCACACCAATGTTCCTCTAGATTTAGATATACCCTTCTTATACTTAACATGATTACCTGGGCCCTTTCCTCTATATTTTTTTCCTCCCCTATTCTCCATAGTCAAAACATTACCTGATGTCTCACTTGTGATTTTCCATCACATTTATTTGCTAAGAATAACACTGATAACATCATCAAACTTTAAAGTGTTTGAACTAGAAACAATATTAATCACAGCCATGACCAATCCATTCTAGCTTTCTAGAAATTAGCAAAGAATCAAAGATCCCTAACCTCATCATCAAAATTTATTCCTACAGAGCTTAACTAATTTGTGACCATGTTAAATTCATTTAAATGATTAGCAATAAATCCACCTTCTAACATTTCTAGATTAAATAAATGCTTAATAAGAAATACCTTGTTAGAGGTTGAGGGTTTTTCATACATTCTATCCAATTCATTTATCAAATCCTTTATTATCTTTTATTTAGAGATATTGAATGCCACTAACACTGCCAGGCACATTTATATTGTTTCTAGTGCCATTCTATCAAAAACATCCCAATCTTCATCCTTCATAGTTGCCAACATCTTTGTTATTCCACCTAATGATAGGAAAAGATCCTTTTGATATAGATAATCCTCCATTTACATCTTTCATAGCTAGTAGTTTTGGCCACTAAAGTTTTCAATCTTAAACTTTCCTTCTTATGCCATTGTTTCCACTCAAAATAAGAACCCTATTTTCTTATGAGTTTATCTACCAAATAAACCTTTAGATCTGATACCAATTTTTAAGAATAAATAACACAAAGAAATATTAATGAATTAAAGATGGAAATAAAATTCAAAAAACATAACATAATAGAAACATATATTTAATGTGGTTCACCCAATATGGGTTGCATCCACACAGAAATAGCTAGTCCTTTTTATTATTCAATCCAACAAATGAAGGAAAAAACCTATAATACAACCACTATAATATCCTCTTTACTCACATACAACATTCCACCATAATTATAATACATTTATATCAAAGGAGGGTTAAATATTAGAGTAAAAATTCACAATAATAATTTCTACCATTAGATCTATGACCTAATAGTGAATGGTTTAGATTTACTATGAAATTACAATATTTTATAGTGTATTTTTAACAAAATTTTGCTTCAGGGGTGCTACCCCAAAACCCCCACTAGAGGGGCTCCAAAATATCTCATTACCTCCCTTAGACCCCCATGGTGACCCTAGTGGGGGGCATTGCCCCCCCACACCCACCATGTCGAGAACTGGGCATTAAAATAAGATCATGCTCCAACATCAACAAGATATGTTTAACACATGATCTCGCAAATAATTCAATTAGTTTGAGTTATGGAAGGTAAAAGGTGAGTTGGTTTATGATACCCTCTATCTAATCATGAAATCAGTGATAGATTTTTCATCAAAATATTTGATGGCATAGAGGTCAACGATAGTCACTTTTCTTGTGATTTTGATAGTAAAGTGTTCTAATAAGATTTGGATTAGCTTCCCAAAAGAGAATAGGAAATATTGAGGAATCAAATTATACTAGTCTAAGGCTAGTCTAGCTAGCAACATGAGAAAGGTTCTGAGAAGAAGAACATCATTATGTGCTATAAGATAGAAAGCATATATGAATGCTTGAAGGTGTTTCTGAGGATCCCCCTTATTTTTAAAATTCATAAATTTTGGAACCTCCCACTATGAAGGGTATGGTCTAATCGAGACAATTGGGTTAATAGGCTCATTACAAATTTGCTCATAAGTGAGCATATTTTTCTACCAAGAAGTAGAAGCTTCCAAATTGACCATACTATTCATGAGGATACTCATAAGGTTTGGTTGGGTATTTTATTGAGGAATACCCCCAAGACATTTTGTTACAAATGTTGATAGGTAGGAAATGGAGTGGAAAAGGGATGTGATAAAGGATAACCAACCGAGGTGGTCATAATTAGTTAGGATGCCACCACATACTATGTGGCTTGTAAGGGTATATAGGTGGACCCAAGATCTTGTGAGGGAGTTATGTATTAGGTTGTCAATGGGATATATTATTGAGGATGTGGACTTATGAGGGCTTTTTAAAAAGGTTAAGTTTGGGAATTTAAAGGTACACTAGTTTGGATAGGCAAAAGAGTTGTTAAGATTGAGATAACTAAGTTATGAGGTGTTTTGGTAAGAGGTAGAGTAGACATAGGTTGAGGTGTGGTAATATTTTGAGCTTGGGTACTAGTTGGGGATGGGCCATTACACATTGCCAGAGATAAATTGCTTAAAATTTAAGTAGTGTCAGTGTTGGAACTTGTCAGGGGAGGATTATTTTGGGAGGACACCATAGCTGTGGTGAACCCTTCACCTTCCTCTAAAGGCATGCTTAATGCATTAACAAAAAACTATGTATGAGGGGAAAGTGGAAAGTAGATTGTTCAAGTGCTAAGGTAATGGTTAAGCGTGATTAGATTACTATTTTAGGATCACCTTGAGTATAATATTGGGAAATACCCTCCCCCATGGATTCAAGGGAGCTAGGATGACTATGAGAGTTCTCCATGGATGAGGATGAAGCTGGGGGTTCAATTTGCTTTAGTGACTACTATCGTATCAAAACCATGTAGTGATAAAGGAAAAATTAAAAAAAAAAACACACACACAATAGTATTTTAATTATCTCATTTTTAGTGAAAAAAGGCACACATGTTACAAGACATACCTAAAAATATTTTACTTTTTAAAAAATTAACTAAAAAGTGTATAAGAAAAAAAAAGGTTACCAAAGGTCCTAAGAAGTGGAAATCTAGAGATGGTTTTAGGTTTGTTTAGGATCAAAATATCTCTATATGGGAATCAATACATGGTTTGATAATGGGGCCTACCACCTCACTTCATACACTACAATGTAAAGTTTTTTGGTGCTTAGCCATTATATATCAAATAAATATAGTTTATACTCAGTCAACATATTGAGTTGGTTATCCCCTTGGTGATGAAATCCAAGTAGGATAGATAGGATAAAGTTTACCACTAGGTGATGAAATCCCAGTCAATTACCTTATGTCAATGTTTGATGAATTAATTATGTAAGTTATTTGGTATGTGTGTGAAATAAGTGATTGTTATGATAAATTAACCACCTACATTACTCTATATGAATTACCTAAGCACGAAAAAATGGATACATTTTTTTTTTAACCTTTAAAAAGAAAATTAAAAATAATTTTGGATTTTTATTTTGAATGAAGACAACAATCAAGATAAAAAGATAAGAATGGATGAATTCACAATGAATTATAATAATAAAAATGAGACCTTAGAGGTCCCACCAGGCATGCCAGAATGTTATAGTAGTTTTTCATTTTTCCCTTAATTTAATTAACTTACTAAAAACTCAATGAAATGTAAGGTTTATGAAGAATACATGAAGATACAAAGATGGTTACACAACACTTGAATATATTGAATGAGATAACTTATTTATGGATTGTAAGAATAAGATAAACACAAACAAACAACTTGGGAAAAAATGAATTAATAGATAGATAGGTGAGTTGTCTGGTTAGGAACCAGTCCCAGGAAATTATAAACTTCCTCAAGTGGATGTCAGTGCACTATTTTCATAATTAATTAGATAAATAACACTTGAAATTACAAAATATAAATATGCGATAAAAATAATTATTATGATTTAATCTTAATTTAAGTTATCAATGTAAGCAAAGTATTCATCCCAATAAACCATAGTAGTATTCACATACTTTTATTGACATCAAGTTGGTCAAAAGTGGCTTCAATTGAGGGAGAGTAAAAAATGGAACAAAGTGATAAATTTAAGGCTATGTCACTATGGTCAATTAAAATGGGTTGAGATACAATTATTATATTATTAATATTAATTCCATCATGCACATTTTGGGTAGAGTCATCTACATAGTAATGTCATGTTTAAAAAGACAAAAAAAGCTGAATATTTTAAGATAGATTTCCTAGGATAAAAATGTTTGGGTTTTAAAAACCAAGTATAGTGGATTAATGTTGATCCTATAGGATTGGTGTTGATTCTATAATATTAGTGTTAATTTAGATGAATCAACATTGATTCTATTCAAAACTGCACTTAGTTAAAAGCTGGGAGCTATAAGATAACAAAAGAATCTTAAATGAAGATTAAGGGATGTGTGTTATATTAAAATGGTAGAATAAGTTGTAAAATACATAAATACTAATATAAAATTAAATTATTAGATTATACTTATCTTGAACTAATTTTTAGGCAAAATGGATTTTTTCACATAGATGCAAGTGGTTCTTCAAGCTCATGATAGCGGATGTGGATTAGATGTAGTAAAATTTTGGTAGAATAATTATAAGGTCTCCTTAATTCTACAAAAATATAAGTAGAATTTCAAGGTTTAAATTTCATGGTCCCTAAGCCAAAGGGTTGGCTGGGTATAAATGGATCGATGTCGATCAAGAGAATCAATGTTGATCATGGGAAAATTGAAAACAATTCACCCTTTTTGGTAGTAGATGATTGTATCCATGTTGGTTTATTCCAACTATGAGTAAATTTGGGTTTATAATCATGAGGTTGTTGAGGACAAAGATATATGTGGGTAAGGTGGTTAAAAGGTTAAGATTCCTTAGGTTTTGAATAGATTTAGGTGGTTAGGGAGGTAAAATGGTAACTTGTGAAAATAAATTATGGGTGGCTAATAGTAAATAAATAAACTTTAGGATAGGGATATTTAGGATATTAAAATAAAAATAAGGTCCCTAAGACACCAAATAAAACATATATAATATATGAAATTATAGTGTCTACACATCCTAAGATAAATCAGTTTCATATATAATTTATCAAGGAAAAACATCCAGATACATGGGACATGTTATAGAAAGAGAAAGATCTTAAGCTACAAAGTCAAATTCATGCTTAACCAACAAGAATTCTCAAAAAAGGGTTTCTATCAAAAGAGCCTCCATAACACAATATGTCTAAAATAAGCATATTTTTAAAAGGAAAAATCATAATCAATCTTCTAAAACATAATTCAGATTTGTCAACTCCATAGTATCAAACAATTACCTCTATCACATGAGGTTATTATTATTATAATAATGATGAACAATACTCAAATTCCTATTTTAACAACATTAAACTACATCATAGTAATCACACTGCATGAGAGATTATCATTCATATATTTTATGTAGGCTACAGTGATAGTGAGTATCTCATGAGACTCATCGATTACTATGGCTCCTACCCTCTTGTATAAACTTCCTTATCTCTCTTGCTCCTTGTACATAGTTTATTTTCATTAGATTGTACATAGATTATAATAAAAAAATAGCATAACATGGAAAAATACAAAAATGTTCAAATATTACTCAACAAAATACCAAATTTATAGATGGTATGCATTGATATGTTTTAATTTCTACTACTTGCT
Organism: Torreya grandis; assembly: GCA_037957365.1. NCBI lineage: Eukaryota > Viridiplantae > Streptophyta > Pinopsida > Cupressales > Taxaceae > Torreya > Torreya grandis. The sequence continues at coordinate 2,365,698 of JARHVA010001433.1, forward strand.
AGATATTGCATATTTATAACTATCCTAGTATAGTTAGTTTTTACCATACACAAACACTTTACTTGTTCTTATCGAGTGCTTTCAGATTACATATAGGACACCAATCCACTACACTGATCTAGACTAGCTATCATCTACCTACTGGGGGAATATACCCCAGTCTAGGTTTATTTAGTTGATACACCTACCCACTCAGGGGCATCTCATACATAGTTTCTACTACTAGGTTTTATCTTTACATACTATACATTCTATTTTATGCATTGATATATATTAATATTGATCATTTATAATACTTGATCATAATTTTTTCCAACTATCACTAGCTAGACTCAACTATTAGAAAGATAATCATTGATGTTGAAGGTCTATAATTATTATTGATAAAAGCCCCATAGCATTTAATGGTGTTTTTAATGTTCATATCTTGGCTAATGTGTGTTAATATTTATTTAATATTAACAAATATATTTTTGGTTGCATAAAGTCAAAAGAGGGCGCATGGAGAAGTCAAAGAGTCATGGGGTAAAGATAAAAGAGATATGGGACACATTTTAAAATGAAGAGTCATCTTGAGGAATTCCAAGAGTCACCAAGTGAGGAAAAAATAGGAATGGTAGGATTTCTCATGAAGGGACACTTTGAGGAATATGAAAAGTCACCAAGATAAAGACAAAGGGGGAAAAGATGTATTTGCTCATGAAGGGTCACCATGTGAAATTTCAAATGCAAGGATTCTAAGGGTCATGCAAGTTTGGCACCATTTTCCATGAGGATTGAAGGGTCACAAAGGGTGAATGCCAAAGGTCATTGGTAAGCTATAAATAAAGGATTGGGAAGCCATTTGTAATATGTGATAAAGAGCATGGTTTGTAATTGTTATATCTAGCTTAGAAGAGTAGAGGAGAGAAAAGAAAAAGATATACTAATGTGTTATCATATGTTAAGAAAGAAACATTGAGAGATAGTTGTGTGGTATACACAATAGGGTTTGGTGCTCTTGTGGGTTGGTGCTCATGAATAGTTGTTGTGTTAGTGCTCAACAAAGGGGTTGGTGCTCTTGTGGGTTGGTGCTCATGAATAGTTGCTATGTTGGTGCTCAAAAAAGGGGTTGGTATTCCTATGGGTTGGTGTTCATTCATATATTTGAGATTATTCTCCATGTTTTTTCCCACATTGGGTTTCCATATTAAAATATGGTGTCTCTCTCTTGTGTGGTGATTATTGTTTCAGTTTTATTACATATCTTGAATGAATGGTTAAGTGGAATTTGATTAAGTAAAATTTTATAAGATATAAGATATACTTATTCGCCCCCCTCAATATATCCTATGCTTAACATCAATATATGTACATCTTGGCATTTAGATAGATTTGTACTACATAGTTATACATACTTTCTTTTCTAGTGTTCCAACTTTAGATTTGATTATGTTTCTTATGCTTCTTCCATTTTGAGAGCATTTGAATATGCCATTTCTCTTTGGATATATGCCACTTCTATTTTTGTATGCCTTGGACATGTGTCCATGTCCCGTGTGTGGGCTTTCCTACTTGTATATGCAAAAATTTGAGCATGCCCTTCCATGTGGCTCTAAGCCAAATTGTTTGTTGCTTGCATATATGTACATTTTAATATAAACTTATAAGTCTTCATTCTCATATTAGTGACATGTGCCCATGTCCATTATATTGTGTCCCCTTTGCCTAATTTTATCTACCTCATGTGTTTTTATGTATGCTTCTTTGTATGTTTCTTCACCATGACATTTGTATTTTCTTGTTACACACACACACACACACTAGTTTTTTATGCCATGAGGGAGCTCATGCATTTAACCTTCATAATTGGGTGTCATGATGGACATCATGTCCCATACCCCTAGGTAGCTACTCATATTTTTTGTTATACACATTGATTACATCTATTTTGACACCCTTATATAATGCTAGATTACAACATACATCTTACACTACCTACTCATGCTCAGATACTTTTACATTTTGATGTTATGTTTGTATATTATATTATAATATCATTCATATGGTCCATCTAAAAAATTTTATAGAGCTAATTATTTTGATGATAGTTCTTACATATGTTTAACAACTACCCTTAAAAGAGGGGGAGTTCACAAGGGTTTGTCATAGAGATTAGGATCACACTCTGCTATTCATAGATTATTCAGCACACATGCTTAGTTTTAGAAATTAGACATAGGACAAACATAATAAAAAAATAAATACTTAGAAAGCAATTTAGGTCACTCAAATTTTAGACCAGGTAGACATTAGTGCCTAGATTAGGACACTAGCACCATAGGGCACTAATGTACACTACAAGGTGCTACTATCTGGTATCCCCAGCTTTAGGGTAGTCTAGATTAGCCAAACTAGTACACTAGGTATAATACATATTATATAGATATAGTCACTAGTTTGATTATGTTTATATTTTTCTTAGATACACTCATTTCAACTTAGATTCATACCATTTACTCAGATTTGGGGGCATCATGCATGACATGATCAATCCCACATTTAGTTCAGTTATATAGAATTAGTTATTATATACTTAGTCCATAATTAATATACTCATATATCATATTAGGGGCATGTGTGTGGCACATAATTTCTATATACTCAGCTACACATAGGTTGATCAGATGGAATGGTAAAATCCATGTCATTATATATGTTTTATATGATTGATATCATATTTCAGGTTGTCACTAGTTTCATTCTTTACTCCAAATATAGTGGTTGGCATTCTTGAGTGGCCTAGAGTTGCTTAATGTACCTGAGTGGCCACAAAGTTAACATACCTAGTTAGATATACTCATCACTGTGTATAGTTTATTTTCATATGCATCTACTTCACATGGGTGGGCAATGATGGATTCATGGCCTACTTGAGTTCTTGATTGACCCACAAGAGATGGTTAGACACACCTACAATCTTATCCAAGCTATTCATGATCCACTAAGGAAGGGTGGGAAATGATGGAGTCAAAACCAGATTGAGTTTTTGGCCACCCATATGATAATTGAGTAAGCTATCAGCTTAATCCAAACTATTCAATGATTTGATCACTATGTACACAATCTCTCACACACACACACAAGTTATCACCAGGTTCATGCATTGGTTCACATACCTAATGAGGTGTACTCATTCATTTCCTCTATCTTTACTCAACTTGACTTAGTTACTTTATTCAACATAGTCTTTTACTTTTGATCATCTCTTAAGTGAGGACTAATTTTTGCATGTTTCATTGTAGGTTATTACTTTAGATCACGTTTCACATATGCAAACCTAGATTCACATACTTAGACTTAGCTACATGAGATTCACATCCAAGCTAAGTCTGAGTATGCTTCTTTTTCCTTTATACTAGTCATTTCACTTGAATTTATAGCATAAATGGGGGAATGTAATCATAAAGTGGTATTTAGATGCTAAGAGTGTTTCTTGAGTTATCATATTCCTAGCTTAGCCCTAGACCTATCCTAGAGCCTTTTCCACACTTTTCCAGCCATTGTATAGAAAAAAAACATATACAATCAACTCAAACATAGTCCTAAAATAGGTTTCCCATATCCCAACCTAATTTTCCTAGTAGTCTGCTAGGTCAACATTAGCACCACATTTAGGACACTACAACCACATGGTGTTAGTGTCCCCAATTAGGTTTTATTTTCCTTTTTCCTAACTCCATTGAATAGATAATTTTTCAAATGTGTACCCCTCTTAAGGTCAACTTGAGTACATTTTCTTATCTACACAAGCTATAAATATATATAAATACAATACTATTTGACCTCTATTCACTAGATGGAAAATAGATGCAAAATCTTATCCAAAAAATAAACAAGTTGAGAAAAATTAAGGTATTTGATCCTTATTATGCCTTAATTATTAATACTAAAATATACTGTATCCCTAAAGTAAGATTTAAAATCTCAAGAATACTCAAATAATTCAAGACCACTCTCATTCTAGCATTCACTTGGACTTACACCAAAAACTAGGTGGGAGAACTACATTGGGCTTGATCCCTCCCTGAAGGATTGATATTAGGAAACTGTATTCATAGTATGGTGTTGAGGATGTCTAGCCTATCCTAATAATAAACACAATTTTTTTTCTCATTTCATACTTTCAAAGAGGATTAGGGTTTGTATACTAAATTAGGTTTTCTAACAACAACATAGAGTTCTAAATTTTGTGCATGCAGGAATAGGACCCAAAAACACAAGTGTAGGTGCTCCTAAAAATAGGAATAGTCCTATAAAGAGGGCACTATAACCACTTTTATAACACTACAATAGTGTGGTTCTACTATCCAGGTGGGGTGATACTATCTAGTGAGTAAATAGATCCTAGGAACCTATTGACAACACTTAGAACTATCTAGAACCTAGTTTTCAAAACCCAACTCATCTACGATAGTCACTTTCTAGATAATTCTATATTTATTCATATTTATTATTTTTAGAAATTCAAAATAGTTAAAAATATATAACAAATCAATGTTTAATTATTACATATTACTTGAATAATTTTGACATATCAACCCTTTAATCTAGCTTAGGTATTATGTATGTAAAATCCTAAAAGGTTAAATCATGTACCTAGTACAACCATACATGATCAAAGACTTACTATGATGATGTTATTAGAGGAATTAAAATATTTAATTCAAACTTTTTTCCTAAAGGTTACATTACTTGAGGGTAAAATTATGCATACCAAGATTCCTGAGCATGCTAATGTAAATTAAATATATGGTTCTCTATCTAATCTTGCATTCCAAAAAACATTTCATCTCAAGTATTTCTTAAGAAACAACAAGAATATAAACTAAAAAAACTAATCCATACAAAGTTACACATGAGGGAAGTGAAAAAAATAATTAAAACTCATAAAGATAATGTTATAGCTAAAAACATGGATAAGAAAGAGGTTTCAACAAAGTCTGACAATAAAGAACCATATACCATGAGTCCAAATGAAAACCAACTAATCAATTTTGATAGATTCGAGGATAGGACAAGTGTTATGTTACATACATTACTTGATATAAGATTGATTATTTGATATTATAATCATCATTAACCTCCCCATTGCCTCACATGAATGGGGTAAAGATAATTATAAAACTATCATCATATCAATGGATATAGAGACAATAATTTTTATGCATTGTGACATAAGATTAAACAAATTATGGATATAGGGGTTATTACATTTGGTGTAATTAATAATATTTCAACAAGGCCTCCCTCCCCATATTATTATATGAAAGTTGAGTTACAATAGGATGCTCTCATAAAGGATCCAATGGTCACTCAGGCTTCTCATATTATAGTTACATATCATAGTACACAAGTACGAATTCTAAATAAAAGTAAACAAAGTACAGATCAATGAATTAAAAAACTAAATAGTAATCCACAACAAGGGAAAGAAAATAATGAATCTCATTTTATTAATATTCCTAAAGTTTCAATATTTATATATTTAATAAGGGTATGTAATTCATATGAAATTTTACTAAGAACTTAATTCTTGATGTTAATTTGATAAAATATGTTTACTTGTGAGCTACTTTAGATCACATGACAAGAAACTTTGTGAAGATTACATATTTAACACACAGTTTGATACAATGATTTTCCAAAGCAATTCATCTCATTTGATGTTACAGAGATCAAGGTCATAGGATTTTCATGAAAATTTATAAATAAAAAATGGCATTCAATAAGACAATTCAAAAATATGGTGTACTTGGTTATGCATATCCTACTATAAATATAAAATATGATGGTAATGATGTGTGGATAATTTTGGAAATCATGACATATATTTAATAAGGATATGTAATTTATATGAAATTTTTAAAAAGAACTTAATTCTTGATGTGAATTTGATACGCATATGTTTATTTGTGAGCTACTTTAGATCGTGTCATAAGAATTTTTTTACAAAATACCTATTCAACACATAACTTACTAGAATGATTTTTCAAATAAATTCATCTCATTTGTTGCTACATAGATCAAGGTCATAGTATTTTCATGAAAATTTATAATATAAAATAGAATTCAATAAGATAATTCAAAAATATGGTGTATTTGGTTATGCATATCCTACTATAAATACAAAATATGATGGTAATGATGTGTCCAAAATAATGGATGATTTTAAAAATCTTGACATATATGATACATGAAATTTATGTATCTTTAACATTGATGACATCATTTATAACGTGTAATATAATATATTATACATATCTTCTTTATGTTTTTCTCATCCATTATATTCTTGTAACTTGCACATATATCTACATATGATTTTGCATTGATATTTATTCTAGCCATAGATTATTTTTCATTTGGCCATTTCATTTTGACTTGATCCCCTAATTTAGACATACATGACATATATCCCATGATGATATATCCTTTTACATCAACCTCATCCATTTCACATTATTTGTGACATACCACTTGATTACCCTTGCATATTGACTATTTATACTTTTTATAGCCTACATTTAGTTTACATGATCACATACATGTATGCCTACATATTACATGAGCATATACATTGATTTTTACCCATTGGTAGCATATGTACTTTTTTATAAACATACTATATTGATATTTGACCTTATGATTCACATATATAGTGGGGGAATGTGGGAATGTTTCTTTCCTTTACTTCCTCTAGACTAAAATCCTTTTATAGTAATCTCATCTAGTGCACATTATTTGTGACAAAATACTTATTTACCCTTGCATATTGACTATTTATAATTGTTATGTCCTACATTGAATGTACATGATTATATACATTTATTCATACATATTACATGAGCATATATATTGTTTCCTACCCATTGGGGCACGTTCCCTCTTATCTCTACACACTCTATTGAGCTTTTACCTTGTGATTCACATATACATTGGGGTATGTTTCTTTCCTTCACTTCCTCTATACTACTATGATACTACACCTAGTGTAAACTATACATTGACATGTGTCATAGATTACTTGGAACCCTTCCATTATTCTATTTTTTATAGAATCACCACTTGGCCTTTCCTGACTACACATATGTGCAAAATATTTCAATACACACACACACACACATATATACACATGTATATATATATATATATATATATATATATATATATATATATATATATATATATATATATATATATATATATATATATATATATATATATACACATATATATATATACATATATATATATATACATATATATATATACACATATATATATATATACATACATATACATATATATATATATATACATATACATATATATACACACATATACATATGCATATATATATATACATATATATATATACATACATATATATATATACATACATATATATATATATATATACATACATACATACATGTGTGTGTGTGTGTGTGTGTGTGTGTGTGTGTGTGTGTGTGTGTGTGTGTGTGTGTGTGTGTGTGTGTGTGTGTGTGTGTACATACACACATATATATATGTGTGTGTGTATTCCTCAAAAGATAATAGGATATAGAATAACATGTTTTTCTAGTGTTTAACCCTAAAATGTAATCTAAGTGTTTAAGTTAGCCTTATATTACCATTAAAGGGGAATATATAAATGAAATGGAATAAGGGTGATAATTAGATCTATAGCAAGCCAGTTACATGCTAAATTTAGATATAAGCATACACTAAATTTATTATGCTGAGATAGTCTAAATATGGAAAGTATAACTATGCTAGATATATAAATGACAAAGAAGTGATGTAATTAGCTTGTTATGATACTAATACAATTTTGGATCTGGAATAGGTAGAAATCAAGATAGAAGGAGATTATTTAATAGTCATTAGATTATGGATCTAACACTTGTAGCTCTTTGGATAATAATGTCATCCTGAGATGGTTGCATTGATGCTACTATATGGGATCGATGCTAGTGCATTGTAGGTAATATCTATTTAAATAGGATGAGAGCACATGGATGCTTCTAGGTTTTACTTCACCTTTACTCTAGTGCATTTAAATCTAGGTCATGGACTATCACTCCTTATGAAATGGCAAAACCATAGATTTCCATCTTTATAATGACCTTAGAGGAAAATGGGTTAGTGGGCACATAGTGTCATGCTAACCCCAAAGACCCCACTATCAGAGGTTACTACCTACATAGTAAATAATCTAGAAGACGGCCTCAAAGTCATGTATTTATCCCCTATATATTGGCTTGTGTGTGAATCATATAATATGTTCAAAGTAAGTACAATAATGACTTAGCTTATAACTTGAAAAATCAAGCTCTTGAGCTCCTTCTTTAGTAATTCAAACCTATAGATGTGTAGTCCCTATGACTTGTATGTAAATAGGAATAAAAAGGGAAGATTTTTTCAATTAAATTCTTGTTGAATACTCTTTGGTCTTTTTTCTAGGTGTATCTAGGTCTTTTCTAGGAGAGCAATGAATAAGGGTTAATATTTTATTTATATAAATACTTTAGAGTAATAAATTAAATTGAATAACTTAGTTTGAACATTAATATATGTTCATTTTCAAATTGAATGACCTTAGGGCACTTAACACTTGTGTCATGATAGGATGGTAGCATCAATATTACTGTCTATCTAGAATACTAGTGTCTAAGGAGTAACAAAATAGGTACATCTTCAAAAAAATTAGAGATGTAAGATAAGTACTTTTTAAGCATTATGATCAAGATGAAATACTTGGAACATCAACATAATACTAGTTATACTAAGAGATATAGGCCAAGGGGAATAAAGATAGAGCAAATGTGAGACTTCAAGAAGTAGGAAAGGTAAATAACTGAGAGGAATAGATAAGGTTTAATTTTTATAAGTGTAGTGGAATGATGTGTTATATAATCATAAAATATCATCTACATTTACCCCCTTTAATCTAGTAATTAAATTTCTATTTTAATGGAAAGAAATACGTACCTAGGTGTGTATGCACACCTTGTCTTTACATGTGCCCAACCTGAGTGTTATGCTAGTGACTAACCTGCAACCAAGATCATATTATAGTATAAAATTAGTGTATATAATATGGGTTTAAAGTAATTTAAATATGTTTAAATTGAAAAAGTAAGGTTTAGGAGTACAATGATGTGTCGATGTAACCACCTTGCCTATTAGCAAGTTGTTTTGGCAAAGATGTATTATTATAAGGCTATAAAAATAATATTAGGATAAATAAAAATAAATATTTAAATTGTATATATCCAAGGAGATATATAGAGACAAATATTGAAGGCACATGATCCCAACTTGGAGCAAAAGTGAGTTTCCACTGGGTAGTTGAGATTATCTCAACTATGCAAGTCAATGATACTTATAACCTAGTGATTCTAGATGATCAAGTCCAACCTAAAAACTCAAAAATATTGAGTAATTTTATCACCTCAACCATACCAAATTTGGTTTTCTTTTTTGAAACTAATGTTTGTAATGAATCTCAATAGTAATGTTAAGGATAAAGTAATATTTTTTTTTTAAAATAGTGTAGTTAAGAGTTAGTATCATTTGGGTCTAACATTGTGGAGGTACTTAAAATTATAAGCAGAGTAGATGGTATATTTTGTATGTTACTTATGACTCCATTAATCATAGCAAAATATATAAGTATTCATTCCTTATTATGTCAAGTTCATGTTGTTTCTCCTCTTTTGTATCCACTAGCAGTGATGCCCTAATCCCCTAGGTAGCCATCTCCATCACCACCTACCATGACAATTATACCACCAATAATAATACTTCAGTACACTAGATTTCCATCTTCAACACCCATCATTCCTCTAATGGTCACCATAATAGCACCTTCACCTCTAATTCCACCTTCAACTAGGCTATCTATTGTTATAAAACCAATAATGACATAAACAAAGAATCCCAAGATTCCTCCCATTTCATCTCAAAAGGTGGAAGTGGAGGAGAAATAAGAATTTTTTTCCAAGGAAAGGAAAGAAAGAATAAAGGGTGAACTAGGTCATACCCTATTTATATTTATGATATTGAGGAGGAGGATAAAATATGGTGAGATGAAGAAGAGTGTATCTCAAAGAGAGATATAAAAGAAACAAAATCATTTGATGAGACTACACAAAAGGAAGAAGATGGCGAATAGATGACTAGTGAAACCATCTAGTCAAGAATAAGAAAACTAATAGAAGGATATGAAGAAGTCAAATAGGGAGATGGTAACTTGGCACCTAATAAATTTATATCATATAGAGAAGGAGATGTAGAAGGAAGGGAAGAATCAAAACTACACATTAAAACATAGGGGCCATACCCAATAACACCTCCAAGATCTCTCCATATTAAGCCACTACAATGATAACTACAATAACCATTACCCTAATTACCTCTCTATAGGTTGTAATTCATCCAATTACTCATTGTTTAGAAACTCCCTTAGCCACTATAACTATAATTGGTATAGTATATTCTTTACATTCTTTGCATTTTTTAATTTAAATAAATCAACCTTAAGAAACTATAATTCTAATTTTTCATACCATAGCCTTGATTAATATTGTGGGCCCTACCAATACTATTATGAATACTAGGGATGCATAAATTTCTAGTACTTATTATTTACAAAACCTATTTAGAACCCCAATGACCTACTCATTTTTTAGTGGAACCAATCCTCAATCCCCTAAGGAAAGCAAAAGGATACTAGTGTCACTTGGATTTACACTATTTGAGATATCTCAACTCTCCTCATCTAAGTGGCACAATTAAAACACCTATAGGTTGTGGGTAGCCTAAGAATGAGGTTAATCTCTAGATAGGGCTAGCTCCCTTGATGTACCATTTGTAGATCACTACTACACATATGCTTGTGAGGGAAAAGGGAGAGAAAAAACTGAAAGAAAACTGTCCTAAAGGAGGTGATACACCAAATTAGTTGATGAATACCAACCAGATACATGTTACACATGATAATAAGGGACTAACCAAACATACACTTCTACAACCTACATCTTCTCACATTAATATTTCATTATGAGGTTATGATGAATGTTTAGGTAGGAGAACTAGACAAGAGGCCTAGGATGGCACTATTTAAATAGACTAACTCACTCAAATTTGACACATCGATAGAACACTTCACATGACCTACAAAAACAAGATTTCCAATTGAAAATAAGTGAGATAATGAAACAAAAATGCTAAGGAAACAATAAGTTATCACTAAGAAAAATTAATTATCCCAGTGAACACACTATGAACAATCATAGAAGAGGTAAAAATCAATAGTCTTTATTGATCCATGGTATTAAAATGAGTAGGGATTCACCATACTCATTTGGATCATAGTTTACAAAGGCCAAAATGGTTAGTTCTTATAGATCTTGAGATAGAGAGAAGAAGAAAGAAGTCCAAAGGTCATAAGGACACTTGTTGACTAGAAGTTGATTCAAAATAAGATATAATTCTCTTGATAAAAATGAATAAGGATAGTTACCATAGACCTATACTTTATAATTCATTTAAACATCAACCCAAGGACATAGACTTGATAGGATTATGTCACATATGCACACTCGATCTTCTAGTTTGACTTTCTACTAATTGTTATCTAAGAAGTTGAAGTCATGCAGTAAATGAAATGTTGGAATTTAAACATGAACATAATACTTGTGAAATAAATGCTTATATGTTGGAATCTTCCTTAAATAATTCTAAGCAAGAATTTAAATCACACATTTTAGAAATAAAACACATAATACATAAAGAAATCAATTAACATTCTTAACTATTCAAATGGGTTGGATTGTTACTATAGATTTCCAAAGGGGGCCCTTCCTCCTTCTAATTCTAGCTTAAATCCTTCCTCTCACAATACTTAATTAAATTTAGAAATGCTTGTTTATATAAATCAAAAATATAGTAATAAATTGCTATGTGAAATTATAATAATAAGTGCTTGATAAAATGTACTTCTGATAATCTCTAATCAACATCTACTATATCTCAACTCTATTGTTACATATATATATACACCATAGAGGATTTTTTTTATACAAAACAATATATATTATAATCTAGGAAACATTCAACTTAGGATAACCGAAATTGGCTCCTTTTGCTAAAGTTGTCTTTCATGTGAATTCTATAAAATTATTGTAGGACAAACAAATTTGTTTCATTATTTAATTGATTCCTTATTAGGCTTTATGGAGGTTATAGTTATTTCTATGAGTTGATTGAAAGAGGAATCAAATTTTTTTCATTTATGGATTTGGTCATGTAGTGGCTGCAAGATAGTTTGTGTAATGAGATTCCTTTATTATAGGATGTTCCATGCTATACACCTATTTCTCCAAAACATCCTTAAAATACATTATAGAAAAATCATTCTAAATCAATAGATAACTATCATATATTTAATTCTAATACATAATTCTAACTATTCGTAGAGTATAGAAACATAATACTATTTGTAATATTATGGCTATTTATGAAAGGAAACTTTATGGGAAAGTATGGAAAACAAGAAAGATGAGTGTGATTGATGAGGATAAGAATAAGACATTTTTCAGGCTCATCACACCCCCCAACTTAATATCTTGCTCAACCATGAGAAACAAACTTGTTCATTTCCATTTCACAAAGAACTTTTAAATCTATGAGATCTATGGCACCACTATCAAGGTGAGCATAAAATCCATGCCTCTATTCAAAAAATTGCCAGATTTTGACTTCCTTGGCTTCATCCTATGGGGCTTTATCCTACCAATCTAGAATAGGATACCAAAATAGAGGGGGCTAGAATGTGAGTCTCAATAATTGAGATCTCATTTCTCTTTCAAGAAAAATATAGTTTGTGATCCTATTAAATGCTACTTTAAGTTAAAAGAGAAATATGTCTCTCCCTTTATTAGTGTCATAGTGAGATCATTACATCATTCAATACAAAACTCTTTAGATGCAAGACCAATATAAGTTCTCAATCCTAAATAAAAATCTTGGGATTCATCATAATTCTTAGTAAAATAAGCTCAGACTTCTTTTTTCAACATGATATTATCCCATTTTGTTAATACAACATCAAGTGCCATTGACTCTCTTCTGATAAGTAGCTGGATTTCATTTTCCTTTTTCTTATATTCAACCACTTCTCTTCCTCTTATTTTCTCATTTAATAGATATGATGAAAATTCATTTAGTTGTACATCTCCAACATATAGATTAGGGTTTCATTCTTTATCATAATGGATAGCATAGTTGTGAAGATAGAACTTGCACAATTATGCTTGTTCTTCTTGTGAGCTTTCTTTATAGATTTGAAAGAAGGAAAGGGGATCAATTACTTCATAAGGAATTTCACATAAGTTCTCATAAACTTATACTTATTCCATTACTCCTTAAGATAGACTAGATATACTCTTGTAAGATGCCTGAAATCAATAAACTCTTGGGTAACACAAGCCATATATTTAATCTTTTGCTATAGTTTAGAGATTTTTTCTTCCTTTAACCTATTCTCTTCTTTCAATTTATTATTTTCTTTTGTTAATGCCTTTAGACTTTGAGACTGACTATCCATCCAATTCATCAATTTAGAAGATATTGCAAATGAGGAATGATACCTAACATCTTGAGTAGTTGTAGGTTCTTCCTATTGATTTACATCTATATAAGGTCTTGAAATAATTCCTATAAGATGGTCTTCAACAAAGGGATATAGCTAAAAAGCTACTATAGAAAGTGCATCCAATCCTCTTCTAGATTGATCTTATAGCTTCTTTATTAGTCACTCAATTTCTTGTAAGGCTTTCTCTAGAGTGGGAAATTCCACTTGTATAGTAGGTTGCTCCATTTTTTTCTTCCTCCTGCATTGGTTCCTCTTGCAACTCTTCAAGACTATGCTCTACTTGTTTTGCCTCTTGATTAAATTCTAGAGAATATAATCTCTTATTTGTTTTAGACTCTAGAGATTCATTATTACTAGTATTCTATTTTTCTCTAGATTCTTCATTAATTTCAATAATAGAAGGTTTAGTTCTCATTTTTTTCACAATCTATGAGATCTACGAGGAGTAGATGTTACCTTTGCCTTTTTGGGAGAAGGTGGAAGTTCCTCCTTTGTTTCCTTTAAATCAGGCTGGAGACTGAGTTTCTTCATTTTTCTTTTAGATTCCCTAGTTATAGAAGTCCTTTCTTCAGTCCTTGTTATAGGTTCTTGTGTGGCTGTAGGAAGGTCTCCTTCTATAGGTTCTTGTGGAGCTTTAAGAAGGTCTCCTTTTATAGGTTATTGTGGAGCTACAAGAAGGGATTCTTCTAATATCTATTCTTATACCTCTAATTCCTCTTCTATTTCATTTACCTCTCTATCACTTTCTACATTTCATGGTACTTGGATAAATTGATCTATTCCTTTACAAACAGTCTTGAACAATCAATTGGATTAAATAATGATGGGAAAGAGATTTGGAATTACCTCTTTGAAATACCTCCACCATTTTTGTGATCATGTGAAGCAAGAATTTAGGGCCATTTATCTTTATATCATGTCATAAATGATTCATGAATTTGAAGCAAATGCCATACAGCATGGAATACCTCCATTCACAAGTAAAATATCTACAAATGAACTTAGCAGCTTTGGCCCATCTTCTCAATAAAGAGAACTCATAGTGCCCTTCTTTGAAGTTTCTAGGTTTTCACTTCCTCTGATGAATTTTTTCCTCTCTACTTTGGCATCAAATTTTTCTTTCCATGCCTCCCCTATTTGTGTAAATCCCATTACTCTACTAATGATAGTTTTTGTTATCTTTATTTGCATTCCTCTTACTATTACCAGGTTATTATGCAATGAGCTAGTGAATTCTTCTATAATTTCTTGATCTAGGGCCTATATCCTCTCAAAATATTATACCCATCATATATTTTGGAATAAGGCTAGGACATCTAGGTTATTGATTAAATGATTGATATCAAGTTGTTCATGTTCAAGTAAGTCCCCTCGCATATTGTGAGATTAAATTTGAGTTACAGTTCTATGTTATTAAAGCAAGGATTTTGTGACTTTGGAAAAATGTTTGTGATTTTTTCTTTGGGAGTGAAATAATCCATTTGAATTATGGAAAAGATCCCCCCCCAACTTAAATTTCCACTTGTCCTCAAGGGATGAACCTGACATGTGTAAATGGTTGTGGAAAAAATAAAGGGTGGTGGCAGTAGTACATCAAAGGTCACATTAATCAATGAAGGAGAAGATATGGTAAGTTGGCATGATAAGGAGAAGATATGGCAGCATGTTAATAACATTAAGTCCCATTATCTTAGTAATAATTAAAATGTATGACATGAAATAAATATAAAATAATTGCCTTGTTATTTGTAGGAATACCTTTCATTAATGCTTAAATCATGATTTGAAGTGATGGTTTGGCATGTGTTATCATTTGATTGGGAGAAAAATGTTTTATGAGAATGGAATGTAGGATGGTATTATAAGAATACATCCTATAGCAAGAAATATTTTCTATAGCAACAAGTTACATCCTACAGTAGCAAGTTATATCCTGAAGTAACAAGTTTTTCATTTTGTATAAAAGAAGAAAATGTATTTTTGCTCCAAGGGAATGAATCTGTAAGCAAAAAAAAATGAAAACAAATTTTTTAAATTATATTAGTGCCCTTTCTCTCTCTCTCTCTTTTTATAATGAATATTGATCATCCAGTGACCTAGTTTTCTAACACAACATCTATCAGTAACACTCGAAGGTTTTCATTATTGAATTTTTTTATTTTTTTAACTTTTTGGTCCAAACTTAATTGTAAGCATAGAAATCTAGGAGGCAAAATTTTATTCATTCTAAACCAAGCCATTGTGAGTGAATTATTATTGGTTGTAGGAATATTTTACTCTTCTTGGAAAATATTAGAGAAGGGTTGACAAAAATACCCTTCGACTATAGAATAAGTTGATTTGCTTCATGAAGAAGAGATGAATGTTGTTCTTCAAGAAGTTGGTGAGTGAAATTTTCCTTAAAAAATGGTTTCTTATACAGCTTGAGCCTATAGCCATTAACAAGCAGTCAGAACCTCTTAGAGTCAATGGTCATGATCTTTACAACTCCATTGTTAAAAACTTTTTTGATCTCATAAGGCCCAAGCCATCTAGATTGTAGCTTTCCTTTATGATCCTTGTATTTAGAGTCAAAAAGGAGTGTCTAATCACCAAGTTAGAAATTATTATTCTTGATGTTCCTATCATTATAACTCATACATTGTCTTTGCATTATTTCAGTGTGATAAAGTGATTCCTTTCTTAGTTCATGAAGTGCATTCAACTACATGATCCTATCTTATTGAGCTTGGAAAAGATATAGGCCCAAATCAAGTGTTATCCTTATTGTTTTATGTTCAAACTTAATGGGTAGAATAGACTTTTTACCATAAACTAGTTCATATGGAGTGAAACCAGTTGTGGTTTTCCAAGTGATTCTATAAGCCCATACTACTTTTAGAAGATAAGTTGACCAATCTTTTCTATGCAGGCTGATAATCTTAGTGAATATATTTTCCAATTATCTATTTGTCACTTCCACCTAACTATTTGACTAAGGATGGTATGGGGTAGACTTTTTATTTCTAATTTCATATTCCTTTACCAAGGTGGCTATAAGGTCTGATTTGAACTATGGAACTTGGTCTGTGACTATTTCTCTTAGTACTTCATAATAGGTGAATATTTCTTCATATAATAACTCAGCTACTTTCTCATCTTAGGTATGGGTTAAATCTTTGACCTCTACCCATTTTATGACATAATCAGTGCACACTAGTATATATTCTTTGTTGTTAACTCATACATTTTCTTTGCATTATTTCAGTGTGATAAAGTGCTTCTTTTCTTAGTTTATCAAGTGCATTCAGCTACATGATCCTATCTTATTGAGCTTGGAAAAGATATAGGCCCAAATTAAGTGTTTTCCTTATTATTTTATGTTCAAACTCAATGGGTAGAATAGACTTTTTACCATAAACTAGTTCATATGGAGTGAAACTAGTTGTGGTTTTCCAAGTGATTCTATAAGCCCAGCCTACTTTTAGAAGATGAGTTGACCAATATTTTCTATGCAGGCTGACAGTCTTAGTGAATATATTTTTCAATTATCTATTTGTCACTTCCACCTAACCATTTGACTAAGGATGGTATGGGGTAGACTTTTTGTGTCTAATTTCATATTTCTTTACCAAGGTGGCTATAAGGTTTGATGTGAACTGTGGGCCCTTATCTGTGACTATTTCTCTTGGTACTTCATAACAAGTGAATATTTCATCATATAATAACTCAGCTACTTTCTCATCTTGGGTATGGGTTAATATTTGACCTCTACCCATTTTGTGACATAATCAATGTGTTGGGTGAATATTTTGTCAATCAGCTGACTGATGAGCAAAATAGATCTCTTCAACCACGGCATAGGGAAATTGGTCAGCCAGATGTGTAGGTTTACTACATCAAAAGGGGAAAAATCTCTCCTCTCATCAAGGGGAGGTTCCCTGTAAGTATGAAGGGGCTATATATATGTTAATCTACTATAAATAAGCTGAAAATAACACTCAGGGGTAGGATAACACCATCCATCTCTCTTTTTTTAGAGATGATGTTCACCAATCAAAGGATAAATCCTAATGAAATGAAAAAAGGCACTCCTCTTCTTTTGTAAGTGTTGTTTAGTAGACAATAAGAACCTTTTAGGTAGTGACAAGTAACTGTAATAGGGCATAGTAACACAATAGGATGAAATGTAGCATAAAGTCTCCACCTCAACTGCCAAAGAGTGAAATACGAAGGAAAATGAGGGCACAAAGTCATCCCAAGATCCCTTACATATAAATAGAAAATAGACAAACTAAAGACAATTGTGGTAGCATAAAGTCTCTCCACAGCCGGCTTCAGGACACCTTCCTGATTACTTTCACTAATTCTGCTTATTTAATTAAATGGACAAAAAACGTATTAAGGAAACAGACATAAGAATAATTTCCCCAACAACCAAGCTATTCCAGCATAAAGTTTGAAAAGTCACTTGTTTTATTATTCAAATAATGAAATATGATCAACAATCTGAGCTCAAAGTCTCAATAATGCCTTTCAATTTGGGTAGAGTTTTGTTTTTGATAACAGAGAGATTCCCTTAAAATAGTAAGAGAGAGTCCAATATATAGTGCTCTAAGAAAGACTTGGGCACTTTATTTCACAAAAATGATGGCCTATGATGCATTTAATGCCTTCAATGTATTTTAAATTTTGTCCATGGGCTATGCTGGAATCAGGCATTAGTCTTAAATATGGGCCACCTGATGTGTTTCCTAATGTGTGTGCAACTATTTTTTCTTTACTCAATGCAAGAGAACAGGGTGTGCCATTGAATGTTCACACTCTCTGATGTCCACTTGGTTGACTGCTTCATCTTCTAGAAACATATCCCATGCATGGATATTTTTTGATCTTTCTCTATCATTTCCCCTTTCCTTGTTGTATTTTGAGCTCTCGAGTGCTTTATTCCTGATGAAGGGACAGGTGGCACTTTCCACTATGAAGCAGGCAAGGACACTTGGCAGCATCCATTTACCTTATAGAATCTTAAGATATCCTTTGAGAGTCCTACAAAATATGACACATGGCAGATTCTATTGAGCTTTTAGAAACACTATAGAAACCTGCAGGACTCATTTGGATTCACACGGATGATGCCACTTGGCATGTTCCGCTTACCTTAGCAATTCACTCAGGACCCACCACAGTCTTTACTCAATAATGAGACAAAAGGAAAAAATAGTAGACAGTGACACTTGGCACTTTCCATCAAGTTTTACAAGGGATATGTGGTGACTTTTGCTATATTCTGTCCTTATTTGTGTGATCTGAGCTCTCAAGCTATCTCTTTGGCCGGTAGCTGAATTTGTTCATAAGGTCTACACCGTATTTGAAAATTGATGAATATTTCATTATCTTAAATTTGATGTCCATGGGGATGTCAATGGTTTAATCGCTTCCCTAGTTTAATCACTTTCCTATTTTAATCACTTCCTTAGTTCAATCACTTTCTCAGTTCAATCTCTGTCTTAGTTCAATCGCTTTATCGGTTCAATCACTTTCTTGGTCTTTGATTGAACCATCCCTTTGTCTGGTGCTTCCTTTGAATAGTTGAACCTTTGAACCTTCAAACTTTGAACTTTTTTGGTTCAAGGTTCAATTGATTCATTGCTTCATCCTTTGTTCCATCATTTCTCTATTTTTTTGAGTCCCTTGATCTCTTCGAATCCATTGAACTCATTGAACCCATTGAACTCATTGAACCAATTTGGTTCAAGGTTCAATGGTTCAATGGTTCAATGGTTCAATAATTTTTTCTTCAAAGTCTTCTTTTCTTCACTGCCCTCTATAAGGGCACTTGGTCTCTTTGCTTTGGGGCATTCCTTTGAACTAGCTGATTGAACCAACCGATTGAACCAACTGTGGTTCAATGGTTCAAAGGTTCAACGGTTCAATCGCTTTTTTATTTTGTTCCACTTGACCACTGAACCAACCGATTGAACCAAATACTTTGAACCAACTACTATTTGAATCTTTGAACCCGTTGAACCTTTGAACCATTTTGGTTCAAGGTTCAATGGTTCAACGGTTCAAGCCTTCTTCTTTCTCACTAAGTTTTTTGAAGCCGTTTGAATCTGTTGAACTTGCTAAAGTGGTTGAACTTTGAACTTTTGCTAAAGTTCTTAACTCTTTAATCTTGTTGACATCATTGAACCTTGGCATTGAACCAACCTTGAAATTGCCTAAGTGTTGAGAGCTTGTTTCTTTCCTATAGAGTCCGTAGATTTAAGCCTGCAAAGTTCGTAGATTTTTTCTAGCAAAGTTTGTTACCTGAAAAAGCTTAAAAAATGGAGAATTTAAATGCCCAGAACAATTTTTGAGAAGGGAAGAGGGAATGTTTGGCCTACATGACCAAAATAACTCATATGTTGTCCCAAAAATGAGTGACAAATTTTGGGAATAATAGCTAGCTCTAGTTGGGGAACTTCTTTCAGTTGAAGACTTGGAACAACTGAGGGAAGTAGAAACCAGAATCTCCAGTGCCTTGACGTGTGCCATTGGGCTATGGAGTCATGCTATCCAAACATAAAGGCACCAAAAACAAAAATGAAAAGCACAAAACAAAACTAAATATTATACAAATATACATATGTACAGATGATCTTATTTGATGCCTCAAGATTTGAAGTGCTTCAGATGCCACCCACTGTGAGACAGTGAAAATGGTGTTCCATCCTAATAAAGTAGTAAGAAACCATTTTCTCCCTAGAATTGGTGATGGGTGAATGAAATTCTCCACCAAGAATCACATTTTATGTGCACTCCTTTTGGTTATCTCTTCTTGCCCCAAGGTAAGGTGTGGTCTCCAATCTAAAAACCATAAATCTTTGCTCTCTTGGAAAAGAGTTCCTTTTCTTGACTTTGGCATGTAGCACTATGGTCCACTACCATAGCTTTTTACTCTTCTAGTTTATTCCAACACATGATTTGATTGTCTCCATCAGATACTTGACAAACCATCAGCTCAGTATCTCCTCTGGCATGGAGTTTGACACCTTTGCCTTGAGCAGCCTTCAACCCGAGTAACAGAGATTCATACTTAGCAGCGTTATTGGTGTTGTTGAACTATAACTTGTATGAAGAAGGAAATATATCTCCTTAAGGATATATCAACATAGTCCCAGCTCCATCACCACTAGAAGAGCAGTTGCCATCAAATCCTAGTATCTATACATCATTAAAAACTACTCCTTTCTTAGATTTTTCTTCATTTGGAGAGGAGAGTTACTTTGGGCTTACACTATGCTCTCTCATGCCTTCTATTGTTTTATCTGAACCAATTCCTAGATTTCCACCTATAAGACTTTCATTTTCTATAACAAGAACATCTTTAGTAAACAAAAAATAGTTACCCCTGCCTAAAGACTCAAATAGAATTTGAGCTTCAGGGATCGATGCTTGGGTGACAACATATTTTGCCTCCTTTTTAGGAAGTAGCCTCTGTATGATACCTTTGATAGGGATCCTTGCTTTAGATAGGTCCATGCTCAATTCTCCTCCAACATCCTTGCAAAAATTTCACCCAAGAAGGATGTCATATGAGGCTAGGACATCAACCACCAGGACTATCATCTTGATTCTCTTTTCTGGAAAGGCGGTAAATGCAAATTGGGCATCCTTGATTTGTCCCAGTAGTGGCACTTGTTTGTTCTCCATGGAGAAGCA
The DNA here is from genome assembly GCA_037957365.1 of Torreya grandis. Classification (NCBI taxonomy): domain Eukaryota; kingdom Viridiplantae; phylum Streptophyta; class Pinopsida; order Cupressales; family Taxaceae; genus Torreya; species Torreya grandis. The sequence continues at coordinate 2,387,092 of JARHVA010001433.1, forward strand.
TCTCCCAAATGTCTTGGTTAGTGTGAGACCAAGGGATTTAGCTACTTTGGCAGGCATGACATTATCTAATGCACCTGAGTCTATGATGCAATTGTTCAGCTGATGTCTATTTATCAATAGGGAGACATAGAATGGTTCAGTCCTTTTGAAAGTAGTAGGAGGAGCAATGACAAGGTTATTTGGGATGGACATGTTCCTTGGGGGATCATGAGTTACCTTTTTAACATCTTGTCCTATAGGGATGGCTTTATTCTTCACACACTAAACTAACTTATCCAACTGCTCAGGATTGGATTGCAAGAATTCAAATTCAAACATTTGAATTTTTTTCTTCTTGACATGGTCGATTTTGTCAAATGACTGAAGTGGACTAGGTATAGAGGAAGGCAGTTCATCTTTTTGGTTTTTAGGAGGGGTGGTATTAGTCTATGGAATTGAAGTTGAAGATGGAGGAATGCTTGATGTATTTACCTTTTTATTACTCACTGGGTCCTTTGACTGGAAAGGCAGAGAAGTTCCTCATTTTGCAATTGAAATTGTAGGTTGAGAACTTTCCCCTATCTTTATTTTATCAACTTGTTGGGCTAACTAGTTCTAGGACAGGGTGAATATAGCATATGATCCATCAACTACTTCACCTTTATCTTTGGGTTCATCCTAATAATTTAGGAAACCAATGTTGGACTCGACAGCTGATTCTTCTTGCTCTACTGCAAAAATATCAATGTCATTTTCTTGCTCAAACTCTGGTTGGAAAGAGAAATCATGTTTTGTTTCTAGATATCAAACTATTGAGTTAGCTGGTGTTGCTTCAATGGCAAGTTTCCCCTCTGGGGAAGGTAGATGATTTGGTTACCCTTAACTTCTAGAAGCATTGCCTTGATATGACTAGTTCTAAAATGTCCTCCTTGGCATATCCTAATAAGGAGGAGCAGACATACCTTGGCCCACTTGTCTTTTCAAGGCTAGCTGTTCATTTTCCAGCTTTTGCAGCATTTGATCAGTGGTGCCTGTAGATGAATATTCAGAAGATGAAGAATATTTATCTCTATTAGGATCTCTACTTATCTTTTCTACCAAGATAAGGTCATTTTCCACCTTAGTGGCCAAATCCTGAGTTGTAGTAAGGTCTATTTGGCCAACGCGTCTCAATAGAAAACTCACTTCAGGTAGCTGAGAGTTGATGAAGAAACATTTGAGATTCTCAACTGTAGGCTAAGAAATTGTAGGAATCCTATTCCTTAGCTTGTCTAACTTGGCTATGAAATCCCTCATTGGTGCATGAGGTTCCTTCTTCATTTGTGTGAGTTGAGCTAGCAGGGCATGCGTATCTTCTATAGGCTTGATTTTGGCTTCAAATTTGGCTTTGAGAGTGTTCTATTTAGTCACAGTTTGGGCTTAAAGATGATAGAACTAGTCTACAACAACACCTTGTAAATTTTCCATGAATATCCTAATTCCTAAATCCTCATACTTCACACATATTATGCCACAGGCTCTGCTAAAGGTTGCAATATGTTCATCAGGATGGACCTTCCCATCACCATAGAACTTGGGGAAAATTTTCTTTGAACTGCGTGGTAGCTCATGTAGAGGTGGAGTTAAATTGAGTGGGCCAAAAGAGTTACCCCAAGGGACTTTAATTACCATAGTATGACTATGGAAAGGTGGAATAACAAATCTTAGAGGGGTAAGTATTGACAAAGCTTTATTAATAGCGAAAATGGATGCTTTGCTTGATAATGGAAACTTGACTTTAGTAGGAGGAAAGCTCCTGGTTCATTGGAGGTGAGATGGTGAAGGAAACAGATCAAAATTACTTTGTTATACCAACTTGAATACAGGGTCAACCATACCTTTATCCCTTTGGCTTTTTGTATACCATGGATCTGCCAGATTGTAAAACAAAAATGGGAAAGAACTGGCCCTACTTCAACTTGAAGCTTAAGGCTTCAAATTGCGTGTTCTATCCCAGTTGATATGGAGGTGGATGGAAATGGTAAGGCTATAATGATAATGGGTAAGACACAAAATAGAGTTGCTAGAGTCTATAATGGATAAGGGTAGGGACTGCTTCAATCTGAAACTTGAGGATTTAGATTGCACGTAAATCCCCAGTGGAGTCACCAAAAATTATTGGGTGAATATTTTGTCAATCAGCTAATTGATGAGCAAAATAGGTCTCTTCAACCATAGCATAGGGAAATTGGTTGGCCATATGTGCAGGTTTACTACATCAAAAGGGAGAAATCTCTCCTCTCATCAAGGGGAGGTTTCCTTTAAGTATGAAGGGGCTATATATATATATATATATATATATATATATATATGTTAATCTACTATAAATAAGCTAAAAATAACACTCAGGGGTAGGATAACACCATCCATCTCTCTTTTCTCAGAGATGATGTTAACCAATCAAAGGATAAATCCTAATGAAATGATAGAAGGCACTCCTCTTCTTTTAGAAGTGTTGTTTAGTAGACAACAGGAACCTTTTGGGTAGTGACAAGTAACTGTAACAGGGTGCAGTAACATAGCAGGATGAAATGTAGCACAAAGTCTCCACCTCAACTACCAAAGAGTGAAATACAAAGGATAATGAGGGCACAAAGTCATCCCAAGATCCCTTATATAGAAATAGAAAATAGACAAACTAAAGACAATTATGGTAGCATAATGTCTCTCCATAGCTGGCTTTAGGACACCTTCCTGATTATTTTCACTAATTCTGATTATTTAATTAAATGGACAAAAAATGTATTAAGGAAATAGACATAAGAACAATTTCCCTAACAACCAAGCTATTCTAGCATAAATTCTAAAAAGTCACTTGTTTTCTTATTCAAATAACAAAATATGATCAACAATCTGAGCTCAAAGTCTCAGTAATGCCTTTCAATTTGGGCAAAGTTTTGTTTTTGATAACAGAGAGATTTCCTTAAAACAATAAGAGAGAGTCCAATATATAGTGCTCCAAAAAAGACTTGGGTTCTTTATTTCACAAAAATTATGGCCTATGATGCATTTAATGCCTTTAATTCATTTTAAATTCTATCCATGGGCTATGTTGGAATCAGGCATCGATCTTAAATATGGGCCACCTGATGTGTGCACAGCTATTTTTATTTTACTCAATGCAAGAGAATAGGCTATATCATTGAATGTTCATGCTCTCTAATGTCCACTTGGTTAGTTGCTTCACCTTCTAGAAACATATCCCATGCATGGATATTTTCTAATCTTTCTCCATCGTTTCCCCTTTCCTTGCTATATTTTGAGCTCTCGAGCACTTTATTCCTGATGAAGGGACAGGTGGTACTTTCCACTGTGAAGTAGGCAAGGACACTTGGTAGCATCCATTTACCTTATAGAATATTAAGATATCCTTTGAGATTCCTATGGAAGATGACACATGGTGGCTTCCACTAAGCTTTTAGAAACACTATAGAAACATGTGGGACTCATTTGGATTCACACAGATGATGCCACTTAGCGTGCTCCGCTTACCTTAGCAATTCACCTGGGCCCCACCACAGTCCTTACTCAATAATGAGACAAAAGGAAGAAATGGTGGACATTGACACTTGGCACTTTCCATAGATTTTTACAAGGGACACATGGTGACTTCTACTATATTTTGTCCTTATCTATGCGATTTGAGCTCTCAGGCTATCTCTTTGGCCGGTCACTAAATTTGTTCACATGGTCTACACCATATTTGAAAATTGATAGATATTTCATTATCTTAAATTTGACATCTATGGGGACGTCAATGGTTTGATCGCTTCCCTAGTTCAATCACTTTCCTGGTTTAATCACTTCCTTAGTTCAATTGCTTTCTCAATTCAATCACTTTCTTAGTTCAATCGCTTTCTCAGTTCAATCACTTTCTTGGTCTTTGATTGAACCATCCCTTTGTCTGGCACTTCCTTTGAACTATTGAACCTTTGAACCTATGAACCTTCAAACTTTGAACTTTTTTGGTTCAAGGTTCAATCGGTTCATCCTTTGTTCCATTGCTTCTCTATTTTTCTAAGTCCCTTGATCTCTTCGAATCCATTGAACTCGTTGAACCCATTGAACCAATTTGGTTCAAGGTTCAATGGTTCAATGGTTCATTCCTTTGTTCTTTGAAGTCTTCTTTTCTTCACTGCCCTCTGCAAGGGCACTTGGTCTCTTTGCTTTGGGGCATTCCTTTGAACCAGCCGATTGAACCAATTGTGGTTCAATGGTTCAATGGTTCAATCGCTTTCTTCTTGTGTTCCACTTGACCGCTTGAACCAACCAATTGAACCAACTGCTTATTAAACCTTTGAACCCATTGAACCTTTGAACCATTTTGGTTCAAGGTTCAATGGTTCAATAGTTCAAGCCTTTTTCTTTCTCACTAAGTCTTTTGAAGCTATTTGAAATCGTTGAACTTGCTGAAGCGGTTAAACTTTGAACTTTTGCTGAAGTGCTTAACTCTTTAAGCTTGCCGATGTCATTGAACCAACCTTAAAATTGCCTAAGTGTTGAGAGCTTGTTTCTTTCTTGCAGAGTCTGTAGATTTAAGTTTACAGAGTTCGTAGATTTAAGCCTACATAGTCCATAGATTTAATCCTATAGAGTCTGTAGATTTCTTCCAACAATGTCTGTTAGCTGAAAAAGCTTAAAAAATGGAAAATTTGAATGCCCAAAATAATTTTTGAGAAGGGAAGAGGGAATTTTTGGCTTTCAAGACCAAAATAATTCATATGTTGTCCCAAAAATGAGTGATAGATTTTGGGAACAACACAATGCACACTAGTAAATATTCTTTATTGTTAGATTTAGGATCAATGGGACCTAAAAATCCAGATCATTTGTCAAAGGGTTTTAGAACTAGTTGTGGCTATAATGGCATTTCATCAAAGAGAGTGGGTTTTTCCATATGTTAGCATTGATAACATCTATAGGTATACATCATGTCATCCTTATGTAAAGAATGTCAATAATATCTAGTAGTGAGTACTTTCATGGTAGTCTGTTTGATAGAAAAATGACCCCCACAAGGTTCATCATGGTAGGTGTTGAGAATGTCATAAGCTTCATCTTCTTAGATGCATATTCTCATAACTAAATCTAGTCTAGTGATAAAGAGATATCCTACAATCTAGGAATAATGTATGCTCTTTTAGATCAGAGGTTATTTTTCCTTGGGTGAGAAATGTTGTTGTAGTGATCTTGTAATAAGATAGCAATATTTGTGAACCAAGGAGATTGAATTGTTAATGCAAATAAATGTTCATCAAGAAAATAATAATCAACAATAGGACCGTGCTCATCATTTTGAAATCAAGATATAAAATATGTTACTACATTATTCTTACTTGGTTTGTTCACAATGGTAATATCAAAATCATATAGCAAAAATAACCATCAAATTATCCTACCTATTACATCAGGTTTATTCATTAAATACCTAATTATTTCTTGATTTATGTGGATGAATATTGGTAACCTATAATGTAGTGTCAAAATTTATTGATGGCATAGATGATGGAAAGAAATTCATTCTCTATTACAGTATATTTGAGTTCATCCCCTTAAAGATTCATGTTGATAAAATAGATTGCATAACTCAAAGACTCATCTTTTTGGCCAAGGATAGCTCCTAAAGTGGTGTCAGATTCATCTATGTGGATGTGAAAAGGCTTGTTCTAATTAGGCCCTCTCAGAACAAGAGTTGTTATGAGAAGGTCTTTGAATTTCTAAAATTTAGTTTGACAGTCATTAGTCCATGTAAATTCAGCATCCTTAGTAAGCAATCTAGGCAATGGGGTGGAAATTTTACTAAATCTTTGATGACTCATCTTAATAACCATCATATCCTAAAAATATTTGAACATTTTTTTTCTTCTTTAATGTGGGTATATCCTTAATGATACCTATCTTTATTGGTTCAATTTTAATTCCAGTAGGGGATATGTGATGTTCTAACATAATCCCTTCAGTCATAAGCGTGTAACACTTTTCATTTCTCAAAGATAATTGGTGGTCCTGGCAGCATTGAATAACTTTCTCTAGGTTGATCAGTGTTTCTTTAAATGTCTACCCATAGACAGTAATAGACAGTAAAATCATTCATGTATATTTCAACATAGTCATGGGAGAGATCAAAAAATATGCTCAAAACAACCCTTTGAAAATTGGTTGGGGCATTATAAAGATCAAATGGCAAGACAACATAGGCATAGGTTCCCCAAGGGTAAGTAAAAGTGGTTTTATCTTAGTCTTATGGAGAAACTTGTATTTTATTATAACCACTATAGTTGTCTAGGAAGGAAAAGTAATTTTTCCTTGTTAATGTATCCAACACTTTATCAATAAATAGAATGGGAAAGTGATCCTTCCTATTAGTAGTATTCAATTCTTGGTAGTCAATGTAAATACACCATTTTCCCCCTTTCTTAGGGATAATGACCAGGGGAGAGACCCACTAGCTATCTACAATAGGATAAAAAAATCCTGCATCCAAGAGTTTTTGCAACTCAATTTTGACAATATCGTTAACTATAGGATTCATTCATCATTGGGGTTGGTGAATAGTTTTACATTCTTCTTTAATGTAAATGTGATGTGTGCATAAGTATGGGGTTATTCCTCTCATGTCTTGGTAATCCTAAGTAAATGTTATTGTGTGATTTCTCAGTATTATAAGTAACTAACTTTCTTGCTAGGGTGTTAAGAAGGTGTTGATGTTGAAAGGTTTGTTTGGTATAATATCTACTTGTTTTGTTAAAGAAACCGTGGTTTCTAAGTTGGTGATTAAAGGAACATAGTTGTATTGATGGGGAAGAAATGTATGGAATGTCCAAGTGTCTCTTGCAGTTTCAACAAGATCATTCTCAAAAAAGGTAATCTAAAGAGGGCTTGGTGTACATTCCAATAGGTTTGTGGCTATAAGATCCTATCGATAGGTGGTTTGCAAGATACCAATAATGAAAATGTCTTCTTATTGTGCCTATAGAGCTAGACCCTGATCAATTGTGCAAAGAGTTTGCAAGAAGACATCTTCCTCAAAATCATCAATATAAGGGGTTGGGCTATCATTATGGGAGGGCTAAGCTGGTGGATATAAAACAAATTTATTGGTGTCATTTTTGTTATAAATTAACATTTTTCCTAACCTACAGCCAATAAAAGCATCAGTAGTGGCCAACCATGGGTGGCCAAGAATGAGAGGATAACCCCCCAAGTTGATTTTTGGCTACATGATAATAAATTCTATGGGATATTGCCAAGTGTCCATAATGATAACAAGGTCCACAATCCCCTCTAGTTTAACATTTGATTTGTCATCCATCTAGAGGATGGTGGGAGTTAGATAGAGAGTGGTAAGTTTTGACTATTATATGGTCTCCATGGTCATCACATTCATGGTTACACTCAATTCAATTAAAGTATTCGAGATGGGTTGGCCATGGATGATAACATTAACTACAAGAATTCCTAGATTAGAATATTTTAGGGGAACTATATTTCCCAATATATTATCTGCTAGTTGGCTAATGACCTAGACTATTTTAGGATCCTTCTTTTTTCTTCCTAGTTTTTTCAAACATAGCTTCTAACAACCTTATTATAGATAGGAACATCCTTTATTGCTTGAAAGAGTGGGATTTTTATGCACACATTCTTGATTTGTCCTAAAATATTGAATCCAGGATCTAGTTTAGGATGTAATATGTTCAATCTCTTTGAAAAATGAGGATTATCATATTCTTTTTAATTTTTGAATGGACTTGGCTTAGGATTGGCCATGGGTGGTTGTCAATTAATATGGATTGGGGTTGGTTCAAAGTGTTCTATGATTATGGGTGAGGTGGGTTGTGAAAGAACATGACCTGAGTGAAGTTGAACTTGATTAATATCCAAGGTGTATATTGGATAGTACATTATTTTAGTGGATTGTGTTAGTTGAACTAACTTATTGGCAAGATCAGTGATAGGTTGGGTGAGTAATTGAGTGTTTTAAATAGGTTGTTGAGTGTTTGACATTAAGACATACTATTGTTTTGGTTATTGCATTTTCTGAGGAAATCCTTTATTACCTCTCCATTTTTATTACCATGGATAAGAGGGAAACAACCATTACTAGTTTTGGAATTGCCCAGGTTGAGGTTGTTGTCTGTTATGTTGCATCCATAACTGATTATAGGATATGTACCAACTTGTTAAAAGACCAATTTTGATTGGGTATATTCATCCAAGAACCATATTGAGGATTATTTGAGAATTAATAATTATTAAATATAGATTTTGATGGCATACTTGATCTTTGTACCCATGGTTTTTGTTGAGACATGAAAAACACTTAGTTTTCATCTTATCCTATAACATGTAACTCCATTGTCTCAAGGTTCTCTTCTGTTATGATAGCTACCCAAGATTTGATAGAATGGCATGTGTAATCTACCTTCTTCTTTTAGCATTCAAGGCAATAGGTAGCTAAGGCTTTCTTAGTTTCTTCTTACTTCCTCCATGTATCTAATATATCAAGCTGAGTAGCTAGGTGGTTGATAATGTCTTGCTTCATGTCCTAGTGTAGGTTGTTAACTTCACCTTTAGATATTCCTATTTTAGATGTTATAAGAAGGGTTTTTCCCCTACTTTTATTCATGGTTGATCTAGAGTATTTTTTACATAGAAATTTTAGTTCATCAAAAGGTAGTGTAGAAACATCACCACAAGACATTAAATATAGTGCCTCTAAACAATCATCTCTAATCCCTTTTAGGAATAATAGCTTGATCGATTCCTTATCTATTGTAGTATGCTTGGATTTTTTTAAGCTAAACAAAAATCTCTCCATATATTCTTCTAATGACTCATCATCATCTTGTGTCATCCAGAATTTTTATCTCTCTTATAGTTTATACCCCTACAATAGTCTTCGTATTTCATCAGAAACTTCTTCATTTTTTCCCAAGTAGAAATGGCATCCTTTCCAAGTCCCATGAATTATCTAAGTGTTGCATCTTTGAGTGTTGCTGGAAACAATTTGAGTTTTTGACTGTTTTGATTATAATCATATAAATGGCATAAGATGTCAAACTCAAAAATAAATGTGTCTAGATCCTCAGATGCTTTTCCCCTAAAAGTAAGGAGGGCAGAGTGAGGGATATTATTTATGGGTGAATTTTTTTTAGGAGTAAGGATAGTAAATTTTAAAGTAGTAGATTTATTGGTAGTGTTTTCTTCCTAGTGATCCCCCATGAATACTCTTTGTGTTGGTAGACCAGAGGTTGTTGTTACCCACCAATCAAAATTCTTTTCAATTTTTTGATTTATTGGGGTGTAAAAGATGGAGACTTTATCTTTTTTCTTAGGAATGTATGTATTCCTATACAATTGGGATGGTGTGTAGGATTCAAAATAATTAGCTAGTGTCTTAGAAAAGATTCTCTCTAAATTAGAAAATTCTATTGGCCTAGTGTTTCTTCTAGGAGCAAGAATTCCCTTGAATGCCTCCTTAGAAAGAAATTTGGGTGACAAAGGGAAGTAAACTTAAGATTCTTGAGTATGAGGTGATAATGTGGGAAATCTCAAAGATGATACGTGTGGGTCTCTTTTAGGGGTATGAACCTCTTTTAGGTCTCCATCTTGTGCTACCAGTCTAGCCAAAAACTCTTCCTTCTCTACCTCTTCTATTGATAACTGTGAGTGATCTTCATGAATTCCTTCATGTTCCTTAGTTTTTTTAGGATGAATTTATACTCTTGTATCAATTATTGATTATTTATGCAAAAATATTCCTATATAGTCTCCTTTACTTTGCATATGTCAACCACTTTTTTTAACCTTTTGCCCACCCTACCTACATAGGGTTAGTGATATGGGGGTTTTTCAAATTTTACACTATCCTACTTTCAAAAAAGGTAAAATTTAAATTATGAAAGCAAAAAATATTTAATCTAAAGAATAGTAAACTTTAGAAATAAAAACAATAAACATCTAGAAATAATTTCTATCAAAATTGAAGATTATAAGTGTGTGACACCCTTCCTCGATAATGGTGCCAAAAATGATTAGAAATTGATTCACAATTAGATATAATTATTTTTATCAAAATTAAAAAAGAGAGTTTCCATATACCTATACCTTTTACTTCATTTAAATTTCAATCCAAGGACGTAGACTTGATAAGATGATGTCATTATATGTGCACACTCAATCTTTTAATTTGACCTTCTGCTAATTGTTATCTAAGATGTTAAAATCATGTAGTAAATGAAATTATATAATTTAAACATGAACATAATACTTGTGAAATAAATTATTATACATTGGAATATTCCTTAAACAATTATAAGCAAGAATGTAAATCACACATTTTAGAAATAAAACAAATCATGCATAAAGAAATCAATTAACATGCTTAACTATTTAAATGGGTTGGATTGTTGGTGAAAACTTATAAAGGGGGATCCTCCTCATTTTGACTCTAGATTAAATCCTTCCTCTCAAAAAACTTAATTGAATTCATAATTTCTTGTTCATATTAACTAAAAATGTAGCAATGAATTTCTACAAGAAATTAAAATAACATTTGCTGGAAAAAATGTACTTCTGATAATCTCTAATCAACATCTACTATATCTAAAATATATTGTTACATACATATATATACCATAGAAGAGTTTATTTTATAAAATATATATATATATATATATATTCTAATCTAAGAAACATTTGACTTAGGATAACCGAAATTGTCTCATTTTTCTAAAGTCATCTTGCATGTGAATTCTATGACATTATTGTAGGATAAACAAAATTGTTTCATTCTTCAACCACTTCCTTGTTAGGATTCATGGAGGTTATAGTTGTTTCTATGAGTCTATTGAAAGAGGAATAAAAATATTTTTATTTGAGGCTTTGGTCATGTAGTCATTTTAGGATCTTTTATGTAATTATATTCCTTTGCTACAGGACGTTTCATGTTATACATATATTTCTCTAAAACATCCTTAAAAGCCATTATAGAAAAAAGCATCCTAAAACAATAAATAAATATCATATATTTAATTCCAATACATAATTCTAATTATTCAAAGAGTATAGAAACATAATTCTATTTTCAAAATTATGGCTATTTGTGGAAGGAAACTTGATGGGAAATCATGGAAAATAAGAAAGATGAGTGTGATAGATGAGGACAAGAATAGGACATTTCTAGGGCTCATCACTTGTCAAGATGATAAAATGAGTTACATGTGCATGATAAGAGGGTGTGAAATTAACCATGCAAGGTTAGAAGAGACAAGTGTATTTCCAAGTCCTGAAACTCATGAAAAGTGGCATGGAATTTCCTTTACTAGCTCATAACACTACCTTCATGATTTAGACCTATTTAAACAACTCAAACTATCTATGGATAGGTATAATTATTGGAATGAGAGGTAAGGATTTCATACATGCATTTCCATGCATTGGTTGTAGTCTTAGTCATCTGAAAACTTATAAAAGTGAGCCATCAATACCTGTAGTCAAAGAAACTCCTCTTTCCCACACCTTACACACTTGGATTCCAAAATGGCATTATTTTTTTGATGAAAATTTATAAAATGGAGTGTATTACATGTATAAATACTCTCAATGGAATTAGAGGCATCAATCACACCTTAAAAAGGCTCTCACTTGGAGTTTTCTTGCTTCTCGCCATCTTACTCACTATGCCAATTTTGAATGGTTGAGATGAGATCTCTTTTTGGAACACTTAGGATTTTTTTCAAGGCATTAAATTACCATGGGTAGTTATATTAATTCTCAATATTCCTTTCAAAGTTTATTCCATCTCTTGAAACCTCCTAGAACCTATATAATGCACAAAATAGTCAAAAATATCCTATTATGTACTCCATCCATACAATTTCATGTATATAATGGTAGGGAGCCCAAATGATTATTATACAACATCCAATCCTTTTTCTAGGAAAACTATTTTATTTTGGTGCATTATCTCTTTGATTTCCTCAAACTAGTCACTAGCAAGGGTTTTGGTGAGTCTAGGCCTATTTTACCCTCTTAAGCTTCATTCATAAATATGAGAAATTTAAGTTTCAAAAAAAAATCCAGAATATAATATTTTAGTACCCCTTTCAACCCATATAAACTTCCTTGACCTCCATGAAAAGCCTCATGAAAGATGTGAGCATTTGAAATCACCTTATCAAGCTTGTTTTCACATTTCTTACATGCTTGGATTATCTCTGAGCCAAAAGTGGATTTCTTAGGGGTTTATTTGCATTAAAAAAGATTTTTAACATCTAAAATTACCCCATAATAATTATCCAATCCATTATAAATCTCAATAAGAGCTATAAGTGAAAGTAACCTCTCATTTGAATTTTAGGCCTAACCATGCCTAGTAGGCTTGATTGCAACTCCTAAGGGTTTAGACATCCTTGTAATTTTTATCCCTTATATTATATTATTATCATGTTTTATAATGTGTATTTAAACCTCTCCCACCTTCTTTAATTGTCTCTTTACCTTCTAGTTTTATCCCCTTATACTTTCCTCTAAGCGTGCCAGTTTACACTCAAGGGGAGTACCCTTTGTTTGAGACAAAATAGAGGGTACTCCCCCTATTTCATCATAAAAAATTAATATTTTATAGGATTATATAGGTTATGGATACCATATTTACCAAATATTGGATTCTTATTAGGTCATCTAACCTTTCAACTCCCTTAAAACCCAAAACAAAATGTGTAACGAGTATTGTGTGTAGGGTTAAAGTGTGAATTGTGCTATGCATCATTTTAGATTTTCCTCTATGAATTATTTTAATATGATAGGTGTATATTTAAACCTATAATAATTATGTATTTATTATAAATCCATTAATTATTCTATACTTTACTTTACCCCTTCAGACACTTTGCCCAATCAAAATTGGGTTTCAACTCTTGACTATGTTTTACTTCAAGGCACTATCCCAATAGGTGTCCTTCATAGTTGAATATTGAATTAAATGCTTATATTCCAATTTATAATATAATAATATCATTTTAAATTTTTTTAAACCTTTGGTCTCACCCTTATGCACTTCCCACACTCAAAATCCCCAAATTTGCTCACTATCAATCACAGTTACTGCTAATTATGTTTTTTATTTTGGAGGGGGGCACCTATAGGTTAATTTACATAGTTTGGAATTTTAAAACATTTAATTATAATCCTTGAAGTTATCCACACCATTAAATGGCTATAATAATTCATTCTATGCTTGTAATGAGGTCCATCATCAAGGATATTTAACGTAATCTTCATGCTAACTCTACAACCAGCCTGTAGGGTCACATTTGTGATGAAAAGGTGACCTGTAGGTAGATTTGTGAGGTCATATCTGGTATATAATTCTATTAAGTGATCCATATATCATAAAATTCTATTTTCACTACCTAAAACCATTCAATCATGAATGTACGATCCACTTTCAACTTTAGGTGTGAGGGCTCTTTTAGGATCACACATGTAGATGATTAGTACCTAAGTTTAGTACATAAGTGGGAAACTTTGGGCCTCCAAAAAAAAATATCCATTGATCATCTTCTGATAAAAAATTTTAGAGTATTTATCCTATATTTATGATTAAATAAAAGGTCATCAAGATGCATAAAAGGAAGTGGCACCCTTGTTATATATCATCCACAAAATGGTGAGGTTCTCTATTTTCATATTTTAGGGATTATGTCCTATTATAGTCACTAAATCATTTAGCATGGTTTCCCACTCCCATTTATTAACCTAAAACTTCATTCATGATTTCCATAATCTACACAAAATATTAGGAATCCAAATAAGGTTTCATCATGTCCAAAATCCTCCATTGAGAGTTTTTTGTCCTTTGTTAGTGCTACTTGTAGGTGGTTATTATCACATATAGGCAGAGAATGCAAAACTATAGGCAGTGAGTGATGAGTGTGAAAAAATCACTATTTTTGACCTTTCATTATTTCTATACCTCTTAATAATTGAAAATATACTTTCTAAATTATCAATACTCCCTTCCAATATGGTGGCATTATGAGATACCTATAGGAGATGTTAATGGCAAGAAATTGTGTTAAGTGTTAAAAAGGCTACCTCATGTTATCCACACATTATTTTATGAACTTAACTTGATAAACCATGTGATAAATATGTGTACACCACCATTTAACTCTCTTTCACTCTCTTATGAATGTGTTCAAGCTTTAACATAGCCCATCAGATGACTGTATATGATAGTCATAGAGTAGAATGATTATATGGTGTCTTATGACTGCACCTTCATATAGAATGATTTGGAGAATGAAATTTAAGGTTAATGGAATATTTATAACCTTTAAAACATATAAATTAAACTATCAAAACCCTTGATAATCATTATAAAATCATGAAGATCTATAAAATGGTGGAAACCTATCCATCTTCCCAAATGAGACCAATCTACAAACCTGATATGATTAACTCATCAAATCAACTCCAAAATAGAAATAAAGGATTGGTAACATGTTATATTTAATTAAAATACCTATTAAATCAATATTTATAGTTTTTTTTATGGACCTATTCAAACTAAGGCAAAACCTAGAGGGTGCACAGATTAGCAAGCAAATTAGATAGTCTAACTTCTTAGGAATGGTTCATAAAGCTCAAACCACCATTCCTCTACAAAAAAACATGAAGTGGAAGATAACTGAGTTTATAATACACCCCTATGATAATTTTTATTTAAACTTCTCATATTGACTTTTCTAAGTACAAATCTAAAGATTATTTTTGTTTGTCAAGCCTAGTGGAAGGAGAGACAAGTGATTTTAGGGGTCAAATTGGGACCCTTATAGGTAAAAACCTGATTTTTAGATGTTTTAGGGGTATAATATTATTTCATAAGGTTTATTATGTATCTTTTTATGTAATTTAATGCTATATTAGCCTTGGTTTTTTGGATCTAGGAATTTGTCCCAAGAGAGGATGGTTAGTATGGTGTTAGTTTCAAAATGAAAACAAAATGAAAGAAACACACTAACTAGCATAACATATCTAGGCCGAGACACTAGGGATATATTAGTTTAAAAACATTAATAAAACACACAATTAAAATTCAAAATAAACCTTCTTTTAGCTTTCTTGGATGCCCCAAAATGCTTGTTGTAGTGGCTTGCTCAGCTTGTGCTCATGAAGTCCTTGGCAATGGAAGGTTAGCTACCTCCATCTCTCCTTGAAACCTTTGGCTTGTGGCTTGAAATAAATTTGGCATGGTAACACTAATTTCACTAGCTTATTTAAGATATTTTTTCATTATAATTTTGCACCAAAATATATTAGATATGATGTTCATGGCCTCTCTATTTATAGATTTTTGCAAATGTCTAGAATCAACCTGAACCGTCCATCCTGAGATTGAGATGTGTGGTTGAGGATTAATTAAATTATTGAAATTAAGTTTTTAATTATCCTCATCATGAAATTGGAATAATATTAAATTAATATGCATGGAGGGCATCATGGAAGGCATTGATGAGGCATGGAGGGCATGAATCCTGATATTTATGGCATTTATAGCCTAGGAAAGTCTTCCCAAGAAATGAGGTCACCTGATGATGTAGATATTCAATATTCATTTCCAAAACAAATTATTCAACAAGTTTCCATAGAATTCTTAATTAGGCCTTGATTTTTTTTAATTAGATCTTAAGCATGACTAAGCACTTTGTGCTCAAATTACTTAAATTAGTCAGAATGCCTTGGTATTGGTCCAAAATTTGACTAGATTTGAATTGGAAGGTAATGTCAGATGTGTTGGAAAAGTATTCCCATTTAGGATGTTACTAATATAAAATAATAAATTCAGGTTTCTCATGTAATATATTTTATAGGAAAGAACAATCCAAAGCACCTAAGTACAAAAGTAGCATTTTGACTCAGAATGATCTGACCAAAGTTAGCTGGCCCACAAATTGCATTACCCCATTTAATGATACCCTAGCTAAAATTAGCACTTTAATTATTCAATTTCACATAATTTAATTTGTTTTAGTGTTTTTAGGCCAAATTATGCATTTTAGGTGGAAATTGGTCAAAAGCCTAGTTGGAGGTCATTGGTGGCTAGATTTAGTTGTCTACAGGGCTTAGTTATATTAGTCAATTTATCATTTTGAGTCACTTTAAAGGTCATAAATAGATCATTAAATTATTTTTAAAAACTTATTGGGAAATTTAAATGTTTCAAATTATGATGTCACATGCCATGTGTCTTATTATGCCTTATTCAACTATTTCTAACTAAAAAGTGGTAGGTTCCTCAAAAAAAGGTAGTTTTCTTAGAGAAAATGAGCATTTAATGAGGTGTGTAGAATTATATGAAATCCTTTATGAGTTTCCCTTGGTCTTCTATACACTCATTCCAATTATCAATCTGATCAGAATCTCAAAGAAATAAATAAAATCACTTCTCTCTCCTTTCATTAGGCTTGGTAAGCAAAAATGGTCTTCAGGTTTGTACTTGGTACAATCAGTAGGAGACGTTTTAGTAAAAATATTCTTGAGTTTTATTTTATACTAATTTATATTTCACTTGATGTTTGGTTGTATAGGAATGGTGGTCTGAGCTTTATGAACCATTCCAAAGAAGTTAGACTATCTAATTTACTTACTAATCTATGCACCCTATAGGTTTTGCCTTCGTTTGAATAGGTCCATACAATCCAACTATTTAAATTTATTCCAAAATTAATTTACTTCCCTCTAATATGTTCCCCATCATTTTTTTCAAGTTTAGAGTTGATTTGATGAGCCAATCATCTTAGGTTTGTAGATTGGTCTCATTTGGGAAGACGGACAGGTTTCCACCATTTTTTAGATCTTCATATTTTGATAATGGTTTTAGAGGCTTGTGATAGTTTCATTTCCATTTTTTAAAGGTTATATTTATTCCCTTAACCTTTTATTTCATTATCAAAAGCATTCTCCATGAGGGTGCAATCATAAGACACCATATAATCAGTCTACTCTATGACTGTCATATATAGTCATCTGATGGGTTGTGTTAAAGCTTGAACACATTCATAAGAAAGTGAAAGATATTTCCAAGGTGGTGATAGATATTTATCACATTGGTGATCAATTTAACTTCATCAAATAATGTGTGGATAACATGAGGTAGCCTTTTTAGCACTTAACACAGTCTCATGCCGTTAACATCTACCTACAAGTATCTCATAATGCCACCATGTTGGAAGGGAGTATTGATAATGAAAAGAGTATATTTTCAATCCTTGAGATAGGCCTATAACTCATGAAAGGTCAAAAATAGTGAATTTTTCACACTCATCACTCACTACCTATAGTTTTTCATTCTCTACTTGTATGTGACAATAAACACCTATAGGTAGCACTAGTAGAGGATAGAAAACTCTCAATGGAGGATTTTAGACATGATGAAACCTTATTTGGAGTCCTAATATGTTTTTCAGATTAGGTAAATAATTATTGAATTTTTAGGTTGATAAATGGATTGGAAACCATGCTAAAGAATTTAGTGATTGTTCTGGGACATAATCCCCAAAATATGAAAATAGAGAACCTCACCATTTTGTGCATGATATAAAACAAGATTGTCACTTCCTTTTATGCATCTTGATGACCTTGAATTGAAGCCTCAATATAGGAAAAAGACTCTATAAATTTTTATGGGAATATTATCAATGGAGATTGGTTTTTTGGAGGCCCGAATTTTGCCACTTATGCACTAAACTTAGGTAGTAATCATCTATAGGTGTGATCCTAAAAGAGCCCTCACATCTAATGTTGTAAGTGGACCATACCTTCATGATTGAATGGTTTTAGGTAGTGAAAAGATAATTTTATTAACTGGGGATCACTTAATAGGATGATATAATAGATATGACCTCACAACTCTACCTAAATGTCACCTTTTCACCACAAATGTGACGCTACAGGCTGGTTGTAGAGTTAGCATAAAGATTGAGTTAAATATCCTTGATGATGGACTTTAATCCAAGAATAGAATGAATTATTATATCCATATAATAGTGTTTATAACTTCAAGGAGGATCATTCAATTTTTTCAAAGTCTAAACTATGTAAATTAACCCAAAGGTGCCCCTCTCCAAAGCAAAAAACATAGTCAGTTGTAACTATGACAAACAATGAGTAAATTTGGGGATTTTGAGTGTGGGAAGTGCATAAGGGTGAGAAAAAAGGTTAAAAAAAATTAAAATGATATTATGAGATTTTAAATGGGCCTATAATAATTTAATTCAAGTTATAACTATGCAAGACACCTATTGGGATAGTGCCTTGAAGTAAAACACAATCAAGAGTTGAAACCCAGTTTTGATTGGGCAAAGTGTGTAAAGGGGTAAATGAAAATATATAATGATGAATGGATTTGTAATAAATCCATAATGATTAAAAATATTTATATATACCCATGTCATATTAAAATAATTCATAGAGTAAGGGCTCAAATGATGCATAACATATTTCACACTTTAAGCCTGTGCATAGTGCTCTTTACATAGTCTATTTTGGGTTTTAAGGGAGTTGGAAGGTTAGATGACCTAATCAGAGGCCCAAATTTTTTTCATAGGGTCTCCATCACCTATATAATCCTATAAATTATTCATTTTTTACTATTAAATAGGGTGAGTTCCCTCCATTTTGTCTCAGACAGAGGGTACTTCCATTGAGTGTAAACTAGCAGGCTTAGAGGAAAATATAAGGGGATGAAACTATAAGCTAAAGAGACCATTAAAGAAGGTGGTAGAGGTTTAAATACACCAATTAAAAAATTATAATCATATCACATAAGGTAAAAACCTTATATGGAGGTCTAAAACCTTAGGATTTATAGTCAAGCCTACTAGGCATGGTTAGGCCTAGAATTCAAATGAGGGGTAACTTTCACTTCTAGCTCTTAGTGAGATTTCTAATGGATTGGATAATTATTATGGGGTAATTTTAGATGTAATGAAGCTTGTTTAATTCATATAAACCCTTAATAAAGCCACTCTTTTCTAAGAGACAATCCAAGCATGCAGGAAATGTGAAAACAAGATTGATAAGGTGATTTCAAATGCTCACATCTTTCATGAGGATTTGCATGGAGGTCAAGGAAGTTTAGAGGGGTTGAAAGGGATCATAAAATCTGTTCTTTTGGATTTTTTTTTCAAATTCAATGTCCCATATTTATGAATGAATATTAAGAGGGTAAAACAAGCCTAGACTCACCAAAACCCTTGTTAGTGACCAGTTTGAGGAAATGAAAGAGATAATGCACCAAAATGTCATAGTTTGCCTAGAAAAATGATTATATGTTGTATAAGACTCAGTCAAGATCGCTAAAATTATGATTATTTGTATGAAACTATATGGATGGAGTACAAAATAGGGTATTTTTGACTATTTTATGCATTGTGTAGGTTCTATGAGATTTCAAGAGATTAAATCAACTTTTGAAGGAATATTGAGACTTGATATAACTCCTCATGTTAATTTCATGCCTTTAAAAAAATCTTAAGTGTTCCAACAAGAGCTCTCAATTCAGCCAGTTAAAACTGGCATAGTGAGCAAGATGGTGAGATGTGTGAAAACTCCAAGTGATAAACTTTGTAAGGTGTGCCTAATGCCTCTAATTCCATGGAGGGAATTAAAAATATTAATCCACTTCCTTTTACTAATTTTCATTAAAAACTAATTCCTTTTTGTAAGCCAAATATGCAAGGTGTGGAAAAGAGGAGTTTCTTTGACTACAAATAGTGATGGCTCACTTTTAGAAGTTTGAATATGACTAGGACTACAAAAAATGCATGGAGAGGAATATTTGAAATCCTTCCCTCTCATTACAATCATCAAATATATCCATATTTATTTTTGGGATCTTCAAATAGGGCTAAATCATGAAGGTAGTTTTCTAAGCCAGTAAAGGGAATTCCATGCCACTTTTCATGAGTTTCATGACTTGGAAAGCCACTTGTCTCTTCTATCCTTTCTTGGTATACTTAACACCCTCTTATAATTCACATTTAACTCATTTTCTCAACTTAAAAAGTGTCCTTGTGACCTTTGGACTTCTTTATTCTCCTCTTTCTCTTAAGTTCTATAAGAACTAGACATTTTGGCCTTTGTAAACTATGCTCCACCTGAATATGGCAAATCCCTACTCATTTACATACCATGGATCAATAAATAATACTGATTTTTACCTCTTCCATGACTATTTAAAATGTGTTTTACTTGGATGATTTATCTTTATTAGTGATAACTCTTGTTTCCTTAGCATGTTGTCTCATTCTCTCACATATTTATAGTTGGAAAGCTTCCTCTTGCAAGTCCTGTGAAGTTTTTTATTATTTATCAAATTTGAGTGAGTTAGTATATTAAAATAATGACATTTTAGGCCTCATGTCTAGCCCTCCTAGCCTAAACTTTCATCACAGCCTCATAATGAAATGTTGATGTGAAAAGATGCAAAATTGAGAAGTGTATGTTTGGGTAGTCCCTTGTTCTCATGTGTAACATGCAACTAATTGGTAGTCATCAACTACTTTTGTGTATCACCTCCCTTAGGATATTTTAGTTTTAGTTTTATCTCCCTTTTCCCTCACAAAGTTTAGGTGTAGTAGTGGCCTATAAGTGGTACATCAAGGGAGCTAACCCTATCTAGAGATTCACCTCATTCATAGGCTACCCACAACCTAGAGGTGTTTTTGTTGTGCCACTAGGATGAGGAGAGCTGAGACATCTCCTCAAAATTTGAAAATCTAAGTGATAGTAGGTATATTTTGAAAACTTGGTGTCCACCTCAATTTTTATTTCACTATCTACCCCTCCTAGGTTGACTACATATTTAGAGATGCCTATTGGTCAAGCACCTCAGGTAGACTCACATATATTTTTAGTCCATAAATTAGTAGGGAAGGCAAAATATGTAATTGATACACCAGTCCAAAATCAATTTATTATATAGAGGAAAGTTATTCCTCCTTTTCCTAAAATAGGGCCATATTCCCCTAAGGCCATGCTACATCTAGGGAATCCCATTCAACTAATCTTATAGAACAAGCACAAATAATAAGGCAAGTAGAAAAAATAAATCAACAAGTTGCACTAAACATTCCTTCATGGATTTGGTCATTATAATAGGAAAATGTAGGAAGATAAGATTTAATGCTTACTAAGCAACCCAAAGTAAAGTCTAATTTTGATAGACAGATAAACACCTCGAGAAAGGTTAAGATAAACAATTTGGTTACTAAAGGTCAACATGTTGAACTAGAACAAAGAGAATACATATTCTCTTTGACAAAATGGAGGATAGCTATAGAGAGGACCCCTACACTTTTGTAGATGATGATGAAGGGGTTATAAAAGATATGTTCAAAAATTTTGATCAGCATATATAGAGGAAACCAAAGAGAAGTAGCATCTTGGCTCCAAAAGAAAGTGTGGAGACCCTATAGGGGACAACTAAGAATTTATTTGACACCACTAGTTTAATAAGGTCTATAAAGGCCACCTCTCAACCTAAGTGGGGATATATTCTTCAATTACTTAGGAAAAAAAAACATTGATGGTAAGGTGTATTTTATAAGCTAAGCAACTAGGAATAAGTATTATCCCCATTTTAATGTAATAACATCATCCAAAGTTTCTTGGGCACATAATTACATTACTACCAAAAGGGACCACTTTCTTGAGTGGCATAAAGAGATATGAGCTTTAGTCCAACAATTTTTAAATTAAGAAAGGGAATCTATCTATATCATGATAGACTTAAGATTTAATTATTTAGGCATTCCATATGGGTAGTTAGTGTTTCTACCCATTTTTTAAAACCTCCTATGAGAAACACTTGATAGATTTAGATCAGATATTGAGGGCATTGTTTATAGAATAAATGATGAAATAATGCAACTAGTGAATTTTTTAAGAGATAAAATCATATGAACTGAGGCACTACATGCTGAGGTTAGAGATACATTTGGAACACATAACAATTTAATGGAAAATCTTAATCTATTGTTCAAAATATCTTTACTTGATTTTGAAATCATAGGAATTTACTTCCAAGTAACCCATGCACGATATCTACAGATGGAATCCACCAAGTAAACAACTTCAATATCAAGGTCACATCTATTCCACATCAAGGTGTTTAGCCTCCCAAATACACACTATGCATACTCAAACTAGGCCCACCTACATCCCACTTCCATTAACTACTACCACAACTACATGGGTAGCCACTTCTATCACAACTATAGTTCCAGTGCCCATTCTAGTTGTAACATAAATCACAACTCTAGTTCCATCAACTTTAGCTATGTTAATATTTTTTTATTTTAGTTGTGTTTCATCCTCACCTTTTAAATATACATATGTATTTTCATGTTCTAGTTAAGATGGAACTATTAGTTCCTAATTTATTTAGTATGTATATATTATATTTTAGATGAAAAATTCTATTTTGAGTAATCATCATTGTACATGCATATTTTTCATGAGATTAACATGTGATATTTTTAGACATGTATTTTTATACTTCACTTGAGATATTAGGACTTCCCCATCCCAATTTTATATATACCTATACCCTACCAATCCCAAAGGAAGGAAAAAAATTCTATTAAAATTAATAGGAAATTTTGAGGAAAGTTCTGCAATTGATCTCGATGTGTATATCTTGATTATTATCCAAACTTATGGAGTGTGTAATAAGTTATGTCATTTTATTTTCTTATTATTTTAGTTATGCATGATTTATATCTTTTAATAAATATTTATTCATATCGATTTATTCTTTATCTAAATGTTTTTTGCATATGAATCATAATCCCCCTCATAGATGTGTTAATGTAATCTATGTGTTAATGTAATATAAAAAACACAACCACCTTTGATTTTTGTTTAAGTTTATTGTCTAATATTTCACTTTGATTCCTAGTTATGTTTGATTTTTAGTGTTCTACAGTATCCTAAAATATACACTAGTCTTTGATTCCATATCCAGCCTTTATTTCAAGTGTTGGTCTAAAACATTTTCATCTTGTGTGGTCCACAATCCTCCTTTTTTTCCCTACCTTTCCCTATTTTTGAGTTTCTTTTGGTCCTACCCACCTTAGGTTAAATTTTTAATCAATCCACCCATCTCAAGTATATTTATATTCACCCATATCTTACCCATCTATGGTAAATAAACTACTTTGCTCATTGTTATTCCACCAATAGGTTGTTTACAAAACTAAATACCCTATAAATTGTGCCTTGGGAGTGAATTTCATTCATAGATCATAAAATGTTAAAGGATACCTTGTAAGTTATATTAGGTGTGTATAAAATCCACCTAAATAAATCCCATATAATGTATTCCCATTGGATGAGGATATGCATTATATGCAATTTTCACTTCCGATGTTCCCTTAAAATGATCTTATAATAGATTTTTTAATATATTTTGGTTTTGATGATCATTAGGTTGTGATTTTTAATCCTTTAGAGGATCCTAAAATGTGATATGTTTGATATCAATGAAGTCTTGTATATTTTTATTCAACTTGTAAGATCTATTTGTAGAATGCCTAAAAATTTGTGATAGTCATAATAAGCATTTGCATCATATCCTTTTGGTATATGTCAACTTGTATCAACCTCTAAGGGAGGAGGGAGAGATATGACGTGACACTCCATAATATTCTTAAGGATAAAATATAGATACTTATGTAATCATGTAAATTATCTCTAAGTGCATTATATAATACAAGTTGATTAGATTCTTATGACATTGTGTTAAGCCATTTTTTTTGCTTCCTTTTTGGCCTTTATAGGTTTAAACTTATAGCTTTGTTTGATATGAAACTTGGTATTAAATTTAATCAATGTGTTTACTACATACTTAATTTTTTTCAATGTATTAGTTTCATTTCTTGATATTGGATAATATTACATAAGTCATCAAAATATTTGGATTTCTTGAATATAATAGACTCATGTAATGGGGCAAGCAAACTTTGCTTAAATATATCTTGAAGCTCTTTATCTACAATTGTATTTATCATTTTATCCAACATTATCTTGTACCTCAAAACATATTCATTGATAGTTTCATTTCTTCCTTGATTTATCTTGGAAATTTGTGTTTATGACATCTTTTTAGTGATGTTGAATGAAAAATGTGCTAGGAATTAATCTGCTATAGGTTTCGATGCTTTCACTGATCTTACTAGTATATCATAAAACCATCTCATGGAATAGTATTTTAGGATTATTGTAAATAATTTTGTCAAAATTTTATCATTAAAATCATAATCGAGGCATGCTACATAGAAATATCAGAGATGTTTCTTGGGATCGCCCTTACCATTGTAAAGTGTGAACTTGGGTTTTAAAAAACTAGTTGGTAAACAGTGTAAATATATCTCAAGTGCAATAGGATTATGTAATGCATCTTGTGAATAAATATCATGATTGTATTTTAAATTTGTTTTCTTGATATATTTAACCTTATCTTATAAAGTAATAACTTGGATAATATCTTGAACAGTAGACCTATTGAGATTTAGATTTGATATTTAATAAGTTACTAAAAAGGATGCAAACATTTCTTATGTTGATGTAGGAATTTAAATTGGTAATTAAATTAAATTATTGATTATTCTCATGTAGAATGTAGCAATAGGTTTAATCCTTAGGGAACAATGACTTGAAAATATATCATGTGCCCCCACTAGATGTAGTAATCAATGGTGTTCTTGAGGGGAGGGGTAATGAGATTGATGGCTGATAGGTATATCTTGTACCCCCAATATGTATATCAATAGATACCAATGGTTGTTCATCAATGCTTTTATATTTTTTAGTTTACAATATATTATTAAGGATCTTCTCAAGATATTCAAGATTTTCACAAATATAATCTTGAAACATTACACTATCCTTAACTTTTTATTGATCTACTTGCTCATGCTCATTATTATCATTTTTTTCATTTTTTTTTCAAGATCCATTTCATCTTATATGAGAAAATTTTTAGTATTTTGTTCATTCTCATCATTGGAAATCACATTATTTTCATTTTTTTACATGGCATTGGATTTAGACATTTTAGGTGTAATAAGAGGAATCTCAAGATACTCAACATGTACATCACCTATTCTATCACTACATGTAGGTTCTATATAAATAATAAAATCAAATCTAAATAATTACTACAATTTAAAATCCTAGAAGGTTTAAAATCTTAAAGCAAACTGGGGTTTATACAATAAGACTCAAAGGTCAAGTTCACTAAATATTTATCCCTTTTTGGAATTGGGTTGGGAGGAATAGCCTAACAAATTATTGAGTAAGCTATTTTAAAATCAATCTAATTAAATAATTCAAATTCATAATATTATGATACAGTGATGAATTATGCAAATATACTAGAGATATATAAAGTACCATGCCCAATAGTAATTTAAATGTTTAAATATGAATAAGAGACAATGCTTATCTTATTCACTAATGTACTAGCAAATCTAAATAATAAAGGTGTGGAATAATATAGGTTGATGCTTCACAAATATTTGTCAAATTTTGGAGATTAGTTCTCTAGCTTCACGAACACTACCTTCAATACTTATGTTTGATTTTTTATGCTTTTATCCATAATGTAGTACATTTCCTTTTTTATAAATACCACTTGTGTCTATTAGCTTTTACTATCACCTTATAGATTGTCTATTTAGATCATGGACATAGGTTCTAGATACCATAATGTAGTTCAAACCCCTAGGTCCTCCAATTAGGGCATGCCACCTTTCAAAATATGGGTTCATGGTATAAAGTGAAGTCAAAATGACCTAAAATATCCCTCTTTTAGTGATCACTACCTACATATACAATACTCTAAAGAGGGCCGTGGACTAATTTATTTCTCCCCTTATGTGGGCTGATGTGTGAAAAATTGCACAATATGTTATATGTGAGTATATGTAATGATATATCTTGTAAATTGATAAATACTTCTCATTGGTTTCTCTTTGTTTCTCCTATGACTAAAATGAAAATATGGAAGAATGGGGTAGTTTTTCAAGTTTGAAAGGTGTTTTTGATTGGTA
The DNA here is from genome assembly GCA_037957365.1 of Torreya grandis. Lineage (NCBI taxonomy): Eukaryota > Viridiplantae > Streptophyta > Pinopsida > Cupressales > Taxaceae > Torreya > Torreya grandis. Next base: position 2,413,236 of record JARHVA010001433.1, read on the forward strand.
TACTATATATGTATGTTTGATTATAATTGATGATAATGAATGGTATTTTACTTGTATTTATACAAAACCTTGTGAAATTATCTCACAAGAGGGCTAAAAATACCATAGGTCAGCCTATACATGTTGAAATATTTGAAATTTGACTATTTGTAAGGTTTAGACCCTAGTGTCAGACCTGGGACACTAGCATCGATGTTAATGTCCTAGTTTAAATAGTAGTGTTTGGGAGGATAAAAAGCTTATGAAGGTCTACAACTACCATAGTAGGATATTAATTAGGATTTATGTAGACTATGGGCTATAGGTGATTTGGGCAATAGGAATATCAAGGTTATACTATAAGATAAACATTTAGGCATAGATATGGATAATGTGAACTTTTTGATAGTGGAAAGGTCTTGAACTGAAGGGTTGAGACATGAGTGACATTTGTCAAGTATACAAGACTAGTTTATCATATATAATCTAGATTTCACATCTACATCTCCCCCACACTATGAGTGGCCATCACATGTGTAACCATAGGTGTAGACATAGATATAGTAGCAACAGGAGTAATGTTTTGAATATCTATTTTAGAATCATTACCTCTAAAAGGTTAATTAGTGTTAATATTTATACCAATATCAAAATATTAACATTGAAATTAAGAAGTGTAAATGCTTAAATTAATAATGTTACCTTGAAAATTAATCAAACCATAAAATGTGGGAGATAAGATTTGTCAAGTGGGAAAAGTGTCAAATGGAGAAAACCCCCACATCTATTAGAAGGCTTACAAAATATAAATATCTAAGTATAATATTTAATTTAAGAAAAGAGAAAGAGAAATAACAATGGATTCAATCCATAAACAAGCATCTCATTATGATCATAAGAAAGTGATTAGAATGAGAGAGGAGAGTTCAATAAATAGAATTTGATGAAGGAAGAGGGAATTACAAAGAATCTTATCATGGCCTGCGCAACCTTCTTAGTGTGTGCAAAATGTCATTATTCCCTATAAGGGTAAAATGGGTGTGTGTGACAAAGTGTGGATGGAGTTACATGGGAATGTAACTCCAATATTCCATACAAAATTACAAAAGAGGTGTGACACCTCATAAAATTTAGATTATGTGAATTATAAATTCACATGATAGAAAATCCTACACACAGCTAGCTAGACTTAGGAATAAGTGAACCCAAATAATATTATCCTCTAAAAATTATTATCATTTAAGGGATCATGTTTTTTCTTAGATGTGACAACCTTATAATTATTTTTCATTTCATCTCTAGTTACATGTAGTAATGCATCAAGTATGTGTGAATTCATTTTAAGATATTGAATTGATCCCATTCACTCTACATCATCAAATCTATAATGACAATCAAGATATTCATTTAATTTATTATCAGACACATAAATTATATTTTAAATTATGACTTGTGTGGAAAGGATAATAAAAAAAAAATTATATTTAACACCCCGGTGCATAAATCTAAACCCTGGAGAATGTAGGATGAAACCCTAAGGGAAACCTATGGTTTTCTCCAATTGAAAGAATTATTAGGTTCACCAAAATATTTTAGATTATTTTAAATTTATTGATCTAAAAAAATGGTAATTCATATTGTATAATATGTATCTAAAGTACACATATTTGAATGGGAAATGCAGATTGAGATTGAGATTACTATTTACAATAATGACAAGAGAATAGATTACCTAGCTTATTTCTATTTTTTTATAGTCTTAGTCTATTTAAAATTTCCTAAAACTATATTTGATGGCTCTATTAACACTTCACTCTAGATAATAAAGTTTTAAAACATGTACAAACAGATCTAGTAGGGCATATATGCTTGTGATAGTTGAATTCATCCACTATTTTTTAGAAGTATCTGTGTAAAATTACAATCTATTCCACCATAAAACATTGCACCTACCTGTCAATATTATTTATTTTTAGTTTTGGACACTTGGATTGGCCTATAAAATTGGGTTATAAATATAGGCTGGACAACCCCAAAAACTATGTGGATGTTTGCTCAATATTGATCCACTAGTATTTATGAAACCTATTTAACATTCAACACTTTAAATATGAATCTTTTACCTTGATTTAATTTTTATACTTGACTTAGTGACTGTTACTTTAAGGGGTTTTCATATTTGGATGTTTTATGATAGTGCCTCAAGGATTGCAAATGTATCTCTCAATGTTCAAGTACTTTTCTAAGTGATCCTCAATAAGAGATAGATAGGAATATCCTTAGGCCTCATGTGTTTATATTGAAAACACTTTGGGTAATTTCCCTCTAAAACTAACATGAAACATATGTCTCAGCCAAAGGGAAGGGTTTAAAATTTAAAAATAGCCATATGGATAACCTAGGATGTTATACACAAAGTCAGATGCTATGATAAATTAATATCATATAACTATTGTCAACACTGCCCAACATGGAGGAAATAATGGTGATATTTTATTTGAGGTGATATAATAGTTGTTCACAAAATAAATATATATTGTATATGTATGATTGTAAATTGGGAAAGTCAAGCTCATGGATAGCTGAATGGCCAAGAGAGAATGTGAGAAAGAGTCAATTATGTATGAAAAAACTATGTATGTTAAGGATTGGTCAAAACTAACATTATCAAGTGCTTAATACCATATTTATGTGTCTACACCTATATATTACATCACATGCTCATATAATTAAATTTGTCTATAACATATAGGCTTCTATGATTATATCTTAGTATATTACACTGTAGTTATTTTATTTCCTATCTTACATATGATGCATGTAATTAAATTCTTATGAGATATGTGCTTCATAGGAATATCACACATCTCAAAATAAAAGCATATATTCCACCCATATTTATTTGAAAACTTAAAGATTCCAAGAATTTTCATACTATTTCACTCCTATAGACTAGTTAAATTCCATATGTTTAATTCCTAGATGTATGTAAAATAAGGAACTTACTCCCACTATAGGGTACATTTTTGATATATCCTAATCCTACTCTCTTTTATATTGCATCATATTTATTTAGATTTTTTTTATATAATTAAAAATTATACTCATAAATACATGCAAGGTATAACGTAAGTTCTAAGGTTTGGACTTACATTCTTAATTGGTATAAATTTAGAAATGCATGGAACGCTTACAAATTCTACTCACATTATATAACAAAATTTCATGCATCATTTCAAAATTTTATTTTAGTAGGTTATTATCATGAGCATCTATCTATGTGTATTTTTTATTTTAGATTTCACAAAGACATCTACACATAATCAGAGATGTTTGGGACTCATATAGGTGTCACTAATAAACCTATAGGAAAATAAGGTGTATCATAGTTATATTTTCCTTTCTATATTTTATAATATTATGGATTGGTTAGCCACTCGCCATATGCACATCTTTTTTAGGTTTTATAAGTACATTATAGTTGTTTCAGGAGTATAGAATTATGTATCCACGCTTTTCTTAGTTTAATTGATATGTATACACACATAGTAAATTAGGGCATTATGTAGACAATTAATTTTGGTACAGGGTATTTAATAGTCATAGAATTACATTATTCTAGGTGTAGACACATAATTGAGGTTTGACAATTATGCTAGTTATTAAATTATATTTTTATACGGTACTTGTGTGCTTATCGATTATTGGTTCATATTAGGCTCTTATTGGCACGTTTCACCCATGTATTGGCCAAAGTTTTTCCTTTATTTATTCCCATCTCTCTCTCTTCATCTCTTTCTTCATGTTTTACTAATTTATGGTTTTAGATTAAATAACAATATGCACAAACTAATAAAAAAGGAATAATTAATACCTATAAAAATATAATAAAATATAGGTCTAAATTTCCTTAATGTCTAAAATTGATATGAGAACAATTGAAACAATCGATAATTAAATTGTGAAACTAAAATAAATGGATAAAGAGATGTGTACCTTAATCTAACTTACCTAGGTTTTGGAGGTCATTGAGATGTTATAACAAAATTTAAATTAAGTACAAAAGACCTTGTGAGAAGTAAGCTATGTTTTTGAAAAGGAGACAAAATATTTGGACCAGTGATTATGACCCACCAATTGTGACCCTATACTTATGACTATGACCCTAAGCTATGATTGTATCCTCAAGTAATTTTTTAGGAACTGAAACTTTCTATCACTTCAATGGTAGATGAACAAAATTATAGTTTCTCTTGATATGATTGATGTGCAAAACTGTAAAAAAATGACCTCCATTATTATAACCTTAATTTTCCAAAATGTTAAAAGATTATAAAAATGTGTAAGGTTAGTGTCCCAATCACCTTATTGAGGGGTTGAAATTACATAGCCTACATGCTTGGAATTAAGCCTCAATGTAGTTTTAATGATTGTGAGTGTTCCCAACCTAAAATGATAGAAATGACTTCATCCCTCACCATATATAATCAAATGCAACTATACACCTCACTATAACCTTTTATTGGTACAAGTGTGATGGCACAAGATTTGAATTAATGACATGTGTAATGTAAATTTAATGTGTAAGCTCTTTAACAAATGTGCAATGTATAAATTCAATGTACAACTCAATAAATTGATAGATAGGAAAATCAAAGGTGTGTAATGACTTAGGATATATATATATATATATATATATATATATATATATATATATATATATATATATATATATATATATATATATGGCTATTTGAATTCAAACTTAGTGATATACATGTGAAATTTTACCTAAGAGAATAGTGATAATTAACATTTAATACACTAAAAATCATCCCAATGAAAAAAGGACCCATAAAAGGAAATAGTTCAAAATCATTGGAGAACTAATTATGACCTACACATGATCAAAGAACCATCAATTTTTACCCAACAAGAAAAAAGGCTCAAAATCAAAAACAAGTTAAATAAATGATGACTGAATGGAATATTAATGTTAAAAAATAAAATATCTCAAGTGTTTATGACGAAATATAGATAACTTACGATTGTGAAGGATCCAATGTAGATGAAATGTGTCCAAAAATTTCCAACTGTACATAAATGGGATATGCACAATAAATAATTTTAAAAGTACAATGGAAAAGGGTCTTATACAAAAATTAAGTGTCTACACTTCCCTATTTTTTATATAGTTTTAGGCCTACTACCTAGAATTATACACTATACAATCTTGGGTCACCTTGACCATGTTATGTAGAGTTTTGGTATAGGTCCTTATGACCCTTGTTCTGGGTCCCTAGTACCTTTTTATTCATATTTTTTTCATTTTCCTCATGTTGTATGTCTTCTCATATGACTATCTGATCTTAATTTGAATTTGAGAAGTCTATGAAGACACATATGCATTACTACATATAGGATAAAAAATTATAATGTGTGAAACATGAATTTAAAGTAAGACTAAATAATTTAATGGATAAATATATTAGAGAATAATTTTAACATTTAGGAAAAAAATTGAATCAATATTCTAAGTTTTTACTGCATTATATCAATTATTCATGCTAGAAGGCAAAGTCATAAAGGATTAGGGTTTACATCCAAAAATTATGTATTTAAGTGAATTGGGTGTCATTTTTAATTTATTATCTAGAATAGGGCATGATAATATTGGAGGAATAACACATGGCCCCAACTAACTGCCCCATTTTTTTATTAGTCTATGATGAATTGTTAATATTGATGAGTTTCCCAAATATCTATGCAAAATTAAAGAAAAATGAATAAGGTTTTTGGAGCCTTAGAGCAAACAAACATGGTCATGAAATAAAAAATTTAAAAGTAAAAAGTTTTTAAAATTATCCCAACACTTTTGAAACCATTCTCCCACTTTTGTCACTTTGGAAAAAAAAGAATTAATTGTCTTAAGTTTTATGGGTTTTGTTCATCTTTCCTTTTGAACCTATTTTCTATTATTTTTTATGTTGATTATCCTAGATTATAAATAATAATATATTATTTTAAAATCCTCTATTTTTAACATGTTAATTTTTCTCAAATATTCCTTACGGGTATTAGGTATTATTTTTTTTATTTTATTAGAGTGAATCTTATTAGACCTAGTTGTATTGTTTAGGGTAGATGTATTAACTTTTTTATGTAAAACCACTTTTTCCATAAAACACTAGGGTACGTATATTTTTATATTAATGGTCCAAATTAATCTCTTATTGGTATATTTTATTCTATATTTTATTTTATTCCTAACATTTTATCCATATTTTTATCTCTCTCATCCCCTCATGTTTCCCTTGATTTATAGATTCTTCCCCATGAATGTACATTATATGGTTATGGTTTTAGGCACTTTTGACCCTTGTTTAAGTCTCTTATGTTATGTTTTATTTATTTTTTATACTTTTTGTCCACTGATTATCATCATGTGCCCCAATGTAGCCCTAATTTGAATTTGAGAAGTACCTAAATAAACAATTGCATTAGTGCATTTAGGACATGCTAGAGATATAATGTGAATGTGTGAAAGTAATTAATATAAGAATTTAGAGCATAAATTCAAGATTCTACATGAAAACTAAAGCATTTAGTTTTAGTGTAGGGTGTTTATTTTCCTCATATTTCTTATTATGGATTATTTCCTACACTTGCAACATGGGTTATTCCGCCTCACTTGGAGTTTCCCTAAACTTATGGGGCATGCTTGCTCCGGTGTAAATTATCAGAGGTGTTTCATGTTTGAATCATTATTATCTAGATGGAGTTACTCTTGACAATCTATTTCGGGTATGGGTGTTATACTATATTCTTAGCACATTTGACCTACCTTCATAGAGAAGTTACACATTATATTTTGTATTTGTACATATGAGATATTGAGCTATTCATGGAGTGTTGGATATTCACCTATACACTTTTTTAATCCTTCTCACTTATGGTTTCATTTGCTTTCAGCAACACTTATGAAATTTCTTAACTCTTGTTCATGAACTGGTGCATTCATTTGATCTAGAGATCTGGCTATTCCCTGATATAGTACCATAGTTTTTTTATCATCCACTTCTACCATTTCAAATCCTTGGTGAGTCTATTCCATTGCATGAATTGATTTTTTTATTCTTCATTGGCCATTTTTTAGGGTTTATTTTTATTTTATCAACATCTTTTGAAATTTGTATAGAAATGGCTTAGATCATAAAACACTTTCTAGGTTTTTTGTGGGTTTTTGAGATCTTTAGTAGGTCTTTACTTGTTTTTTGGAGTTCTAACATGGATTTTTGCATGTTCAAGGTTTTATGTGTAGATTTGTTACCCAAAACAACTCAAGTATAAATTTTAACTATCACAAGCATTCCATGGCACTCTGAGGGTACATGAGGACTATAGCTTATTGATCTAGTATATGGCCCATGTATGCATTCTAGGGGTATCCATTGTTATTTTTGGTGGTGTGTACTAGTGTTACTTAAGTTTGAGAACATCATCCTATTATAAATGGCCCTTTCATTGGCTTGATAAATCCATACAATTATGTTATGTCAAGGCCTCTTGATATTGATCTTTCATTCTTCAATGCTAAGCTTCCTTCATTTTCTCACATCTAGTTATAATCTCTCAACCTCTACCCATGTATTTTAAGTGTGGATCAATTCCCTTCATTGCATATTCCACCATCCTTCGCTACATTATGTCACTATGCCTCAAGCTTGTAGTTTATCGACCAGTCCACTAAATCCTCTCAAGAATTCATTGTTTAATCTAGTATCACCATTACCAAGACACTCCTTAAATTCCATGTTACATGTTTTTCCACCCATTAAAACCACCTAATATAGCAAAAACCCATGGTTTTTGGGGAAACCACATTTTTTATATGGTATAAATGATATTTTTAAAAAAAGGGAGTGTTTTTTAATTATTTTTTTGCTATAAAATCAATAAGAGGATTCATGGACCACTTTAATGGTGGTAAGACATTATGATGAGGTAGAGATCATTACAATGGATAAAGGAAAGTTTTTTATTATTTTTTATATAAAAAGAATCTTAGAAGTTTTTTATTATTTTTTATATAAAAATAATCTTGGATTTCTTTTGTTTTTTGTATAAAAATATTGTTTTGGGAGATATCATTTAAAGGGAGATATTGAGGGTACTTAAATATTATTTTATAACCATTCTCTTTTTTGCTAGATGAAGACTAGAGGGTGACGTTCAGTTTGGCAAGTGGCCAAACCCCCTCACATGCAAAATAGCATTTCTCTTCTTCATTGCTTCTCTTATTTTGAACTTATTTGTCTCTCCTTCTAGATGCATTTTTGGTGGTAACCAACATCCATTTTGGAGGCCTTTTTTGGATAAAATTATTGAATTTTGGGTAATTCCAAGGGCCACACAAACTCAAAATTATGTTTATCTTCAGGGGTGATACCCCTCTACCCCACCTTATACTATGATAGGGAACATACCATGGGCTCTACCCCTATATGGGGATTTGCCCCTTGACTCTGTTGGGGGTTGCTACCCCTAGATCCCCATGTGGCCCCTTATTTGATACTTTTAGTGTGATTTATTCCACCAATAGGTAAGGTCATATCTAACTGGTGGTTATATCCCTTCACAATAACATTTTATATGTATTGATTTATACACATATGCATTACTGGTAGAGCCTGATGTCCTCCTATTTTAGTTGTTTATAGTTTCACTTATGCCATTTTAGTGTCAATTACACTAATTGCTCATATTTGGATGCATTTTTATTTTTGTCTAACATCTATTTTTTGAGACATGCATTGGCACTTATGCACTATTTGCTTTTACATATCTAGACACATTGTCAATTGAGTCTTATGTCCTCACATTGAGAATAAATTGTACTTGTAAATTTTGGGGGGTCATTATTGATTATTTTGGATGGATTTTTATGGTCCTTAATTTCTCTCTTGTGTGCACACTCAATTTATGCAACTTATGTGCCATTTTGAATTCATTTTATCAAATTTCACTCACATTATTGGATGCATTATAATTAGGGCCTAGCATCTATTCATTGAGCATGCATTATCACTTGTGTAGAATTTTTCTCACTACACTTATTTTATGTCTTCTCTCAGTCATGTTAACTCTAATGAAGAGATACCAATTGATGATGAGATTTGATTCTACACTAGTGGTTCTTCTTGTAAATGCCAACTATGTTTCTTTGCATGCTTATGTGGAACACATACTCACAAGCAAGAATCATATTCCATGTTTATATGGATAGATTCCTTCCCACACTAATCATGTTTGGTATAATAAGTGGGATAACACTTGTGATAAGGTTATTGGTACCTTACTATTTCAAGTTTCCATGGATATTTGTTGCCATTTGAAATATACATAGTGTCCATGCATTGTTTGGAGCATTATTTAGTATCTTTTCAGAGATCCTACTAATATTTGCATCACTCCTCCTCCTCTTTATATCATAGTTTTAGATATTGTTTTACTCGTTCCTCATACTCTTATTTATTGTGATGGCACATTCATGGTGGATTGTGCTCTTCCTTATGTCAATCCACCACTAAGGATGAGATTTTTCCCAACCTTAACTATCCTATTATAGATTGTACTTATGTCCTTATCTAGGATTTTACTCTTTTATATCCTTCACAATATTATACTTTAGAGAATTCTATTGTTTATAGTGTGAATAAACCCATTAAGAGCTTTGATGACTCATATGTTCATGTGGATATTCACATTACAGATCTATGTGCTCCATTTGTAGTATCTTCCTCTATTTTGATGATTATTGAGATGAGCTCTCATCTTCACATGGATATTATTCCATCAAATGTTACATGTCCTTCTTTTGATAGGTCCACTCTAATGCAATTACCTCTTTTTTTTGTGCATAATCTTGCCAGACCTAAGCCACACCCCTTTTTTACCTTTTTCAAATATCTTCATACTAATTCCTTCATCCTCCATTTTGGAATGGGTATACTTTCATTACACACATCATGTTATTCCTTTGGCATAAAGAAGAAACATTATCTGATGTAGATGGAAATTCTTTAGTATTCAGGTAGAGGATCTCATTAGTGACATTCATCATTTTGTGAGCTATATTTGAGGTAACTTTAGCATCTTTTATATATACTTCTCATCTCTTCTTACTATGTGCTCTATTTCTCTCACTTGTGGACATTTTTTAGTTGTTCCTAACATCCTCAAAGCATGTACTATTCCTTTTCTCTCTTTTGGGGGAGAGTTTTTTCCTATGATTTACTCATTTTTTCTTTTTCCTTATAGAAATCAATTAAAATTTTATATTATCTTGAGGCTATACATTAGATTTTAGATCCCATATTTTTCCCTAAAAATATTTCTTTCAAACCTAACACAATAGTGTAGCTAGATTGATGTCATTTATCACTAGTCAATGGGAAATTGGTAGAGAAGATAATAAAATTATTAATCAATGTGTTTTGTGAAGATTGATATCTTTCAGCATATTTTACATAGATGTATGTAGGATCTATATGTACTAGTTTATAAATTATTGATAATAAATTAAATGTTCAAATGTAAGTGTTGATCAATAATAACATGAATGTTCAAATGTAAGTGTTGATCAATAATGTCTCTTGAAGGTATCTTATTATCATCAAATATTATTGATCTTTTGTTATTTTAAAAATATTAACAATATAAGTAAAGTGAGATGTTTAATATCATTTGGAAATATCATATCTTCTAATGATTTATAAATAATATACTTATAAACATTTAATCTTGTAAGTAATTTGAAGAAATTATTTTATCTTCCAATGCTTTATAAATAATACACTTATAAACAAATCTTGTAATAATTTGAGGATAAACATATTTGATTGAGTGTTTTTGAAGTGATCTATAATGTGATAATCAAACATTAAGATCTTGTGGAATATTTGGAGGATTACTTTGATTATTTATCACTTGAGGAGGATTTGTTTCGTGTTGATCCCTAGCCATTCTTTGCATTGTATAGTTGATTTCATAATATCTCAATATGCATTAATCATTTTCTAAATTGGAATTAAACTTTATGATATGTTTATAATCATGTAAATTTTAACTAATTAAATTAAAGTGTGAATAATATAGACATGAAACAATCAAACCATAAATACAAGAAGTCTTTGTTTTATAAAATAACATTCATATTTATTCATTTATGTAACATTGAGATTAAATTCAAGAATTGCACAATTTATTAGATAAATCCTAACACATGAGATTTAGTAGACCATGTAAAATAAAACATTATTACATTCAACTAATTATATATATTTATAAACTTATGTTAGGATCTACCATTATACATATTTGAATAATTGATACAAAATATAATCATCCTCATGATTAACCAAAGTACACAATTGAAGCATAGATACATTTTAGAGCTATCATTTCAATGGGAAATGGTAAAAGTTTTAAAAATACATATATATAAGGTATAATAAACTATAGAGAAATAACACAACTATCATTTTACACACACACACACACACATAAATAATTAAATAATTAAATTTAAAATAATTAAAAAATAAATGGCTAAATAAATAAGAACCAACAATAAAAAAATTAAAGGAACAAAAAACAAAGCATTCCAAGTTATAAAGATATCAGGGGTTAACAGCAAAATATCACAATGAGAATCTAAAAGCATAGACCTGTAAATCGATATACAAAACAAAGAGCAATATCATATAATATATCTCCAAAAATCTTTATCAAGTATAATGAGAGTGACTTACATATATAGGCAAGGAAGATCAATAATTCTACAACTATACTCAAATATTTAATATCTAAACCTAAGTGGGTGGGAAAACCTAAACAATTCTTAAAATAAATAAACCACCTAAGAAACATGAACTAAGGTAAATAGTCTACTCTAACACCATCTCCACCCCCTAAAGTGAAACTAGGGGATTAAAATATCCAAAAATAAAGTGTCATATCCATAATATGAGTCCTTGTAATAAATCTTGATCAAATACTCATGTACATTATATCCATGAAAAATGAAAAAGCAAGATGTTCTCATGAACACCCCAAGGACAACTTACAAAACCCCAAGCATGCCACACAAATCAAAGTAATGAGGTCATGCAAAAAGATTCATAAATCTCTCGATAATGTGTTGTTAAGTTAGAATGTACTCCAAGTAAATAACTTCATCTTGAATGTGTTGAAAAATGAAGTGCATGTGAATCTCAATATGTTTGGTCTGCTAGTGCTTAACAAGGTTTAAATAAATGTGAATTTCAATTTGGTTGTCACATCAAAGTACAATAGGTGAATATTGTGTGAATCCAAACTCTGTTAATAAATATTAAAGCCAAAAATCATATTGAATCACTGTGATTTTTTTCCTGTATGTTGCCTCTGTAGATTAAAGTGTAATAGCCTATTGCTTTTTGCAAGCCCAATAAAATGGAGAATAACCAAGACAAAAAATTTATCCAAAAGTGGAAAACCTATCATTAATAGAACCTACCCAATCTAAATCAATATAGACAACCAACTGAGTAGACCTACGGTATAGTGTAATCTAAAGTGGGAAGTGCCCTATAGATATTAGAAAATCCTTTTGGCAACCTGCTAGTGAATGTCATGAGTAGCATGTGCAAACCAAGATACAAGCACAACTATAAAATAAATATTGGGATGAGTATGGGTCAAGTACATGAGACTTCCAACTAGCTACCTATATAATTTAGGATCACAAATAGGAGTAGTGTAAGTAGAGTAAGAGTGACCCCAGATTGGAAAGGAGAGGGACTTCGCTTGAAATCCACCATGTTAAAATGTTGAAGAAGATCAAGGGTGTAATTATGATGACTCAATTAAATCCCTGAATCTAACTGAGAAATATATAAACCAAGGAAAAAGTACAAAAGACTAAGATTTGTCATGTCAAATTACACTAAAATAGCTTAATGAATAACTTGAATTTTAAGAAGAAGAGTTGCATGTAAGAATTAGATCATCGACATACAAAACTAGTATAACAAAATCCTTTCCAATATGTTATATATACATTATGATATGAGTGGAAGTTAAAAAAGCCAATAAATAGAAGAAAATGATTGATCTTCTCAAACTAGGCCCAAGGAGCCTATTTGAGACTATAAAGAGACCTTCGTAGTCGAAAAACAAGATTAAAATCATAACCAAACCTAACATGTTACTCCATGTAGATTTCCTCTTGTAAATCTCCATGTAATAAGGCACTCTTTATTTCGATATAGTATACTGACCAACCCTTTGACGTATCAAGAGAAATGACAAGGTATATAGAATACATCTTGGTAATAAGGGTAAAATTCTTAGGGTAATCAATACCTTCAAATTATAAGAAAACTTTTGCTACAAAATGTAACTTATAATTTTTAATGAACCCATCGACTGCATATTGTATGCAGTATATCCACTTACACCTAACCATATTTATTCCCTTAGGAAGGGATACCAAATCCCAAGTATGATTCTTCATTAAATAATAATAATCATCTGTCATCTCATCATTCCCCTCTTATATCCCATGAGCCAATGAAAAAGACTATCAATCCCCAAATAATGCCTAATATAAAAGTCCAAAATGTGTAGAGTGTATATGACGAAGTTTAGTGGGTGGAAGATCTTGTATGAAAGGTTATGCCTTAAAAATAGTAATACGATCCCAATTAGGTATAGTAGGAGTTAGATCCCCACTAGGTTAACCAAATTTTACACTAAAAAAAATTAATATAAGAATTACACTTATAAGATCATCTTTATTTGTTTATAATATTATTGTTTGGTTTTTAATTACATCTAAAGCATTAATTTCAAAAATAAATTAACCCATTGGCTAAAAATATGTTTCAATTAAATAATATTTAAAGATGAATATCTTTTATTAATTTTATAGTATAAATAATAAAATATAACAAATAATGATATAATCCACATTTCAACCATAAATAAATTTATAGCCATTGTTGTCATAATATTCAAAATAAATTACAAGTTACACATCCATTATTGTGTTGAATATCCATGAAATAATAATGTATAATATAATAAAAAGTAAAATATATAATAGCATGTATAAAATAGTATAAAAATATCTTCACAGTAGCTTAGTGATCCATAGATATAGCCTAAGTAAGATCCTGATGGTTGAAATAGATGATAGAGGTAGAGCATCATCTTACTGCTTTACCTCCAACCACAGACTAATGGTTTCCTGCACACCTCCCTACTAGGAATGGCCCTACCCTTCATAGAGGGGTAGATATTAATAGTGTGGATATCAATAAATCAACTAGAACTCATGTGTGTAAAATCACTAAAACATGCAATAATCATGTAAACCATAGAATCTAATCCTCTATCTCTTATGAAATCAGCATACATATGTAAACTAGAAAGTATAGTGGAATGACAATGTCTTAGATATAACATTACTTTGGCCAAATTTTTCATTATAGAAATTAGATTTAAGGATCTGAGTTAATTCCACCCACATAAAACTCTCTTCTACTGAATCATGACTATAAAATGATATTTGGGGATAGGTATATGATTTGTGTACTGGCACCCTCATATATATATCACCTATTATCCAAGAAACAAGTCTTAAAATTCATTTATAGATTCAAGTACGATAAATATAGATTGTAGCATATAAATAGTATTATAATATACAACACAATATAACTCATCAATCATATTGTTTCCACTCACTCAATCTCAATAGTGTTATGCATAAATTCATCAAAATGAATTGTATTCAAAATAAGAATTATATAGGATACTAAAACAAGAATCCAATTACACTATGTATCTTCTCAACATATTCCTCAAACACTATTCTTATGTATTTGTATCTAATGATAAAACCTAGTCAACAATATAATCTATATCATCTCAATTATCTCATAAAATATATGCAATGTGTCCTAAACTTATTTGACACTTAAGTTGTTTCCAACTTGTTATCTCTTATCTTAATACAAGAAAACCTCATATTTTCACTATTACATATGTATAGCCTATTATTATTTCATTTTACCATAATATCACAATTTTCATTTCTTCTAATACAAAATAACTTGGCATAGTAACTAATAAGAACACTTATCTAATTCATCTATGCAAACCCAAAAAGGTCAAGCTACTAGTCCCCTTAATTATTTCTTATCTATGTATAAGCCTTTAATGCTTACTCGACACTATCTTAACCTTTTTATGTGTACATTTTAAATAAAAGTAAAACACAATCAACACAATATTTAATATATGTATATTTGGCCATACTATATTTTTGTTATTAAATAATTCCTTATAAATAAAGTTAAATACTTAATAGCACATTTGGGTATGAAAACCTACCCATGTTTCTTAATACTCAAGTAAATTTTGAACTAACCAATTGATAAAAGAAAGTAATTATTATCCCATTTACCAATATAATAACTTATGATCAAATGGCTATTGATTCTCAATAGTTGAGCTTATATTTCATATTGGAAGAGTCTCTTAGTTCAACTAAGTCACAAAGAGTACATTTTGATCCTATATTTTTATATATAATTAATAAACATATATATACACATACATATATATACATAATAATGGAGAGTGAGGAGAAGATACGAGGTGAATATTCTAGGGGGTTTTTTTAGCTAAGTTTCCCATCTGACACTATGCAAGTTCATCTTGAAAGTGCAGCAAAGCATCTAATAGAAGCAGATATAGGTGGTGGGGACAAGGAACAATTTATATTTCAAAAAAATTATCTCAGATAAACCATCGATCCCATTTTCTTCCCATCTTAAGTATCAAATGGAGGTGACTTTTCCTAAAATCCCAATCTTTCTCACAAGTTAACAGATCCTTCAAATACTTTAGCCAAAACACAGTGGCAACGTATCAAGAGGAATAAACACAAGTGTCCCAATATTGCCTCAATTCTAACACTAATAGTCATTAATCCTAGGCTCTATTTGTAAAATATGTTCAAATACATAGAGCAAGCACTCATTGGTCATTTTCATGGTAGATATTACAAGGACACGAATCTCCTCAGCTAGGCACAAAACACCTGTAAAACTTTTTTGGGTTATACCCCCACCATCCACAAAGGGTCAAAAGGTTTTATCACTTTTGTTTTTATGTCTATAGAAGATAGAGATAAGATCACAATGGAAGGGCCATGGTTATGGGGTTACATATCCCTCTATATATCTAGATGGAAATCTAGATTTGACCCTAACAAGGAGAACATAAAAACTTTATCAGTATGGGTCAAGTTTCCAAGACTTCCTATTAAGTTATGGAAGCCTAAAATTTTCCAAATCATTGGATATTACCTTAGAAAACATATCAAAATGGATCCCAACACTCTTTTGAAGAAGAACACTCTTTTGTGGATTGTCAGACACCATGGAGATTATAGTGGGGATGCCCGTATTCTTCAAACTTTGGACTATTAGAATGTTATATTTTGATTCTCTCTATGTCACACTTACGGATACCTCTAGTATGCTTTCCCACACTCTCATTGATTGATTCCATAGGTAGAGCATACACTCTAGAAACAATAGACTATAGGTAAGCCTACAAGGTAGGAGTTAGCAAGGAAACAACAAAGGCTACTTACATAAATGGATTTTTGTAGGCTTCACCAATTTGTCATCAAAATCATATGGGTTCATTTAAACTAAACATGGGCCTCCAAAATCAACCAGTCAATGAGGATGAAGTCTTCACTCCTCTATCTTAGGCTCATGATTTGCCAATGCATAAGCCCCCCAGGTAGGAATCTATCATTTTAGAGGAATCTTTGAAGGATCCTCCTCATAGTTCATAGGTTTTAGGTGGCACCATCCAAGCTCATGAGGATAGTTTAAAGGAGATCCCCACTCATATAATGAGATATAGATTAAATGAATCATCACTGGGTCAAAATATTTTAGAGGTTCTACCTGTAGTAAAGATTGATACAAGAATATCACCTTGTGTCCCTAAGTTACTAGTGAATGAGGTCACCACATATTACACACCCCCTACTTCCTCTTTTGACTCAGCACATTCTATAGATAGAAGATACTAGACAAGGTCTTACACAAAGGCTCTCCAAAAGCAACATGAAGGTAGTTAGTAGGTTGGAGGCTTGGGAACCCATAAAGCATCTCCCCACCAGAGCATCAAAGGTAGGTGCTCAAATATCTTCAATGTAAAATTAGAATCTAAACATGAGGTTTTTCTTGGAAAACATCAAAACATTAACTGGGACCTTAACAATATAGCCTAAAAAAGGTGACTAGATTATTCTTACATCTTTCAATGCAAGAGGCATTGGGATAGCTAATAAAAAATGGTCCTTAAAAATATTGATTCTAAAACATAAGCCAAATATCTTGCTCATTCAAGAAACTATGAACTCAAAAATGATGGTGATCAAACTTATTTAAAAACTATTTCCTAATTGGTCCTTTCTGGCTAGAAGTTATGCAGGTAACTCAGGAGGGTTGGCACTTGTTAGGGAATCCTCATTAGTATATAATTCTAGCTAGCTAACACCAAACTACATGATGGTTTCTCTCCATTCACTTATTCTCAATCAATATTTGGATATCCTTAATGTCTATGCACCTTCAAACCATAGGAAGGATTTATAGGACTCACTTACTGACATTGGAATCCTCCAAACACCCCATCTCATTCTAGGGGGTGACTTGAATTTCACTATACACTACAATGAAGTTTGTGGATAGATGGCAAGGTAGGATCCATTTGCTAATTATTTTTTACATTTTATGGATATCCACTATTTGATCGATGTTGTTCCTCCTAAAATGGAACCCACTTGGTCTAATCATTACATAGGATCACATGGCATTTCAAAAATATTGGATAGATTCATGTTTAAGGAGGAGATATCATTGTAGTTGAAAGCTCATAAGGCTACCACTCTAAAATAGTTTACTTCTAATCACTTCCCCATCAACTTGGAGTTTTTTGATGGAATAAATCAACCCCTTACTCCTTTTAAATTCAATCCCCACTAGCTCAAATATGAGGACTTCCACAAGCTTATTCAAGATACTTGGATCCCCTTCATTCCAAAGGACAGTGAACACACAATGGTTAGCTTACAAAGAAATCTCATTCAGGTTAAGGTAGTGGCCAAGTCATGGTCAAAGGCTCTTTTTTAAGACAGTGAGAGTAAAATCATTCAAGTGGAAGAAAATATCAAAATTTGTCTTGCATCATATCAATAGGATGACTTCCAGGAAGAAACTCTTAGGGAACTAGATGCCTTGGAACAATAAAAGGACAAAATTATGTCTTGGAAAGAGGCTAAATGGAGAATGAAGATTCACTCAACCTAGCTCAATGAAGGAGATAACAACACAAATTTTTTTTCACCATCAAGCTATGGCTCATAGGGTGAAGAACACTATCTAGCATATAAAGTATAGAATTGGAGTTAAATGCACTAATTTTATCTCAATTTCAAGGGCAGTTATCTCATATTATTAAAACATTTATACTAAACAGGTAAGGGAAAATATTAGAGACATTATGGCCATAGCCTCCTTTGACAGATGGGTGGAAGATCAATAAAATCAGCAACTTCTCAACCCAATCTCAGTGGAGGAGCTCCTCAAGACACTAAAATATCTTTAGGTTGGGAAGGTGCCAGGACCAAATAGATGGATGGTGGAATTCTACCTTGGCTTCTGGTATTTTCTTGCTGATGATTTTCTATATGTTATGGAGGAATCATGCATAACCAAAAGATTACATGCACCTTTCTCCTCAACTTTTATTAAAAACATCCCCAAAGGTGGTAATATCATAATTTTTTACCATTTTTTCCCTATATCTTTGTGTAATTGCATATACAACCTCATTTCCAAAATCATTATTGCTCACCTCAAACCTATTTTATCCATGTACATCTCCCCTGAGCAATTTTGTTTCCTTGATAATCACCTCATTCATGAAGCCATTAGTACAACTCAAGAGTCTATTCATACCATCAAGACAAAATCTCAACCAACTTTATTCTTAAAAATCAACTTATCTAAAGCTTTTGATCATGTCAATTAGCTCTATATCAAGCTCATACTCACCTAATTTGGTCTTGATCCAACTTTCATTAACTGGATAGAGGACTATTATCAATTAACCACTTATGTTGTTCTCATAAATGGATCTATTTACCC